>OY101441.1:80826664-81426664 GCA_956483585.1 Gymnocheta viridis | reverse complement strand
GCCTGAGAAAATGATCACTATTTTGCACAAATGACACCGAGGCCCCAAATCTTTGGGGGCCCATAAAAAAGTGCATGACTTTGGGCAAAACTGGGAGACACGGGTCATCTTTTTTTGATCTTTTATCACGTAGTGGTGTCCGTATATACATTATTTTTCCATTACTTAAAAATTTACACACCGTGAAATACAGGTTTATGTGACGATGATGCTAACTTATATCGTACCTTAATACCTCAAAGAAATACGTTTTCTCGAAGAAGGTAAGCAAAATGAATATTGAAAAAGTTTTAAATAATCTAAAAAGTAATAAAAGTCCAGTTTATGATGGCATAACCCCTAAATTGTTATTGACGAGAACTAATTTAGTAGTTGATATAATGACTGCTGCTTTTATTAAAATGCTTGCTGAAGGAAGTTTTTCTAATGCTCTAAAAATACATAAAATAACACCGATAACTAAAATTATTGGTTCAAAAAATATTGAAAATTTTCGACCTACGAGTATATCGGTTTTAAATACTGTGGATACGATTTTTGAGAGACTTATTTTTCACCAACTCTCTTATTACCTTGAAAGAAACAACATATTGACTGAAAACCAGTTTGCATTTAAGAAAGGAGCTGGAACTGAGGAAGCGGTGGTTAGTGTTGTTGAGTATTTATGTGGTGAGCTGGATGCGGGTTTTTGCGATGTTGCAGGTGTCTTTTTTGATTATTCTATAGATTTTGACGTAGTAGATCATAATATTTTAATGAAAAAGCTAAGAACAATTGGATTAGCGAACAAAACTCTGCATATTTTTTTTATTACTTGTCTAACAGAAAGCAGTATGTTCAGGTGGGAGAGTCAAAAGGTAATACGAAGCCCGTTACTTGCGGTGTTCCTCAGGAAAGTGTCCTTGGTCCGTTGCTGTTAAAAATTTTTATTAATGACGTATTCAATATAAACTTTAATGGAAAATTATTCATGTATGCTGATGGTGTTTGCCTGTTTTACAGATATAATCATTTAAAGGTTTTGCAGACACAGATTGAGTACGATGTTGCTATACTATCAGAGTTCTCTAGACTCAATAGACTTATTCTTAACACAGATAAGACAAAGTTTGTAAGATTTAAACCATACCGTTCTAGAAATGAACAAAAGATGACTGTTCAGATAGATGGTAGTCTGATTACTGAGTCTGATATGTGAAATATTTAGGAGCAAACTTGAACCACAACTTACTATGGGATTATCATAAAAATATGTTAGTCAAAAATTTCTTCCGGAATTGGTATTCTCTACAAGTTTAAAAATAAGTCACAAAAATCTCTTCAGTCTGCTCAAAATAAAGCTATAAAGCTTGTTTGTAACCTTCCTATAACTCATTCTACGTTGGAACTGTTTACAACTTATGCTAAAAATATTTTGCCGATACGAGATCTAATAAACACAAAATTTTAACATATGTTTTTAAATCATTGAGAGGAAATCCCCAACAATCCATTCAGTTTGCCCAAAATGTATTTCATACGCGACGTAATACCAGGCAAGCTTCAAATTTAAGTTCAGTAAGATGTCGTCTGAACCTGACTAAACAGCGTATTGCTCTTGCTGGACCACATGAGTATAATCGACTACCAGTTGACTTACGAAATTCAACGTTTAAGAACCGCATTAAGAGCTATTTACTTTGTGGTGACTCAAAAAACTACCTTTTTAACTACGCTGGGAAAATGTCAATTGTCATGCTAGCAACATTTGACTTACACACACGCGTTTCTCTTTTTGTTAGCACACATCGTAAAAGTTATACCTTAAAATTAATTTGTAATTTTTATTTAATAAATATTGAATTTTGAATTTATAAATAATAGAACGCCCTCTGTTTTAATTTGCAAACCTCCATAAAGTGGTGACCCCGACGTCGCATGAAGGAAAAATTTCAACATGCAGAACACTGAAGACAGCAACGCCGGAAAAAATGAGCAAGCAGCCCCATCGATGAATGTGGCTGTAAGTAACGAACCCACAACCATTAACCGCATAGCCGTGAAGGTTCCACCGTTTTGGCCCGCGCATGCGGAAATTTGGTTGGCGCAAGTTGAGGCGCAATTCGTTGTTGCAGGTATTACAAGTGACGTTTCAAAATTCAACACTGTAGTAGCGGCAATTGAGTCAAACGTGCTCGTGCAAATTTCTGACGCCATTTTAAACCCGCCAGAAAATAACAAGTACGAAAACTTGCGTAAATGTATATTGGAGCGCTACTGCGAAAGTGAGCAAAAAAAGACGCAAAAGCTGTTGTCGGAAATCGACCTGGGCGACAAAAAACCGACTCAGCTTTTGAACGAGCTAAGTGCGTTGGCAAAAGACAAAGTGACGACAGACTTTCTGAAGTCGCTGTGGTTACAGCGTTTGCCAGCACAGGTCCGCGCAATTTTGCAAGCTTCCGATGTCAGTTTGGCTGAATTGGCAAGGTTGGCGGACAAAATTATGGAGGTAGGGGAGTGTCAGCAACATCTCAAGGCACTAATGCTGAAGTTCAAAAACGCCTAGAACGAATCGAGAGGCAAATAAATAGCCTTTCCATTCGCGGCACAGAACACAAAAGGCGAACACGATCGAGTTCTAATAGTCGGCGTAAGCCAGAAGAAGTTACGGAGCATTGCTGGTATCACCGAACGTTTAAAGATAAGGCAACAAAGTGCCGTGAACCCTGCTCATATAACCGGAAAATTACAAAAAACTAAAATCATCTTCCGACCGTACGGGCGAATCTGAAGATGCGTATCAAATAGCCCGTCTAATAATTAACGACAACATTTCAAAGCAAAATTTTTTTATCGACACAGGTGCCGACGTGTCAGTCTTGCCAACAAGTAGCGTGAAATATACGAATGCAGGTGGTGCAAAAAAGTTGTATGCGGCAAATGGATCGCTCATCAAAACAAATGGCGAAAAGCGTTTGACTGTTTCCTTGGACCTGCGTCGCAACTTTACATGGACCTTTTGGGTAGCCGAGGTTAACTGCCCAATAATAGGATCCGATTTTTTAAATTATTATGACCTTTTGGTTGATGTTAAACGGGGTAAGCTAGTCGATCGTATTACTCTTCTCGAAGTAGGGGGCAGTACAACACCCTCTAGTTGTGTCCGGGTTTTAGCCTACGACAAACACGACAATTACGCTCAGCTGTTACACGAGTACAGAGATCTCGCTACAATGTGCGACAATAAACGATCCAATAACTCTTTAATCACGCATCACATTACAACAAAAGGTCCACCAACATATGCTAGGGCACGTCGTCTTGCGGGTGATAAGCTTATGGCAGCGAAGAAAGAGTTTGAGCATTTGTGAGTTTGGGCATATGCAGGCCTTCCAAAAGTAATTGGGCCAGCCCACTACATTTGGTAAAAAAGCCTAATGGGGATTGGCGTCCATGTGGAGACTACCGCGCTCTTAACAATATAACGGTTCCAGATAGGTATCCAATACCCTATCTGCGTGACGTCACGAGTATACTGTTCGAAAAAAATATTTTTTCCTCAATAGATTTGCAACGAGCCTATCACCAGATCCCGGTAGAGCCCTGCGACATCCCTAAGACGGCCATAATAACGCCGTTCGGCCTTTTTGAATTTCGTTTCATGACATTCGGTCTGCGCAATGCCGCCCAAACCTTTCAGCGCCACATTAATGAAGTTTTGAGGGGATTGGATTTCGTTTTCGCGTACATAGACGACATCCTGATCGCATCGGCGTCAAAGGCAGAGCACGAGAAACACCTCCGCATTGTATTGGAACGTCTCCGACGGTCTCATCTGTTCGTCAATTTCGACAAGTGTCAATTCGGCAAAAGCGAACTTCAATTTTTAGGTCACACAATCAGCACAACCGGACTCGCTCCACTTAGCAGCAAAGTCGACGCAATTCGTAATTTTGAAAAACCAAAAAACGCAAAAAAATTAAAAGAAGTTTCTGGGCATGTTGAATTTTTATCGTCCTTTTATACCACACGCAATTAAAAGTCAGAAAATTCTGCTGGATTTAATTCAAGGCAATAAAAAGAATGACAACAGTAGTATAAATTGGACAGCAGAGGCAATCACAGCTTTTGAGACTTACAAAAACGACATCATAAACGCTACCTTGTTAAACTATATGGCACCAAACGCTTCTCTAACCTTAACTACAGATGCTTCCGATGACGCTGTGGGAGCTGCTTTACACCAGGTAATTGGAGATCAAGTACAGCCACTGGGATTTTACTCAAGGAAGTTAACAGCACCACAAAAAAACTACAGTGCATACGACAGAGAACTCACTGCAATTTATCAGGCGATTTTGCATTTCCAGCATGCACTCGAAGGAAGAGAATTCACGATCTTTACAGACCATAAGCCCATAATTTTTGCTTTCAGACAAAGAAGTGAAAAGGCATCACCACGTCGAGCCCGGCAACTAGATCTTATCAGCCAATTTACAACCGACATTCGTCATTTGCCCGGAGCAGAAAATAACGTAGCTGATTTGCTTTCTCGAATTAACGCGATATCGAGCTTAAAAGTAAATTTTGATGAAATGGCCGAACAACAGAGCAAAGACGACGAGCTACAAAAATTGCTTAACGACACCAATACATCACTAAAACTCACGAAATTGCCAATCCCTAACTCTAATGGGGGACTTTATTGTCATGTTGAAAATAACAAAGTGAGACCGTACGTACCCAAAAATTATCGCCAAAAAGTTATTGAAAAGCTGCACTCGCTCTCCCACCCAGGTATAAGAGCGACGAAACAATTAGTTTCCAGTAACTACGTGTGGCGGTCAATGTCAACAGATGTGGCTGCATTTGTTCGTGCATGCATACCGTGTCAAAAGGCAAAAGTACAACGTCATACAAAATCTGCGGTAAGCAATTACACCCCTGTTGATGCTCGTTTTGAACATTTAAACGCAGACATTATCGGACCACTGCCGTCATCGAATGGTTTTCGATATTGTCTGACTTGTATAGACCGTTTCACGAGGTGGCCCGCAGCGATACCACTAGAGGACATAACGGCAGAAAGCATTGCAACAGCGCTGTTAAAAGGGTGGATCGATATGTTCGGCGTACCCCTACGTATTACAACAGACTTAGGAAGACAATTTGAGTCATCCATCTTCAATGAATTAACAAAGCTGTTGGGCGTCAAACATTTGCGAACAACGCCATACCATCCGCAAGCCAACGGCATCATCGAGCGCTGGCACCGCACACTAAAAGCAGCGATAAAATGCACTGAAACGAATGATTGGACGTCAGCGCTACCAATGATTTTGTTAGGCATGCGATCAACAGTAAAAAACGACATCAGTTTAAGTCCGGCGGAAATGGTTCTCGGTGCCCCATTACGTGTTCCTGGAACATTTTTTATTCCGTCAAAAGGAAACAGAAATGAAACCGAATTTATGCAAGCACTCCGTAATGTAATTTCAAAGCTGCCAACAACAAACCCAACTCGTCATGGGTTAAGTAAGAGTTTCGTGCAACCAGCGTTATCTGAATGCAAATACGTATTTGTTAGAGTGGATCGAGTACGAACACCTTTGGAGCCCAGCTACGAGGGGCCGTTCGAAGTTTTAGCTAGGCGGGATAAATATTTCGTCATTAGAATGTGCCAGCGAGAAGCAAAAATTTCTGTGGATCGTTTGAAGGCAGCTTATATTTTCTGCGAGGAGACCACAGCGTCAAACCCACCTCAACTCGAAGTTGATGACGAACCCATCCGTACAGTCTCACCGCCTACAGAAACCAACAACGCAACGCAGGACCCTTCTGCACAGACAACACAGAACACTGCCGTACAAGCACCGCGCGCAACCTCATCCGGACGGCGAGTCAAAATTCCAGCAAGATATCGTTAATGGCTTAACTTGGAGAAGGGTATTGTGGTGACTCAAAAAACTACCTTTTTTAACTACGCTGGGAAAATGTCAATTGTCATGCTAGCAACATTTGACTTACACACACGCGTCTCTCTTTTTGCTTAGCACACATCGTAAAAGTTATACCTTAAAATTAATTTGTAATTTTTATATAATAAATATTGAATTTTGAATTTATAAATAATAACGCCCTCTGTTTTAATTTGCAAACCTCCATAACTTCAAAACGTTGAAGCTTCTTATGTAAATTTGTTTTTTTTCTTATGACTTTAAAATGTATTATTGCTGACTATGTTCTTTTCCCTCTAATTTAAATTTTAAAAATATTCTATATAAAGAATTCAAAAAGTTTTGTTTGTTGAGGGTTCTTTTAGCTAGTCTATGTACATGCATTTCATAAACCACATTTTTAAAAAGTTTCATTGAAAAAAGACATGTCTTGAATAATAAATTTAATAATATATAAAATAAAAATATATATATAAAATAAAAATATATATTATGTAAATAATTTTCTAAGCATACAATGTAAAGTTGCCTACCTTTAATAAGCCTGTAAGGCGCTGAGGCGTTAATTTTTATTAATTGTTACATTTTATTTATTTTATTGAATTAATAAAACATACAAAAAAATATATTGGAATTAGTTAGTAAAATGGGCTGGCCTTGGCTTAAGTTTTGACCGAAGTGGGTAAATGAAAATGGAAAGCAGATGCAATAGTTTGCAAGCAAACAATGACTTTAAGGCTCATTACCGGCTGTGTTATTATATACACAGTTCCAATGTGTGTGATGTGCATTAAAATCACCAAAAATGAAAAAGTCACAAGAGAAGTTTGTGATTATATCTACGTCCGCTTTAAGGTCCGGAGTATAAATTGCATTATAAGCAGCAGTAAAAATTACAGGACGTCTATCAATAGAAACACCTGTATATAAATGATTTCAATGCTTTTTGTGTTAAGTTTAGGTAATAACTTATGAAATATGTTAGCTTTTACCGTAATGAGTACTCGTACGCCACGCGTTAGCCGGTCTTCATGATAAATTTTGTAGTGTTATGTTTAAATAAATATGTTAAACACAGGCGCATTAGTTGATCAAAGTTAATTAATAATTTATTAAAATATTTTGGTTCTTATTTACTACATATGAGAAGTTCGCTTTTTGTAAATTGAGTGGCTTTAATTTGCGTCACTCAATAACTTCTCCTTAAACTTAATTGTTATTCATCCATACATACATTTACACCATAGTTAACCAAAGCTCTCAATAAATGAAATAAAATAAGATAATATTGCCCAGCAAACATAAAACTAAGCATTATAAATGTAATGAATTTTACTTTTAAAAGCAAAATGGAAATGAAGTTTTAAAAAAGTTAATTATATACAAAATATGCCTCAGTTTTTACAGAATTAGGAAATTTTTTCACACATATTTGATTGGTCGAATTTAATTTACAACTTAAAAAAAATAAGTGTATTTAGGCATTATAAATTAAGTTTTCCAAATTTAAGATTTAACGTTTGAAAAGTTTTTTGTAAAATATTTTTTGCTAGCATTCCATCCATAAATGGTCTGTCTTGCTGAGCGATATCCAAGCTTATTTGGCTTGAAATCTCCATTTTTTATTTTGCGAAATTTCCTCATTTTGCTCTTCTTGCAAAACCCATTATTTAATTTTTTTTGCATATAAAGGTTTTTTTGCTAAAAAAAAGGTTTAAATCAGTGGTAGGCGCTCGTTTACCATGGTTACGAAGTTTTTTTCAGCTATTTACATTTACCACTCGTGAATATTGCAACCAGGAGTGCCATAACGAAAGGTTTTTCCTTACAACCATTTTCCTTAAATTCTACCAAAACCTCCCATTATCCCGGTTTTTATAACATTAAATTTTATTGTGAAAATATTAACGATTTACTTTATGTTATTTTTAATATGGTATTCGTAATTAATTCACTGACATTGCTTATATAATGCCATTTAAAACATCTTGAAAACACATTTGTATTTCGTTGTTAGAAAACTGCCCAAACAAAAGCCGCAGTTTTTCATAAATAAACCCAAGGGCAACACATAATTATAATAACCAATGTGTGAGAATCATAAATTTCATTTAGTAGCTTGCTAAATTACAACAGAGTGGGTCTGTTGGTGATGTACATTTCTGTAGTTGATTGTTTTCTTGAACTTTCAACGGTTCGCTACCTATGGACCTGAACAGCGGGAAAAAGGTAAAAAAATCTCATTTTTTTAATTTTTTGCGATTTTCATCTTGAAGATGAAGATTTTTTTATTTTATATGCTCACAATTTTAGTTTTTTGTGATAAGATTTACAACTTTGCCTCAGAGAGTAACTCAAAATTCCGAACGATTTGCAAGTAGCTACTAGAAAAATAATATCACATCACAGTAGCTACTAGAAAAATAATATCACATCCCAGGTTTTTTTTTTGTCACACTGTGTTAATGGATTAATAAAATTTGTATAAAATGTTTAAAAGTTTATTTTCATGAAAAGTTAAATAACTCAGTCAATAACTTATCTATTTTTGAACCCAAATATGCGATGTAATCGTAAATAAACGTACTTTTTGAATAAATTCAACAGTATTATAGTTTCTTAATAAAATAATGTATAAAAACGTCACCAAAGTTGAAAATTTTTTGAAAAATCTACAAAATTTGTGTTTGCTCGACAATAACACCCAAATTTCTCAAATTTTCTTAGATAAATTATATGTCATTCGAAAGATCTCAGTTTCTTCTTTCCAAATCTAGTAAGAAATCAGGATTTTGGGGGTGTCCCGAAAATTTCAAATACAGAATCCTGATCTACTCGACAGTAGCTACTAGAAAAATAATATCACATCCCAGGTTTTTTTGTCTCACTGTGTAATTTATAAAAAAATAATTATTTCATTGTACATTTTTATTAAGGGTGTAGAGTATTTTATGTTCGGCTAATAATTACAATATATAATTGCACTCAATTTCCACTGAAATTAAATCATAAACAATAAACGCCTCATTAGTTTTTACATTTCGTTTTCGTGCTCGGCCGTTCTATTCCGTAGAAAATATTTCTTACTTACTTGATCTGTGTCTGAACTTTCGCATGTGGACGATGAAATTATAGGAATGAATTTTGTAAACGTCTCCAAAATGTTTTTATTTGACACATATAAATACATAAATCTTTAAAAATTTTAATTAAAATAAAATTTTCTGGCTTCTAAACAAAATTTGTAATATTTCACAACACAAAAGGTAATACATATAAACTCTTGGCTGTCACTTAACGTTGAATTCTATTTTCTACAGAACAGTCCGCAATAGAACAGAACGAAAAAATTACAACAAACCACACATACAGTTTTACAATTAACCAGAAACCAAACAGCTGATCCGTAACAGAACAGAACGTACAAAATAACTCCGCCTTTACCCTTATTATGATTAACAACTTAGTTGAGTTGTCAATGTTACAACTCAACTAAACTATTTTTTTGTATTATGATTTACAACGAATTTTAGATGTCTTTGTTAAATTATTGTCAACCTTAATAAGACAACGGGAATAAATTGTTAGAAGGTAAAATTTGTATTAACTAAATTATTCAACGTTTGTTATAATACTTTGTGAATATAGATTTAATTTTAAAAATGGTCATATCCGTCGAAATATATTTTTCGGAAGATTTTGAGTAATAAAATGTTATTCTATCGCGTACTCGAGGCGGCAATAGAACTTGAAGTAACCCAATGGAATTCTGGTAGAAGAGAAAAAAAATATACATGTGTTGACGTTTTGAAAGATGACATCGGAATTTTATCTTAGAAGCGATTAAAGTTTCTTAGCTTTGGCCTGTTCTTGTAGCATATCGGAATATAAAACTATATTTTCAAAAAAAACTTTTGTTTGTTGAGGGTTTTTAGCTAGTCTATATACATGCATTTCATTGGTGCTAAAGCCAAATCATCAGTAGACCTTAAACCTAATTTTTAAATGTTTTAAACCTCTTTACTTATACAAAAACTTTTAAAAACTCAATGAGAATTATAAAAATTACCATAGTATAAGCATAGTAGGCTTTGAAACTTGTTCAAAAATCCCAATAAATAAATTATTATATTCGATATGAATCTATTTTATTTTCTTTACAACCTTTATACAATTAGACGCCCTTTGGGCATGTATATAGCTAAAAACCCTCAACAAACAAGTTTTTTTTAATCTTTGAAAAAAGATATCGAGGCAATCTCGATTAATATAAATTTAATAAACTATATTTTCTTTACACCTAAGGCTAATATTTTTGTAGAACGTATTAGCTCTCTAACTCCCCCTCATACCGGCGTTTTTTTGGTTTCATACTAACAAATCGTAAAAACCACCCCGAAAACTGGGAAGGGCCGGCGGTGATGATATATTCTACAAAAATGTTGGCCATAAAATTTTACCATACATGTTAAAACACACCAACCCAAAACTTAACACAAACAGCAAAAACTAATCAAATTCAAGATTGCCCATTAAGGGTTAATTTATCTATTGTTCACATATGTAGGTCATCCCATCCCTGACGAAAAGGCGCACTGTGGACCATTTTACGAGAACGCGGCCAAAATTAATTTTTTTATGATCACCTATTGTATAATGTTAAAGTTGATTCCAAAGTAGACACTAGTGTACCTCGGGACCCAAAAAATTCAAAGTTTATTTCAACTATATCACAGGGAAGAGGTGATTCAAAGTGGACATTTTCAGTATTTTGCTAAAATGAGAAATTTCTTAATAAACTTTTGATTTTTAAACATCTATAATTTTTTTGTTTTAAAAGATATTCAAACGAAATAAAATTTGTTGTGAGTACCATTTTTATGACACAAGGTCAAATGTTTTTTTGTTGCAAAATTTGAGTAAGAGTTAAAAAATATTTTTCCAGCAATGTTCTTTTTTGAAGTATTTTATTTTTATATGAAATCGCTTTTATGAGAGACGGCTTTTATGTAGATATGCGTATTATTAAAAAGAAAATTAATAATTGTTATTCAATTTCTACTACCTACTTATATAAAAGTAAATTTATATAATTCAGGTCACAAAAGTACTGTGGCTTTTAAATTGCGTGTTTGTTAACTCAGAACTCCATTTTTTTTTATTCACGAATCTTATAAGCTAAATAAGGTACAAGGTTATGAGATTTTATTTACGTACTACAACAATTAAATCTAATAATAGAATAAGGAAACAACAGAATGAGGAAAATTTGTCACAAAAACCTCTTACAAACTTTAAAAATGCTATAACGAAATTTGGTTAAAAAATCGCTAGTAAGATTCTTGTTGACAAAAAATTCTCAGCGACTGTTTAGTAAATTTATTTATTTTTTTTAAATTAGACAATCTGCATTTTCGTTAAATGACAGCGTCAAATCATTGGCGAAAGCATTTATCTTTTTGTATTTAAATCTATTGTGCAGTAAGTCCGTGGGGAATCTAGATGAAAGATTATGAGTTATTTTTAAAATTTTTGTTATGAATAACCTGACGCCTTTTTGTATGTGTGTTAGCAGTTTTGTGAAATATTATACAATAATACACACATTATACAACAATAACTTATTTTTAATGTTGAGCTTAGAGCTTCTATTAAGTATGGTACAAAATTTTAGTAGGAATACGTTTTGATGACTTATTATGTGGGAATATAATGAACTGCGTGCGTCTTATAATCATTAACATTTATTTTCCACTTATTAAAATATTTTTAGCTTATGGTAAGGATCTCTTGCATTCTCTTGATTATTGCATTTGAAAGTTTTCCTCTGCATATAAGAGCACTATCATCAGCATAAAATGCTGCTTCTTGATTTATGTGCACTTCAACATCAGACGTATATAAGGAGTATAGTGTAGGTGACAAAACGACCCTTGTGGCAATCCCCTTGGGATTGCTCTTTCGGTTGAGAATTCCCCGTCAACACACACAACAAATGTACGGTTCTTTAGAAAACTTTGTACAAGTTTTTGTAAATACAATGGGAAAGCTAAAGAATTGAGTTTGTATAACATTCCATCGCGACAGATGGTGTCAAAAGCTTTTTTATATCGAGAAAAACAACGACAGTACTCATGCGATTTATTTTGTTAACTTCGACATAATTCACAACTTGCTTTATTTGGTGTTCCTTACGAAATCCAAACTGTTGGTGGTTAATAGTATTATTTTGGTCTGCAAAATCTACAAATCTATCATGAATTATTTTTTGAAAGTCCTTGTCCAGTAAACTTAAAATGCTTATAAGCCTATAGCTGGTGGGTAGTTTGTGATCTTTTCCCTTTTTATGAATTGGTATGACTCTTGATTTTTTGAATGTACGGGAGAAGAAGCCGTTTACTAAGCAACAATTAAATATTTTACTTAGAATTTCATAAAAGTAGTCTGGCATACTTTTTAAGATAATACTATTTATGTCATCTAATATCGGAGCTTTATTATTTTTTAATAGCATAACACTGGTTTACAGCCAAAAACGGAGAAGGCATTCAATTACCTTTCCAACGATATGCCATTTATCTCGATCGAACTTTTCGGTTGGGCTGCACAAGGGTTTGAGTGGGACCATACACCAAAAACACAAAAGTACCGTTATCTAAAAACGGTAATTAGAAAAATATACAAAGTTTTTCGTGTTCAGGAGGTCCCAATTAACTTGTCTAGGCATGTGGCGTTCTTGGTATTTTTCCAAAATCAAAATTTGTAAAGCTGTGTAATAAATGTCTTAACCTCAGTGGCATCTGTACGTTCAATATTATTACTACCAATAGGGAATCAATAACGAGACAATTCAGAAAATCTGATACACATGTATCCAATGGCGATGGGTTATTGATAGCAATAGTGTGTGAGTTACCAAATGCATCGGCAATTGCATTAGCTTTTTATGCGCAACACAATAGTTCAGAATCGTTTTTCATTGACCAAATCCTATATTTTGAAGTTGACTGGAGTAAAAAGTTTTATAGGTGCTTTTCAAAATGGTTACAAGGTGAACTACCTATCCAGATAACTTTATAAACTACAAAGAAAAACTGTGGTGGAAGACCGCAATAATCGCTAGATAAATGTAGCGAAAGATCTAAGAGGCGAAAGCTGAAGAATATAAATAAAGAAGTCGGATGTGAAATCATTAAAGATAGTTTGCTTTAGCAATGGCGATCACAGAAACAACTAATAAAAGTAGATATCATTCAAAAAGTTGTTTCCGCTACTCTAGTGAGATCAAAACGGATCCTTAAAGCATTCCAACACCAAACAAGAAAAACAGTTCACAAATGAGGAAGCGCTTGCATTATTTCTGGGTTTGAAGTTAACAAAACAGCAAATTTCGTGCAATCGAAAAAGGGTCAAATTTATACCCATCATATAAATGCAACAAAAAATTACTGTTACTACTTGATCATACAGCCGAAAAGTTGCTACAATCATTTAGAGGAAGTGAGTTAAGTGAGTTATTGAAACTGCAAGTTAACTCCTTTTTGTAAATGGGTATGCGATAGATCTTCTGGACAAATTCAATATAAACAATTTTTATGTAAAGATATTCGGACATAGATCTGTTTATGATGTCATTTGTGCCATAGCGATTAATAAAGAACTTAGGAGACTCAGAACCTTCGACCAGTACAATGTAAGCAAAGTATATTTGGAAAAATCAAATACCATCCTCTACTAAATACTGCTGACCAATAAAATTTGAATTTAAAAAGGAAACTCATGATATCATTAAGGATGAAGTTAGTAATATTAGAGCTCAAATTTCAACATTACAGCCATTAAAATTAGAGATAGATGGACAGACTATTGAAATTAGCGCTTTCAATGATAGATCGAAAAATTGCACAGGCTTTGACTGACACAAATGCATCATACAGCTGTATTATATGCAAAGCAACATCAAGTGAGTTAAACGAAGAACCGACAAAGGCGGTAGATAGTAATGATGCATATGAATTTGAATAATCTCCGCTACATACGAGAATAAGGTTTGTGTCTGGCAACCTTGTCGTGGTTAGAAGTAAAAAAAACTTCCGGAAAACTACAAAATATACAAAAATCATTGTGATAGAATTTTTATTCAAAATTTTATAAAAACTTTTTTAAAGTGGAGATTAACTATTGATCTATATGTGTAAATTAAAAAACAATGGCTGGAAAAATAAGCGTAAAGTTTCAATTAACAAAAATAAAATTAATTTACAATGGAAAACAGAAGTGTTGGAAAGCGAAGATTGTTTGCAGTGTTATAGTTGCAATAAAACTCTCCATTCGGCTTAACAATTTATATCTTGAATACAAATGTCATTTCTGTGAGCCAAATGATAGCAATGTTGTGGTTAGTGAATTGGCAGAAATAAAAACGAAGCTTAATCAACTGGATGATATAAAGGAGACCATTAAATTTATGTTCTCGCAATATTACTCAATTTTAAAGGGAGTTACAATAAACACAAAAAAATAATTCTTTAAAAAAGAAAATAATTTACTTCGCAATTAAAATCTTCTGCGAAATATGTACTTAAATGACATAAGAGTTCAGAGCGCTTGTATTGTTAATGGTGTAAAAGTTACAGAAGGTGATTTGAAGGATGTGGAAGTAATATTGAATATTGATGAGAAAACTGGTGCAGCTATTTGTGAGGATGAGATTGAAGATGCATATTTTTTGCCAAATCTCATTAAGAAAATGAAAAGAAGTCTATAGTTGTGTAGCTTATAAACAAGAAAAGCAAGAGAATATTTACTTAAATGAGCATCTAATAATTTCAGACACAAGTAGTTCTTCAGATTTGTGTAATATGTTAATTAATACTTTTTCAGATGCAGCAGCGCTTTGTACGAAAGTTATAACTAAACGCTCAACAATACGTAAAAAATTAACACCTTGGATAACGAAAAATTTGCTATCCTAGAAGAAAAAATCACAGCAATAAGGGACTGGACAATCAAGTCAGAAGGATAAATAAAATAATAAAGAATTGTAACCACACGCTTATAAATGATTATTACTAGAACAACTTGCAATTGTGTAGTGGTAAATCCTAAAAGAATTTGGCAGTTTTTAAACAGAGAGCTTGGTCGAAAAAACTTTAATGTGAGAAATGTTGTAAATGGAGATTTTCTGCGTTCTCATCTTGAAAATTTTTTGATATTATGTGTTCACAATTTTTGTTCTTTATGACAAGATCTACAACTTTGCCTCAGAAAGTAAATCAAAATTCCGAACGATGTGCAAGATATGAGCCTGAGAAAATGATCACTATTTTGCACAAATGACACCGAGGCCCCAAATCTTTGGGGGCCCATAAAAAGTGCATGACTTTGGACAAAACTGGGAGACACGGGTCATCTTTTTTTGATCTTTTATCACGTAGTGGTGTCCGTATATACATTATTTTTCCATTACTTAAAAATTTACACACCGTGAAATACAGGTTTATGTGACGATGATGCTAACTTA
The DNA here is from genome assembly GCA_956483585.1 of Gymnocheta viridis. Taxonomy (NCBI): domain Eukaryota; kingdom Metazoa; phylum Arthropoda; class Insecta; order Diptera; family Tachinidae; genus Gymnocheta; species Gymnocheta viridis. The sequence continues at coordinate 81,411,205 of OY101441.1, read as the reverse complement.
TATCGTACCTTAATACCTCAAAGAAATACGTTTTCTCGAAGAAGCAAAATGAATATTGAAAAAGTTTTAAATAATCTAAAAAGTAATAAAAGTCCAGTTTATGATGGCATAACCCCTAAATTGTTATTGACGAGAACTAATTTAGTAGTTGATATAATGACTGCTGCTTTTAATAAAATGCTTGCTGAAGGAAGTTTTTCTAATGCTCTAAAAATACATAAAATAACACCGATAACTAAAATTATTGGTTCAAAAAATATTGAAAATTTTCGACCTACGAGTATATCGGTTTTAAATACTGTGGATACGATTTTTGAGAGACTTATTTTTCACCAACTCTCTTATTACCTTGAAAGAAACAACATATTGACTGAAAACCAGTTTGCATTTAAGAAAGGAGCTGGAACTGAGGAAGCGGTGGTTAGTGTTGTTGAGTATTTATGTGGTGAGCTGGATGCGGGTTTTTGCGATGTTGCAGGTGTCTTTTTTGATTATTCTAAAGATTTTGACGTAGTAGATCATAATATTTTAATGAAAAAGCTAAGAACAATTGGATTAGCGAACAAAACTCTGCATATTTTTTTTATTACTTGTCTAACAGAAAGCAGTTTGTTCAGGTGGGAGAGTCAAAAGGTAATATGAAGCCCGTTACTTGCGGTGTTCCTCAGGAAAGTGTCCTTGGTCCGTTGCTGTTAAAAATTTTTATTAATGACGTATTCAATATAAACTTTAATGGAAAATTATTCATGTATGCTGATGGTGTTTGCCTGTTTTACAGATATAATCATTTAAAGGTTTTGCAGACACAGATTGAGTACGATGTTGCTATACTATCAGAGTTCTCTAGACTCAATAGACTTATTCTTAACACAGATAAGACAAAGTTTGTAAGATTTAAACCATACCGTTCTAGAAATGAACAAAAGATGACTGTTCACTTAGATGGTAGTCTGATTACTGAGTCTGATATGTGAAATATTTAGGAGCAAACTTGAACCACAACTTACTATGGGATTATCATAAAAATATGTTAGTCAAAAATTTCTTCCGGAATTGGTATTCTCTACAAGTATAAAAATAAGTCACAAAAATCTCTTCAGTCTGCTCAAAATAAAGCTATAAAGCTTGTTTGTAACCTTCCTATAACTCATTCTACGTTGGAACTGTTTACAACTTATGCTAAAAATATTTTGCCGATACGAGATCTAATAAACACAAAATTTTAACATATGTTTTTAAATCATTGAGAGGAAATCCCCAACAATCCATTCAGTTTGCCCAAAATGTATTTCATACGCGACGTAATACCAGGCAAGCTTCAAATTAAGTTCAGTAAGATGTCGTCTGAACCTGACTAAACAGCGTATTGCTCTTGCTGGACCACATGAGTATAATCGACTACCAGTTGACTTACGAAATTCAACATTTAAGAACCGCATTAAGAGCTATTTACTTCAAAACGTTCAAGCTTCTTATGTAAATTTGTTTTTTTTCTCATGACTTTAAAATGTATTATTGCTGACTATGTTCTTTTCCCTCTAATTTAAATTTTAAAAATATTCTATATAAAGAATTCAAAAAGTTTTGTTTGTTGAGGGTTCTTTTAGCTAGTCTATGTACATGCATTTCATAAACCACATTTTTAAAAAGTTTCATTGAAAAAAGACATGTCTTGAATAATAAATTTAATAATATATAAAATAAAAATATATATATAAAATAAAAATTTATATTATGTAAATAATTTTCTAAGCATACAATGTAAAGTTGCCTACCTTTAATAAGCCTGTAAGGCGCTGAGGCGTTAATTTTTATTAATTGTTACATTTTATTTATTTTATTGAATTAATAAAACATACAAAAAAATATATTGGAATTAGTTAGTAAAATGGGCTGCCCTTGGGTTAAGTTTTGACCGAAGTGGGTAATTGAAAATGGAAAGTAGATGCAATAGTTTGCAAGCAAACAATGACTTTAAGGCTCATTACCGGCTGTGTTATTAGATACACAGTTCCAATGTGTGTGATGTGCATTAAAATCACCAAAAATGAAAAAGTCACAAGAGAAGTTTGTGATTATATCTACGTCCGCTTTAAGGTCCGGAGTATAAATTGCATTATAAGCAGCAGTAAAAATTACAGGACGTCTATTAATAGAAACACCTGTATATAAATGATTTCAATGCTTTTTGTGTTAAGTTTAGGTAATAACTTATGAAATATGTTAGCTTTTACCGTAATGAGTACTCGTACGCCACGCGTTAGCCGGTCTTCATGATAAATTTTGTAGTGTTATGTTTAAATAAATATGTTAAACACAGGCGCATTAGTTGATCAAAGTTAATTAATAATTTATTAAAATATTTTGGTTCTTATTTACTACATATGAGAAGTTCGCTTTTTGTAAATTGATTGGCTTTAATTTGCGTCACTCAATAACTTCTCCTTAAACTTAATTGTTATTCATCCATACATACATTTACACCATAGTTAACCAAAATTCTCAATAAATGAAATGCGTCTGTATTGGATAAGATAATATTGCCCAGCAAACACAAAACTAAGCATTATAAATGTAATGAATTTTACTTTTAAAAGCAAAATGGAAATGAAGTTTTAAAAAAGTTAATTAAATACAAAATATGCCTCAGTTTTTACAGAATTAGGAAATTTTTTCACACATATTTGATTGGTCGAATTTAATTTACAACTTAAAAAAAATAAGTGTATTTAGGCATTATAAATTAAGTTTTCCAAATTTAAGATTTAACGTTTGAAAAGTTTTTTGTAAAATATTTTTTGCTAGCATTCCATCCATATGGTCTGTCTTGCTGAGCGATATCCAAGCTTATTTGGCTTGAAATCTCCATTTTTTATTTTGCGAAATTTCCTCATTTTGCTCTTCTTGCAAAACCCATTATTTAATTTTTTTGCATATAAAGGGTTTTTTGCTAAAAAAAAGTTTAAATCAGTGGTAGGCGCTCGTTTACCATGGTTACGAAGTTTTTTTCAGCTATTTACATTTACTACTCGTGAATATTGCAACCAGGAGTGCCATAACGAAAGGTTTTTCCTTACAACCATTTTCCTTAAATTCTACCAAAACCTCCCACTATCCCGGTTTTTATAACATTAAATTTTATTGTGAAAATATCAACGATTTACTTTATGTTATTTTTAATACGTAACTAATTCACTGACATTGCTTATATAATGCCGTTTAAAACATCTTGAAAACACATTTGTATTTCGTTGTTAGAAAACTGCCCCAAAAAAAGCCGCAGTTTTTCATAAATAAACCCAAGGGCAACACCTAATTATAATAACCAATGTGTGAGAATCATAAATTTCATTTAATAGCTTGCAAAATTTCAACAGAGTGGGTCTGTTGCGGATGTTTTTATCTTTTTAAGAATACGCAATTTGATTTTGTGCACTGAGAAGTTTTGGTTTAGAAGTTTTCTTTACAAAATGACTTTTTCATTCATATTTTTAAGCATTCGTATATTTATATATATATACTTTATAAATGGATAATTAGTTTTATTATATGAATCTATTTTTTTATTTTGGGTACAACCACGTTACAGATTATAATTATAGTATGAAATAATTTATTTCCTTTTATTCATTCGCCCATTGATATATTCACCCATGCATTCAATACATAATTTAAATTTATAAAACTGATAACAAATAGTAAGTAGATCAGTAAATTCCTCTAAGTGTAAAGCATGAAATAGTTTCTCATTTATTCAATTCTCTCTATGTGCCTAACGCTGGTTTAAATGCCTTTTAATTGAAAATGTTTTCTTTGTTTTAAATGTTTGGTAACACAAAATGCATTGCATGTTACCAAAAGCATTTTTAATGACAAAAAAATATTTGTCTTCCGTTATACTAATTTGTTTGTGGTTTATTTTGAAATTAAATCAAAGCTAAAAAAACAATAAAGCTGAAAAAAAAGCAGTAAGCATCCGCACATGTGCACTCGTTATCACTCAATTAACGACTGAAATAAAAGACCACAAGCGTCGGTGTGAGTTTTTTTTATTGTTTTTGTAGCACAATTGTGCACAGAAAATGAATTTTTGGATTACTCTGATTTACTTACTATTAATAAATATGTATGTACATTTATTTTACATTGTACCAGGGTATCAGCATTTTAGAGTGACTTTATAAAATTTGTTATAAACAAAATAGTATTTCTTCGGCGTCTCGTATCCATAGTGAAATACCGTTAATTTAGCATAATTTTGATTCTAGTGAACAATGAACTATTTAGCAACAATTAAGAAAGCGTGCAATGGCCGTTGTTATAAAAAGTATTGGATGACAATGAGAAATTCCAAAGTTTTATGACTAAGCGTGTTGGCAATTAATTTTGTTACTGACCTATCTCAAACAAGGCATTGACTTTAAAGTATTGTATTTTTGTTTATATTTACGCGCTTGAATATTTTCGTTTTCATTTATATAATCATAGTCGAATCTATGGATACACTACAGTAGCTTCCTAATTGAAGTTTGTGATGCGGTCTAACTTTTTTGTCGTGAAGACCTTGCTCGAGCTGTGCAACTGCTGACTCGGTTGTTTTCCCTTGAGCGTTTCAGTGTATAACATGAACATTGTGTACAACAAATGTTTTATATGACATGTTTAAGCATCACAACTAAAACTCTCAATTTGTCTAACTTTGTTTTGTGGTAATTGAAACAAACACGAAAGGGGTTTTTTTACAAAAGGTGTCTTTTTATTAAGAACGATACGTCTATCATGTTTACAATCAAAAGGATATATATTTAAGTTGGCTGCCATATTTTTACGACATGGTTTCATACGTGCAGTGTTGCATTCTCTAGGCATTGTGCTGTCAGGTCACGGACTACAGCCGCGGGCTGTAGTTTTTCGATTGTTATATTATATTATTATCTATTAATTTGTCCTCTAAAAATTCATAATCTGGATATTCAGTTTCATCAGTGTTGCCTTCAGAGTTCATAATATCATCATTTTAAACTTTTCTCCAGTTCCAGCCACTTTTTCAAGCGAGTAGAATCAACAACTCCGGTATATGACATTTGAGTGACCTGATAGTTTTCCACATCCGAGATCTCATAACGATCATTACATAATTGTTTCCGGATGACGTATAGTCCCCGATATTTCGGGATAGGTTTCTTATTTGTCCCAGCGGTCACATCTACAGTTTATAAAACTACCAGATCCCCTACTTCGAAAGATCTAGCCGGTTTGTGACGTCAATCGAAATACTTCAAATTGTATGACTGAAATTTTCCTATAGCCCTCGAGGCAGCTTCCCTTCTGTCATCCAAACTAACATTGCCCTTAGAATAGTTCTCCTGTAAATATTCCGTCAATTCATCAATGAACTCACCCCTTTGTTCAACGCCAAAAAGCATTCTGCTGGGCGACTGTTTTGTAGAGCAATGAACTGTGTTATTAATAGCAAATTCAATTTTGGCCAACATACCAACCCAATCAGCATGCTCTTTCGGCTCCGCGAGTTTAGCTAACATGGCCTTAATGTCCCTGTTCACTCTTTCCACCTGTCCATTCGATTGCGGTGAATCTAGCGAACTCGTTAGATGTGAACCATGTCTCTTGTTACTTATTATTCATCTGAGGCGGCTATAGTACTCGAAATATCTTCGCAACGCATAACATGCCTCCCTAGTGCCGCTGAGTTCACTGCGTATAGCTTTGTAATTTCGTGAATGCGTCTACTATTACCAGTATATGCTTGCGTTTAGAGTTCACTGATGGCGGAGGGCCAAAGTGGTCGATATGAAGGGTATCAAAGGGAATGGGTTTTTTTCAATACCATACAAATTCCGTTCATTCTTGCCCCGTGGTCCCTATTAATAAATAATAAACGTGTCCGTAGTTCTCATGGATAAGCCGCACGATACTGTCCTCCATTGCTGCGGGTACGTACAATTGTATTTGCCCTCGACTACCACATCGAAACACAAGCCCATTATCCAATACATAACCCTTCACCTCTGCTTTTTCCAACCTCTCTCGGATACCCTCAACGATCTCATCGCTGGACTGTGCGATCTGTATGTTCACATCGACACTATCCAACTCAATGGCCGCAGCCAAAGGTGCACGGCTTAACGTGGCTCATTAGTTCACCTCTTCTGTGTCGAATTGTGTAGTCATACTTCTCCAGCTCCATTGCCCAGCGTGATATTCTCTGGTTCACTACCCTCTTACCTAAAGTCAGCGGCAGTGAGTTGCAGTCGGTCGCAATAGTAAATGTAATACCCTCCAAGTATATACGAAAACTACGAGGGCGTATATTAGGCAAGTATCTCTAATTCGAAACTGGACTCTGCCGGTGTCGTGCACTTAGAATAATAGGCCACTGGGTGAAACTAATTGTCAGCTTGTCTTTGAAGGAGGATTAAACCATAACCCTTAATGCAAGCATCGGTGTGTAATGCCGTTTCCCGCAAGGGGTCATAAACCGCCAACACGGGTGCATTCATCAACCTATTCTTCAAGGTATCAAAGGCTTTCGTACACTCATCAGTCCATTTGAATTCCATATTCCTCAGATTAGTCAAAGGCCTAGCTATTCTTGAAAAGTCGTGTACGAATCGACGAAAAAAAGAAAACAAACCCAAACATCTCTGAAATTCATCGTAGTGGGTGGGCACTGGATAGTTCATAATCGTTTCAATGTGTCCGTCGTTCGGCCGTACACCATCCGCATTTACCTTATAACTTAGATAGTCCAGCTCTCTATATGCAAATTTTCACTTCTTCAAGTTCAATTTTAACCTAGCATCTATTAAGGTATGCCCGATAGTCCACGCACATCCTAAGATCACCTCCTCACTAGCACTATTTAGGAGAAATATGGGGAGTCATTCGGTCGTATTATTCCCCTATCTAATAGTTCCTCTAGTTTCACCTCATTAAGTTCACGATATGGAAGCCTCCTCGGGGCACTGTACACGGGAGTATCACTAATTAATCGTACCTCCATTGGATAGTCTACTGACCTTGGGATATTCTCCAAAGCCCTTAAGTAGTTCATTCCTATTACTGTCCTGAGTCTACATGCCTCGGTCGGACCAGTTCCTATGTCAATATCTACCTCACTGTCAGCCTCAATCGCAGAATTCACCTGCTCCTCTCACCCCGGATTCTCTTCTACTATGTCCATCATAGGCCACTCGGGGCCCCTGCACCGATCATTTGTCTGTCACTCAAATGTCCTTTTGCGTACCTATTGGTATCTACATAATTCTTTATACAATCATCCTTATAGTCTAATTAACGGAAGATGCTTAAATAAATCATAACTATCCCTACAGGCTGGAACCTCTTTCACCCTATTAGGTACTCTGTATAAATTAAGTCTTAAGCGCACTGATATTCAGTTGTAAAAGCTCATTTGTCTTAAAGCTACGTTTTATCATGTGTAAATGAATATTTAATTTCGCCAAGAGGTCACGTCCTATTAGCAGTGGCACCACATATTCTATATCTGGTAGAATAAAAATATCATGAGTTACTCTATTGCCTCTAAATATAATTTCACATTCAATATAGCCATACGCACTTATTCTATTACAACTTCTTCCTACTTTTAACTAGAAATTTTCACCAATGACCTGCGTACACAGCTACTAGGACTACCCTTATCAAACAAAGAAAAAATTCATTACCTCAGTAAGCTCAAGCTTATAGATGAAGGCAACACTTTTGATGTGTGTTTAATGCTTCGTATCTCTTGTCTTTAACTATGGCGGCGGCAACACCACAGCTTTGGTGGTATGACCAATCTTGGCACAGATGACAGGAATTTGGCGTCGCTTTGGCTTTGGGCACTGGCTTTGAAAGTGCCCAAATTGATAACAGTTGAAACATCTAGTCTCCGCATTAGATTTCTTTGTTGTTGAACTCTCGACACTACTGCTCGACTTCCCTTTGCTTGCCGCGGCTATATTGGACAGATTTGTGGCATTGCCTCGCATTTGCTGACGTCGGTGTCATACCGGTCCAACTTGACTACCAGCTCGCTCATCAATGGTTTCAGCTCCATACAAAAAGGCAATAGCGTTCGTGTTATCTGGTATTCCATCTACAATAAAGTAGAAAAGCTCTTTCTCATCAATGTCAGTCTGGGCTGCTATTGACTACATTGAGATGACGTAGCCTAAGCAAGACTCTTTTGGCTTCTTTGTACGCGAGCATAGCTGTCGGTAGACATCCTGACGGGATACCGCCCTCTTAAACATCTTTATTAATTTAATTTTCAGGTCCTTGTATTCTAGGAGCCCCAAGTTTTTTGCGTACCTCTTTGCCGATTCCTCTAATCGACGGCGTACCGCCACGAATTTCCCCTTTTCAAAATACTCAATTATACTGATGTAATCCTCTAGCTCTGCGAACCATTTTGCGACGTCATAATAATCGTCACCATTAAATGTTGGTACTGCAGCAACATGTTCCGCCAAATCTATATGGTGTGTATTACAATATGCACTGCCCTCAAGTCAGCCTATTTGTTGTCGGAGCTGAAAAATTTCCATTCCCATTTTGAGGTTTTTTAATTCCTCCTCCAAGGCTACATTGTCTAATGGCATGGGCGCTTTTGTTTTTTAGCTGCGGGCTGACCACCAAGAAAATTTTCCGCTGAAATTAAATTGTCGGTATCTGCAGGTGTGGCCGCGGAAAAATTTCTGATGTTCACATCAGGCATCATAACTTCCTTGTCATAGCTTATATGGGCAGCAGGTGCACCACAGACTTCATGGGAAGCCGGCGACCTAATGCCGGAAAGAAGAGCGGAGGCGTCATTGGCCTCACCGTTAAAAAATTGTAGTAGGGCGCCGGCGTCATATTTCGGTCCGGCTTCTTATTGTCGACGGCGGTTTTATATTCGGTGGGAGTTTTATACTCGGCGGCAGTCTTGACTTCGGTGGTGGTTTTATTTTCGGCGGCAGCTTTGTATTCGGCGGCGGCAACGTCGGGGGTTAAGGTTGCATCGTGGGCTGTGACATCTGGTGTCTCAATTATTTACCGACTCCTTTCGGTTTACGCCATGTAAGTCGTCGCATACCATTCGGAGCTGACCAATGGAAACTGTCTCGGGGAATTCAACTCCCGCTACAGCGAGCGCTGCCATCATTGTTTGGCGATTGGGGCGTAATTCAATTTTGTCCGCACTTTCACTCTTATTTATTTTATTTAATTATATGCAAATGCACCGGTTGTACCCCACTCGTTATTGTCCCGTGTTTTGCTTTTAGCCACTTCAGAAAGTATATTTTTCCCTTGGAACCGGGAGTCTACAGCAATACCATGATTTACTTGGTTCGATAAGTGCGGGAAATTACTATCGTCGTTTTTCATAACTACTGTTATGTATCATACAGGTATTTAGGATCATCTGCCTTGTGGTTTGCATTTCTGTAATTTTTATTTGTACACTATACTGCTCTGACTGTTGCAGTTTTTTACTCCATGACCGTACATTGCACACTTGGTGCATTGTGTAGGACCTTTATTACTCTTAAAAGGTTTCCTCCAGTAAACAGCAATATTACAGCAAAATTCGATCAGATAGTGTCATCTTCGTTTGATTTTTTCGTAATAATTTCTTTAGCACTTACAGGCATAATGTTGTGCGTACTTTTAATTTATTCAATTATAGCTGCTGTCGTCTGTCGGGGAAGACCAAACAGCACCATGTTAAAAATTTTACTGTCTCTTACCTTGTGTGTGTAGAAATGCATGTTGTTACTTTTTAGCAATTTCAGAGCATCCTCATACAGCGCCTCCATGGCGATTGACAATGTTTTAGTTTAGAACAATTATTGGTGGAATTTTCTCCTTTTTTAATAATTCTTGTTCTTCTCTTCGGACAGCAGATGAAATCTGTTGATTGTGTTCGGCCTGTCATTTATCTTGGGCATCTTGTATTTGGGACAATTGCCCCAAAAATGTCCGCCTTTTCTGACCATTGATATTCAAAAAATATTAATTGCACATAACATAATGTATGTATATTCACAACTGCTTACAATAAGAAACAGATCTCAACTAAATATGGTAAAAACTTACAGGTAGTACAAAATCAAAAAGAATACCGCAATTAGCGAAAAAATTAAAGACTTCTGAGAATGCAAAATACTTTTGTGGGCATATAATTTAAGAGTTATTAAAAAACAAACAAATGTTTTGTAAAGCATTAAAAATTAAAATGGAAACTCCTGAAAAACAATGTATGCAAAAGATTTTTTGACTCTAACATCATGGGTGCATGAGGGCACGTCTATTGTTTGTGCTGTGGTTTTCTCACGCTTCGTATATGGACTTGTAAATGTGTTCGTTTCTTGATTGTGATGTTGCCTCTCTACCTGGATTTTTTTGTTGTTTATTTTAGAGTAATAGTATTTAAAGTAATGTCTTCATAATTGTTATTCATTGCAATTTGAAGAATGGCTAAGTACACTTCCAGAGATCTGGCTGATATTTTCTTCCAACAAAATGATGTACACGATGTGGAATTGCATATACTAAGCATGGAATAGCGCCATCTAATGGCACTTACATTTGAGTATTGAAATTAATTGTACTAGTTAAGAAATGTCAACTAGTTATAAGCAATGAAATTAATGCTAAAGGTATATGAAAATAAACACTTCATGCTTGACCTCCAAATTATAAATAAAAATTAGGAATTACAAAAAAAAGAACCGCTATTGATCGTGTGCAAAGGTTACGCATTTTAACTAGTATACTGAAGTTTATAATATATTATTTCTAAAAAGCAAAATTTGTTTGCTGTTGAAACTATTGGTTTCATTGTTGAGGGAATATTTAGAAAAATAGATAAAAGTATACATATGTATGTACATACGAGTTTAAAAAATGCCAGTGGAGCAAAAAAACATTACGATAGCTCATAATAAGAGCATGTTTGCCACGTCTATAGCAACTGGCATAAGGGAGTTTCGAGAACAAGTCGAGATATTACATTAAAACATTAAAGCAAATGAAAAGTTTAAGCAATATCAAAGTTGTAACAAAAACTCAATAATCAACCAATTGTTTTTGTTTTCTTACTTTACAATTACTACCTAGGCTGAATTTTTTTCAACTCTAATTGTAGTTGTAAGAGGTTTGTAGAATAACAACAGCTATATATTTAGTATAGTGCTGCCAAACAAGAGTTTTTTGAACGGGTGCTGTCAAGTTAATAAATGGTGCTTTTTAAAGAAATTGTTAAAATTTTAGTATTTTAAATTTTTAACAGCACTATTTTCCATAATTAATATTTTACCTACATATGTAGTAAAATATTACCACATTTATTAAAACAAATTGAAATTGATTATTGAGGGGTATAGCTAGTTCCTATGCGCATTTCACTGTTGCTAATGCAGATCATCAGGGAACTTTACCCAAATATTTCTTAGAACAACTGGAGATATTATATTAAAACTTCATTAAAGCAAATAAAAAGTTTAAACAATATCAAAGTTGTATCAAGAACTTAATAATCAACCAATTGTTTTTGTTTTCTTACTTTACAATTACTACCTAGGCTGACTTTTTTTCAACTCTAATTGTAGTTGTAAGAGGTTTGTAGAAAAACAACAACAGCTGTACATTTAGTATAGTGCTGCCAAACAAGAGTTTTTGACCGGGTGCATTTTTAAATATACCTGTTGTACCTTAACCAGTTAACTGCCCTTTTTATGACAGATATTACATTTTGAGTTATATTACAACGATCTAATAGCATACGCGCATCCTCTGTTGAAATTGGGAAATTTAAATGCCCCCTCCTACCTTAAACCTGATTTGGATCTGTCAGTGTATAGCCCAAGAACATCCCCTCGGGATTGAGGATAATTATTTGGAAGGATTGGTGCTTTTTATGGAAATTGTTAAAATTTTAGTATTTGAAATTTTTAATCGCACTATTTCCCATAATTAATATTTTACCTACATATGTAGTAAAATATTAATACTTTCCATCCGGCAACACTGCCTTGAGTTGTAAACAACGTGTACTTTTGCCCGCGGATTAATAATTAATTTTTAATTCATTTTAAATAATTTATTTATTTTTTTTTGACCGACTATGATTGGTCAAAAAGAAGGAAGTTTAGGGGCAGTTGCCCCAAATACAAGATGAACAAGATAAACGACGGGCCGAGTACCAGCAACAGGTTTCATCTGCTGTCCAAAGATGAAGACGATTTATTAAAAAAGGAGAAAATTCCACCGATAATTGTGGATTCCAACGTGAGTTTTTCCAAAGTGCTAGGATTAATCGGTGAGAAATTTATGTTCAAAAGGATGTCGATTGGAACTAAAATAATTTCAACCACCATGGCGCTGTATGAAGAGGCTTTAAAAACGCTAAAAAACAACAACATGCATTTCTACACACACGAGGTAAGAGATTGTAAAGTTTTCAAGATGGTACTGTTTGTTCTTCCCCGACAGACGACAACAGCTATAATGGAGGAATTTAAAAGTACGTACAACATTACTCCTGTAAGCGTTAAAGAAATTATTACAAAAAGATAAAACGAAGATGACACACTGTATCTGATCGAATTCGATAGGCAACACGTTTCAAAACGTGAAATTTTAAAAATCAGATTTTTCTGTAACATTGTTGTTTACTGGAGAAAACCTTTTAAGAGTAATAAAGGTCCTACACAATGTACAAAGTGTTCGATGTACGGTCATGGAGCCAAAAACTGCAACAGAGTCAAGGTATGTGCGGGTAACCATGATTACGCTGATTGTTCACTAAACAAAAGCTCGCCTGATGGCAGTATAGTGTACAAATGTCATAACTATACAAATAAAAATTACAGAAATGCAAACCACAGGGCAGATGACCCTAAATGCCCGTGTCATAAAGAATACTTAGAGATACGACAAAGACTCACCGCAAAAACTAGAATGACTAGTATAAGACATAACAGTAGTTATGTAATAGACGAGAGTGATTTCCCACAACTATCGAGCCAAGAACATCATGGTATTGCACAAGACTCCCGGTTCCGAGGGAAAAATATGTTTTCTGAAGTGACTAAAAGCAAAACACGGGACAACAACGAGTTATCCAATGATATATTGGAAATATTTTTTAATGCAGTAGATGCATTGGGAAAATGTCAAACAAAGTTTGACAAAATGAGAGTCTTAGGTATGATGCTTAAACATGCCATATAAAACATTTGTTGTACACAATGTCCATGTTATGCACTGGAACGCTCAAGGCATAACAACAAGCAAGTCCTTCACGACAAACAAGTTGATATACTGTTGCTCAACGAGACGTTTTTAAAACCGCATCACAAGCTCCAACCAGGAAGCTACAAAATTTATCGTGAAGACCGACTATCACATGGCGGAAGAGTACTCATTGCGGTAAAAACTAACATAGTTCATAAGATATTACCCAAAATTAACACAAAAAACATTGAAAATATTTCTATACAGGTTACTATTAATAGTCGTACTGTAGTTTTTACTGCTGCGTATAATCCAAATTATACTGTGGATTTTAAGGCGGACTTAGACTTACTCACAAACTTCTCTTGTGACTTTTTTTTGGTGATTTCAATGCACATCACACACATTGGAACTGTGTATCTAATAACACAGCCGGTAATGAGCTTTACAGACATTGTTTGCTTGCAAACTATTACATTTATTTTCCATTTTCTTTTACCCGATTCGGTCAAAACTTAACCCAGGTCCAGTCCTCTACAGTAGACATTTTACTATCTAATTCCAATGTCCCTTTTTCAAACTTAGAGACACACCCAAATATTTTACAGTCAGATCATGTTCCGATTTCTTGTTCCATTTATGGACAGTTTCAAAATAAATTAAATACAGTAGCCTTGTATAATCGTTCAGACTGGACAGCAATTAGAGTTTGGGTAGAAAGTGAAATTAGACGAGAAAACATTGACCAAACAGAGTGTATTCCTAGCAATGTAGATTTATTGCTAAATAAATTAATTTCAATTGTTAACGCTGCATTTAACAAGATTCCCGTAGGAAGAAAAAACTCGTGGCAGAGAGAAATCTCAAGTACATCTAAGATGCTTATTGCTCAAAGAAATAAATTCAAACGTAGATTTCAGAAATGTAGGGATTCGATTTACAGAGCCCACTTAAACGGTGTCTTAAGGCAGTTACATAAGTAATCTAATTGAATTCCACCTTAACAAGGATAGAAACGAGTCGCGGTCGAGATTTATTTCGAAACTACCCCCGGGATCCAAAAAATTCTGGAAATTAACAAAAGCCTTAAAGGGAAAGAACTCGTTTTGTTCAGATCTTAACTGCAATGATGAAGTTTTAAAAACTGGTGCAGAAAAAGCTAATGCAATTGCAGATGCTTTTGGTGGCTCACACACTATTACTATCAATAACCAATCGCCTTTGGATACATATGTATCTGATTCTGTTAATTGTCTCGATAATGATTCTCCTATTGGTAGTAATAATATTGAACGTACAAATGCCACTGAGGTTAAGACATTTACTATGCTATTAAAAAACAATAAAGCCCCGGGGTTAGATGGCATAAATAGTATTATCCTAAAAAATATGCCAGACTACTTTTATGAAATTCTAAGCATTAGGTTTCCCTTTATATTTACAAAAAATTATACAGTTTCCTAAAGAACCGTACATTTGTTGTTTGTGTTGACGTTCTCAACAGAAAGAACAATCTCGGCGGGATTGCCACAAGGGTCAGTACTATCACCTACACTCTACTCATTGTATACATCTGATGTTGAAGTGCACAGAAATCAGGAAGCAGCATTTTATGCTGATGACAGTGCTTTTATATGCAGTGGAAAACTTTCAAATGCAATAATCAAGAGAATGCAAGAGAGCCTTACCACAAGCCAAAAATATTTTAATAATTGGAAAATAAAAGTAAATGATAACAAAACGCAGGCTATTATATTCCCATATAATAAATCACCAAAACGTATTCCTACTAAAATTTTGTACTGCCGGGGAAACGTGATTCCCATCAAAGATGAAATATCATCACTTTAGATAAAAAACTCAAATTTAAACAACATGTGAATTATATTTGTGATAAAGCTTTAAAGTGTGGACGTGCTCTATACCCCATACTTAATAGGAGGTCTAAGCTCAACCTCAAAAATAAAATATTGTTGTACAATATGTGTATTAGGCCGATACTGACTTACGGCAGTCCAGCATGGTTTCACAAAACTGCTAAAACCCATACAAAAAAGCTTCAGATTATCCAGAACAAAAAATTAAAAATAATTCATAATCTTCCCCCTAGATTCCCCACTGACTTACTGCACAATAGATTTAAACATAAAAAGTTAAACGCGTTTACCAATGATCTGACGCTGTCATTTAATGAAAAATGCAGATTGTCTAATTTTGAAACAATAAGAAATTTACTAAACAGTAGCTGAGATTATTTTGTTAAAAAGAATCTTACTAGCAATTGTTTTATCATATTTCATTATATTTTCAAAGTTTATGGGAGGTTTTTGTGACAAATTTTCCTCAAGACAGTATTATTAATAGTTTCCTTATTCAATTATAAGATTTAATTGTTGTAGTACGTAAGTAAAATCTCATAACATTGTACCTTATTTAGTTTATAAGATTCGTGAATAAAAGATTTTAATAATAATAAAAAATAATAAATATTAATACTTTTAATGAAAACAAATTGAAATTGATTATTGAGGGGTAAAGCTAGTTCCTATGCGCATTTCACTGTTGCTAATGCAGATCATCAGGGAACTTTACCCAAATATTTCTTAGAACAAGTGGAGATATTACATTACAACTTCATTAAAGCAAATGAAAAGTTTAAGCAATATCAAAGTTGTAACAAAAACTCAATAATCAACCAATTGTTTTTGTTTTCTTACTTTACAATTACTACCTAGGCTGACATTTTTTCAACTCTAATTGTAGTTGTAAGAGGTTTGTAGAATAACAACAGCTATATATTTAGTATAGTGCTGCCAAACAAGAGTTTTTTGACCGTGTGCTGTTAAGTTAATAATTGGTGCTTTTTAAAGAAATTGTTAAAATTTTAGTATTTTAAATTTTTAATCGCACTATTTCCCATAATTAATATTTTTACCTACACTATGTAGTGAAATATTACCACTTTTATTAAAACAAATTGAAATTGATTATTGAGGGGTATAGCTAGTTCCTATGCGCATTTCACTGTTGCTAATGCAGGGAACTTTACCCAAATATTTCTTAGAACAACTGGAGATATTATATTAAAACTTCATTAAAACAAATGAAAAGTTTAAACAATGTAACAAGAACTCAATAATCAACCAATTGTTTTTGTTTTCTTACTTTACAATTACTACCTAGGCTGACATTTTTTCAACTCTAATTGTAGTTGTGAGAGGTTTGTAGAAAGACAACAACAGCTATACATTTAGTATAGTGCTGGAAGGAGTGTTTCAGAGATTAACACTGCAAATCTCTTTTCAGGCATAAAGAGAGGAGAACTGCAATCTATGAGTTCGGGAAGATTCTCAAACTTTCTAATAATAGTCGCATAGCTATCGCCTAATCAGTAGGCCTTGCTCCAGCAGCACTGAATCTTACTGCCAAGATCATGACCAGTTTTTTGACCATTAAGTCGGGAGGACAGCAAAGCTCTCCAAGAAACACTGACACATTACAACAATATAGGGGAATCTGAGTGTTATTTATTATTGAAATACTTTTCCTAAGTGCAACGGTGACCACTCTTTTTAATTATAAAAATGTGTTCATAAAAAAATATTCTTTCAAGAATTATGAGAACAAAATGCAAAGAAAAATCAGTGATATTATCATTCTAAATTTAAGGAAGGTCATCTTATCACTTGTGAAATTAATTTGACAAATAAACGATATTCACACTTCCTCACATTCAATACCATACCATAATAGAATCTTCACGCTTTAGTATTTATTTATTATTTATGCAAACAAGCAAAGTAAAGCAAGGTGCAAAGAAAAAATTTAAATAAAATTCAATTTTTGTAGTAATTCATTAAAACTATGTACATATTCATTCTTCGGAATAAAACAAATAATGTAACAAAAACTCGTGTTTCACGGTTGGTACAAATATTTCTTAATTAAGCTTAAAAATAGTTATGCTTTAGAAATAATAAATGAAAGTTTTCATACCTGGTACTGCTACATCTAAATCGATATCAAAGTCATGCAGTGAGTACAGATTGTAATTTTTGTGGTCACAACTTTGGTTAATTTTTTCTATTTGTTGAATTTTTGGTATATCTTTTGAAGATATTTCAACACTTACATCGTCTACTTCTTTCTTTTCATTTGGCTGTTTAAATCCCATACGTGGTTGTGTAATTCTTCGAGTAAATGGGTCTGATATTCGTAACCCTTTATTTGCTCGTGCTTCTTCCAAAATAGCCTTCTCAGCGTCTTCAACGTTACGTTTTCTGTTTCTATCATTTATATATGAAATTAAACTTATACTGCTAGACCTTTTTTTATCTAATTCTGAGGCCCGACACTCAAGTTCTTCGATTTGTTGACTTAAATCTTGCGAAAGTTCATAGTCTCCACGTAACATTGCAGCATCCCTTTCTTTCATGAGACACGTTTTTTTCATTGCGTAGTTTGTTGGTCTTTTTCGAAATCTATTTTTTTCTTCTATTATTTTATCTACGTCTTCATCTTTAAACTCATAATTTAAAGCATCTTTAATATCCGCCAATTTCTTTTCAATTAGACTTGATGATGGCATTTGCACATTCTGTAGTAAGCACATTTCACGCCATTTCGAAAATTCACTCTCAGAAAATTCTTGATTGGAAATGAATTCAAGCCGAAATACTCGCTCCTGATTACCATGCTTTAATCGTAAGCCCTTGTTTGTGCGGGTTTTTCCCAAGTTATATATTTTTGCCGTTTCAACCACTCCAACAACCTCCGCCACACGATACACAGGTTTTTGACCATTGTTCCCAATACTGATTCGAACAAAGCTATTAAGAACAGTTCGTTCGAAAATAGGTAAGTTAATAAACCTTTCCATTTTAAACCGTGATAACCGTATCTTGTTTAATTCTTCTCTACTGTTTATAAATCTTGTTTGCTGTTCCTCTAACTCTCCATCTTCCGATTCACTAGAACATTTACTACTATTAGAAGGAGTTTGTTTCACTGACGGCTTTTCTTCCTCTTCCCACTCACTACTACCCGAATCGTCAGAATAAATTTCTGATGCTTTAAGTTTTACAGATGACTTCCCACCTGTTACACTTTTCAGCTCATCTTTTTCATCCTCTCTTTCTTTCTGGGCTTGACGTTTAGCTTCTTCCTCCTCTGAAATGTATGAAGTACTATTTTTAATAAAAATTTAATTACATATTCACAGTGACAATTAAAACAAGTAAGAATGCTACATTCGCCGAAATTTATATAACCTTCACCAAAGTGTGGAACATGAAATTTTGTTGTGCTTTGAATAAAATCTTTGTATATACATACATACATCGTTTTGGTTGCTCTATTCAACCTTTTAGTGTATCTGAGACATTTGTATTTGAAAGACACACCATTAAACTTACTATATAAAAATTTTTATAACTTCTGAGGAACGTCCACATTGGGATAGTTCGTTTTTATTTTAATAAAAATTAAAATTTTTGCGTGAACTAAAAGATTGCGCGTTATTTTAACTTTTTGTACTTTTATCATAGGCCCAATTTATACGATGAATTAAATTCATGACATTTGTTTTGTTGGCAAGCGGGCTAGAGAAATAAAACAGGGAATAAAAAACGACACGTTTTCTATTTATAATGATTTATTTTTATTTCCTTTTGCATTTATTTTCGTACTTGATGTTATCTTATATTATTTGTATGTTTTCAAAGTAAAGACAGGTTCTTTTGTATATAGTATTTTGTTGTATACTAATCGCTGATGTTAAAATGCGAATGAGCCAAAAAAGAAGATTAAGCAAAAATATTCATAAATTATAAATCACATTGTAAATGTAAGAGGTTTTTAAAAGTTACTTTTAAAGAAATGTAAAAAAAGTTCATGATTAAAAATTCTTCGTATAAATTGGACATAGACATAAATAACTGGTACAAAAGTCCGGACATCCTACGGATAAATGCGACCTGCAGAGAAGTTTTTCGAAAAAATTTTGATTAATTTAAATTATGAACACATTGTTTCGTAAAATGTACAAGAATTGTTGCCATAGTACTAATAAACCCCAATATTTAATTAATTTTTTTTTAATCCAGCAGGTACACATATTTTAAAGACATATGCACATTACATGCTGTATCGTATTATACAATACATTTTTTTCATAATTAAATTTCCCATGTATAATACTAAGAAAATAAAGCATACATTTTTTTTTCAATATATGTATTTTTTAAATTTCAGATTTAAGAATTTGTCATTGCTAAAGTTGTTGATATAGCGATTTTTTTCAATATTTTTTGTATGGATTGGGCTTTGTAAAACTATTTTTGAAAACAGCTTATGTAAAATATAAAAGAAATTATAAGCTAAGGACTAAAAAAAGTCAGTGAAAAAATAGTATAAAAAATGTTGTAAGTAAAATTACTTTAAAACTATTAAAGCTACAGCGATAATATGAACATGTTTATCATTGTTTTTTAACTTAAATAACTCTAGTTAAAAATTCATTAAAGCCGGTTATGATTTACAGAAGTTACAACTTCTGAAAAAATATTTTTGACACACGGCGTCGTAAGCTCTGACGCCATTTAGGCACATCCTGTCTTCCGACAGGTTACTTCCAAAGACAATACTCAATATGTTTATGACTTCTTCTATGCATAGCAAATTCGATGCATGCAAATCGGTTCCGTATTTTAGAAGTTACGGATTTATTACCACTTTTTTTAGTTTCCCGCTAATGTGCAGTAATAACGCTGCACAGTAATTCCGACTGAAAAAAGGTTAATAAATCTGTTTGAAACTTGCGATCCGAGTGCAAAACGATGTATGTAAAAATTATAGAAGAGAGCCTAAGCTTTAACAATGTTGAAAAACACGTTGGCTACAGGGTGTCAAAGTTGGCCATGTTGGCCTCATAGCTTTTACAAATTGTTCACTCAATTCGATTTGCTGGGATTCTATTCACAGTAGATTCATTGATTTTAATGAATTTATGGTATTTGTAAAGCTTATTAGATAAAAACATATATTTTGTTTCGTAAAGATCTCTTTAATATCATCAATTTTCAAATTTAGTTTTTTGTATATATGTGTATTGCAACGAATAGCTTGGCTCAAATTCAAATCCGAGTTTATCCATTTATATCTTCTAATTTTTTTTTTAATTTTTATTAGAAATTTTTTTGGATAAATTCACTATTTTTTTATTATTAAGAGCGTACTATATATGGAACAATTTTATTATTCATCAGAGTAGCAGAACGGATCAGTACTGATTTCGAGGTCGCTACACCATCTCATCAGCGTTCTTTGTTCGATTTTATTGTATGTGACTTTATTTTGGTATTCATGAATAACAAACAGCCCATGTTCAATTTTTCTCATTTCAAATTTAGTTAATACAAATCACAATCGCTTGTGTTTGTTTTTAGAACACAATTTCGATGTCTAAAATGGTTTGTTCTTTTTAAATTGCTGTGGGATCTGATCCATAAAAAATATGTAGTAAACATTAATTGGAATATTGTCATAAACTAAATATGCTTTATTGTATAAAAAATAGTTTTCAATACTAAGATCGTAGCTTCAAAAATAACTTATTTTGAATCTCCTGTAAATCCTGATTTTTAGACACGCTACGTTATTCAGCGCCATTGGCTGCTGAGAAATAAACTGTTTTTCGTCATTTTACATGGTTTTCGTCCTTTGTAGTTGAATTTGTTTTTAGTATTCAACCAGGAGATTTTTGGCGCGTGCCATCGTTATTTATAATTAATGTTTGTAAGTAATTAGTCGAACTTAGATAAATTGTACATATGTATATTGCAACGATTAATTTGGCTGAAGTTCAAATCCGAGTTTACCCATTTATTTCTTCTAATTTTTTTATTTCATTTTTATTAAAGCCTTTTTTGGATAAATTCATTATTTTTTTTATTAAGAGAGTACTATATATGGAACAATTTTATTATTCATCGCTACACCATCTCATCAGTGTTCTTTGTTCAATTTTACCATTTTTGACAGTGGATACTAGTGATTAGGAATATAAAAAAAAATTAATTTATCCAAAAAAATTTCTAATAAAAATTAAATTAAAAAAATTAGAAGAAATAAATGGGTAAACTCGCATTTGAATTGGAGCCAAACTATTCGTTGCAATATAAATATATACAATCAGCCTTAATCGCAAACGTTTTATTTAAGACTAATAAGCAAAAATCGTTAAAGTAGTATTCACAAACTTTTAAAAGCACTATGCAGGTGCAATTAGACACTAATAAAATAAAAAAAATTATTTTAGGCATCACCCTTCTTTATCCGTTTAATAAGTTGACATTTGTATTGTTAAAAGTAGAAAAAACAATTGTGAAAGATTGAAAGTGTGAAAAATAAAAAAAATATAAAAATGTTTTAAATGTAATTTCGACAATCGGTAGGTTTGAGCAAAGTATAACTGTAAAATAAGTAAATTTTTTATGAAGTATAGAGTATTGGTCATTTAGTAGCACCCTAATACAACTTGCTATTAACATAACGATCTATTTATTACTCTGAACAATTTGATATGTAGCTATACAAACATCTATAACTAAATTGTCTAGCAACATCTTTTTATTACAATCTCTTTTTAATATATCTAACCAATAAAGCTTTTGAATTCGTCATGAATGCACGTTGTTTTATTTGGCTCGCTTGATACATTACATATTGGCGACGAGGATTAAAGGAAAATAAAATAAAAACTGAAGTGCGAAAACGGTATATTTGTACTTACAAATTACTCAACATATTAAAATATGTAAATACATATGCATGTACATATATATGGTGTAATATACCTATATTGAATCATAAAAAAAATAAGTAAAACAAATATAAAAAGGCAACCAACAACACAAAAAATATGCCAAAGGTTGAGGATGGAAGTTCTAACACAGCACCGGTTGCGGTACTTCAAACATCAAATATATCGGAGTTCAACCTTAGTCTGGAGTCTTGGGAAGTGTGGAAGGAGCGTCTCGACATCCACATCTGTGAAATAAATTGTACAGATGACAACGTAAGAAAGTCGATATTGTTGAAATCAATTGGTGCTGTCCCTTACAAAGTGTTACACAGCTTGTGTAGTCCGGGCTCTCCGGCATCAAAAACTTTTGAAACGTTGTGTGAAATATTAAACACACACTATACACCACCTACTATTGTATTTAGTGAACGTAAAAAGTTTCACGGTGCATCCAAACAGGAGTGTGAATCCGTAGCAGAGTGGTTCGCTAGAGTCAAAACTTTAGCACTCAATTGCAAATTTGGCACCAATTTAGATGCGTTCGTCTTAAATCAATTTATGATGGGTTTACCGAATTTCATTTTCGAAAGGTTATGTGAAGAAGACGAAAATCTTACACTTCAAAGTGCATTAAAAAAGCGATGATTCTGGAAACGAAAAGCAATAAAAGTGATGAAAATGCAGTGAATTTTATCAACAAGCAAAAATTTCTAAAAAGAAATAACGGTGTTGGTAACAGATCTAGCAATAGTGGCAGAAACAACGGCGGCTTTAGTAGCAGCAGCAGACGTAGCAATGACGTAGCCAGAGACAAAAACAGCAGTGAAAAAAAAAATCGTCATGCTCTCACTGTGGTTGGAGAAACCATGCTTCTCAATTTTGTAAATACAAAAACAGCAAGTGCAATTCTTGTGGCAAAATTGGTCACTTAGCCTCAGTTTGTAATAAAAACAAAAGCGTTAATTATGTATCTAATAATAATAATGATAGTGATAGGGACACTAATACAAATTTATTTGATTATTCAATTTTCATTGTGGCTGATTCCAATTCTAGTGACGTGTATTCTCTTCCAGTCGTTATTGAGGGTGTCAAATTAAATGCTGTATGTGACACAGGTGCTCCATGTACGTTGTTACCTATTTCGTTTTATGAAGAAAATAACATCAAAAGGAATCTACGACCATGCAGTATCCCATACGTGGATTATAATGGTGAGAAATTGAAGTTGTTCGGTGAGTACGATGCGTTGGTAACATTTAAAGGTAATACCAAATCTGTTGTTGTTGTTGTTGTTGCGGATTCTGTTAATCCACCTTTACCTGGTCGATCGTTTTTACGTTCATTTAATTTTGAGCTTTTGCAAGTGAACAGTATTAACAATGCCAACACAAACGCCGGTATTGTTGATGAGTTGAAAAATGAGTTTTTTGAAGTATTTGAAGATAAACTTGGTGAATACAAAAGTAATAAAATCACATTGAAAGTCAGCGAAGATATAGCAGCAATATTTTGCAAACCAAGACCCTTGCCACTAGCATGGAAGGACAAAGTCGAAAATCAACTGCGTAATTTGATTGATACTGGTGTATTGGAACCAGTCGATAATTCTGAGTAGGGTACTCCCATAGTACCAATTTTAAAGCCCAACGGACACATACGAATTTGTGGCGATTATAAAGTCACTATAAACAAATTTTTAATGGATTTCAAATATCCTTTGCCAAGAATTGACGAAATTTTTGCGTCATTATAGGGAGGTGAAGTATTCACCAAACTTGATTTGTCTAACGCGTACAATCAATTGGTTCTTGATGATGAATCTCAAATGCTTTGTGCGTTAAGTACCCACATTGGTACGTTAAAAGTGAAACGCTTACCGTTTGGCGTTAAAACAGCGGCAGCGGTATTTCAAAAAACAATGGAAAATGTACTACGAGGCATTCCATTCGTTGTGGTATATCAAGATGATATTACAGTCACTGGCAAGACAATGCAGGATCATATCCGAACATTGAAGTTGGTGCTTCAAAAATTCCAATCTGCCGGCTTCAAATTAAATTTAAAAAAGTCTGTTTTCTTTCAAACAAAAATCTCATATTTGGGTTTCAACATCAATAAACATGGATTAAGTAAAAACAGTGATCGAGTATCAAGCATAATTAAAGCTCCTATTCCAAATAATGTCTCAGAACTACGCGGTTTTGTTGGCATGGCAAATTATTACTCGAAATTCATCAACAATTATTCAAATATCATGTGTCCGCTATATCATTTGCTATGTAAAGGTGTACCCTTTATGTGGTCAAACAATTGCCAGAAGGCTTATGATGCAATAAAAATGCTGTAACGTCTGACCAAGTTTTGGTCCATTTCAATCCAGACTTACCTTTATTATTAACCACAGATGCATCTAATAGCTCTGTAGGTGGAATTTTGTCGCATAAATTTGCAGACGGTACAAAACCAATAGCATTCGTATCCAGGGCGTTATCAAAGTCTGAGAAAAATTACAGTACTCTTGAGAAAGA
This sequence comes from Gymnocheta viridis, assembly GCA_956483585.1. Classification (NCBI taxonomy): domain Eukaryota; kingdom Metazoa; phylum Arthropoda; class Insecta; order Diptera; family Tachinidae; genus Gymnocheta; species Gymnocheta viridis. The sequence goes on along the minus strand of OY101441.1, from coordinate 81,386,620 downwards.
GGCCCTCTCCATTGTGTATTGTGTTAATAAGCTAAAACAGTATTTACTGGGGCATAAGTTAATTTTAAAAACTGACCATCGTCCATTGCTTACGATTTTTGGTAGCAACAAAGGGTTGCCAATTATGGCCTCAAGTCGAATGCAGCGCTGGGCATTAATTTTGTCAGGATTCGATTATACTATTGAACATGTTAAAGGAAGTCACGATGAAGCTGACAGCATTTAAAGAATGCCACAACTAGCTTATGAAGACAATACTATTGGAGCTCGTACATTAATTTCATTGAAATAGAAAACCAGTTCAATTTAACTTTTACTGACATTGCTCGTGAGACAAGGCGAGATAAAACGTTATCAAAAGTCGTAGAATGCATTTTAAATGGAACCATATTTAGTTTGAAAGGAGAAATTTTCACGCCGTATAGAGAAAAGCATACCCAACTAAATGTTGAGTATGGATGTATATTGTGGGGCTACAGAACAGTGATACCCGAAAAATTTAAGCCCAGAATTTTAGCCGAACTACATACTTCTCATTTAGGAATAGTGAAGACAAAAGCTTTGGCCAGATCGTACATATGGTGGCCCCCCGGACTTGACAAAGATATTGAAAAAGTAATAAAAAACTGTATACACTGTCAAAAACTGCAACCAAGTCCTGAGAAGAGCAGTTTAATACCTTGGACACCATGCGGGGTTATATGGAGCAGAATCCATGTTGACTTTGCTGGTCCTATCAAAAACTTCCAATTTCTAATCGTCATTGACTCTTTCTCAAAATTTGTCGAAGTTTTTAAAACTAAAGAAATCACAACGGCTTTCACTATAGCTAAATTAAGAGAAATGTTTGCGCGATATGGGTTGGTGGATACATTAGTGAGCGACAATGGTCGTCAATTCACTTCGAGTGAATTTCAACAATTCTTACAATTTAACGGAATTAAACACATTTTAACAGGTCCAGGCCATCCATCTACAAATGGCCAAGCTGAAAACTTCGTTAAGACTTTCAAGAAGTCGATTTTAGTAAACTTAGATAAACACAAGGATACAAATTTAGATCAAATAATATGCAGGTTTTTAGTTGATCATCGTAACACCGTTCATTGTAGTACTGGTGAGTCTCCTGCAAAAATATTTTTTGGCAGACAACTAAAAACAAGGTTTAGCAATCTCAAACCTCCAACGACACAAGAAAAATTAATTAATTCCCAACAAAGCAATATTTTAAGCCAAAAAGGAAAACGCAATGAATCTTTTCAACAAGGTCAGCAAGTAATGGTGCGTGATTATCGTAATCCAAACAAACCTAGTTGGACACTAGCTACAGTTCAGCAGAAACTTGGATCACAATCGTATTCCTGCACATTGGCTCACAACAATCACGTGATTAAACGTCATGTAGATCAAATAAGAAACCAAAACACAACACAACAACCTACTAAAACAAACATGACAATCTTGCTAAACAACAGTCACCACGAAACATTAGAACAACCATCAGGGGCGATGGAGAGCTTTGCATGCACTAGAAGGGAACTTAGACCACGGGAAGGAGGTAGAGTGACATCAAATTTAAACTCGGATCAAACCTAATTATATTTATTATACTATGTACTAAAACTTGTAATTATATTTAATATTAAACAGTATAATTCACTTTCACTTGCTCTTCTTTTTCAACAGCTTTAGGAGGAGCATATAGAGTATTGGTCATTTAGTAGCACCCTAATACAACTTGCTATTAATATAACGATTTATTTATTACTCTCAACAATTTGATATGTAGCTATCAAACATCTATAACTAAATTGTCTAGCAACATCTTTTTATTACAATCTCTTTTTAATATATCTAACCAATAAAGCTTTTGAATTCGTCATGAATGCACGTTTTTTTTATTTGGCTCGCTTGATACATTACATGAAGTAATACATATTTATACACGCGCAAACGCATAATTTTACCTGATCATTGAAATATTGGTACTTGCCTTTTTCTTCTTCCACCCAGTTGTCGCTGCGTTTTCTTTTAATGATTTTTTCCACCTTTTTGCACATTGCAAACACCAAAAATTTTCTAAATAAATCAGTGAAATAAATTAGTGGTTTATAAAAAACTGTAACGTACTTCGTATTTGAATATTTTTGTATATTTTATCAAAATATATTGTTGGTGTTGAAATTTAATAACAGTTTAAATTAATAAAAACTTCTCTCAACCAATCAGCAGAGAAACACTTGTTCACCGTTTAGAATCATATAAAAGACTAGAACATTCCTTTTATTAAAAGTGGTAAAATTGAATCAGCTCATTATACATAAAATAATATCGCTACTTTAAAAGCTCTTTTCATAACTTCATGCTATTAAAATAATAACAAAGTGACTTAAATTGATATAAATAAATACATAGTTATCACACATGTGTACATATGTAGTTAGTTGCATCTTATTAATAACATTGATATGTACACACACACTTTTGTTTATACTACAACACCCTTTCGTTTGCATTTACGAAGCTAAGTAGCCAACATGGGTTTTGCTAATCTTTGGTATTCACATCCGCGTATATATGGCCAAGGCTCCAGATGCTGCCGTGCCTGCTCTAACCGTCATGCTTTGATCCGTAAATATGGCATGAACATTTGCCGTCAATGCTTCAGAGAATACGCCAATGATAGTAGTTTTAAGAAGTTGGATTAACTCCACTTCTAAGATCACACAAGTTTATGATTAAAAAAACCCCGTGATTATCAATCAACCTTAATGTTTCTGTGAAGCAATTCTTTATTGGAGTCAGGTTTTGATGTTTCATGGGTTGTGTATTTTTCATCTTTGTTGGAAGATGTCTTGTTTGAACTTTTCAAAAGTAAGTAAGTACTACAACACCTCTTCTCGATGTATTAATAACAGCTTCTCTAGAAGGTAATTAAATTTCTGTTTTACCAGTGGTTTCGTGAGAATGTCAGCTTCTTGTTCTTCACTGCTTACATGTTCGGTTTTCACTATTTCCTCTTCAACTTTTTGTCTAATAAAGTGGTGCTTCACGTCTATATGCTTGACTCTCTTATTCTCCATGTTTTAAGCTAATTTGACCGCGCTTTGATTGCCTTCAAACATCGTTATCGAATTTACATCTACAAAAAGGTCAGCTAGCAAACCACGTAACCAAATACCTTCTTGCACCGCCAAAGCCACATACTCTGCTTCTGTTGTTGAACATGCTACTACTTGTTGTTTCTTTGAAGTCCAACTCACAGTGTTACCAAAAACTTTAAACAAATACCCACTTGTTGATTTTCTAGTTGATTCATCAGCATCATAATCAGCATCAACGAATCCAATTAATGGCTAATCGATATGTGTTGTGTTCTTCTTCCGACGGGGTTTGATGCAATTTGGAATGAATTTCCGTCATCCCACGTCAAATTTGGTTGATAAACAGACCGGTTTCGGCTATGTGCCATCTTCAGTGTTCTCCCAATAACTAATCGATATCATTTTTCTTGTATAATTCGATATTCATACTTGATTTCAAGTACCTCACCGGTCGTTTTACACCCTGCCATTGTACCATAGTCGGAGACTCTTGATAACGACTTAATTTAGATATCGCGTAACAGTACTGCATAACATTATGTACATATTTCTACCAATAACTTCTCGATACGGTACATTTAGCCTTTCTTCATTTATAGTGTTTCCAAACTAAATTGATTTATCCATTTGAGTTGCCTCACCATTGCAATCTTCCATGAAACGCAGTACATCTTTGATACCCTTCCTTTGCGACACAGTTATAACATTAGACTTCATATCATATTTCTATTCCGAGAAATTGTTCAAAACGTTCAGATACTCTTATTTCAAAAGTGTTTGAAAGTTTATTTTTTACATCATTGAATTGAATTTCGTTTCCCCCAACAAACAGCAAATCGTCAACGTACAGAACTATATACATCAGCTATTTATCACACATTCTCGTATAAATGCAATAATCGTGTTCTGATCTCGTGAAACCCATTTTCATTGCAGCATCATAAAATTTCTTCTACCAACACAACGGAGATTGCTTCAGTCTTCAGCTTGCACAACATGCAACTTTTTGCTTTGATGCCTTCAGGTAATGTTATGTAGACTGTTTCATTCAGTTGACCATTAAGAAAGGCGGTTTTAACATCCATTTGGCAAATTTTGTAACCTTTGTAAATTGCCACCGCCAGTACAGTACGTATGGTTGCCATTCTTGCAACTGGTGCATATGTTTGCTGATAATTGATGCCGTGCTCTTGTTGACATCCTCGAGCTACTAGCCTCGCTTTATATATACTGGGCTGGCCATCTTTATTATCGGTTTTTAATTTAAAAACCCAACGGCAAATGATGACCTTCACATCTGGCATCCTCTCAACTACCTCAAAAGCATTATTCTTTTGAAGTGACAAAAGCTCCTCTTCAATCGCACGCTTCCAATGCAACCTATCAGGCCTCAAATCAATTTCATTAAAACACGTTCAGCTGAAAAATTTGTTTTGGACAGATTTATCTGATCAAAATAAGTATTATAATTTAACTTGCCTGAAGTTCTGCGCTCACAGCAGCTTTGCCTTTGACTTGCCAAATTTGATTGCTGCCGGAGCGCAACTACTTCTTCTTTGTCATCTTTATCACTATTTGCTGCGTCATTTTCTGCTTCACCACCATCACCATCACCGTCAACATCACCATCATCACTCTTAAAATCTTCAAAGGGTTCCATTTCAAGAATCGAATTCTTGAAGTGGCATTTTATAGTTTCTAACCACTACCATATCGTCGTCACCAACATCTTCTTTATTTTTAGATTGTTCACCATCACCGATTTCTGATATGGGTTTCGATGCTAGTTTAGCTAGAAAATTTGACTCGTCAAACTTAACATTTCTCGCTACAATAATATTTTTATTAATGGGATGGATCCCACAGCCGGTATCCATTAACAGCATAGCCAACAAATATCATTTATTTACATTTTAGATCAAATTTTGATCGTTTTTCTCTTGGTAACAGCTCACAGGCACGACAACCAAAAACTCTCAATTTGCCAGCATGGGGTTTCCCGTTGTACCACACTTCTGCTGGGGTTTTATTTCGCACACCACATATTCTTTTTGTTTAGACCGGAACTAATTAACATTGTTCTAGCTTTCTCAACACTTCTATTGTAGCGCTCAGCTACACCATTTTGCCTCGGGCAGTAACCAACTGTTGTTTCAAGTTCGATGCCCTTTAAAGCATAATAATTCTTCTGTTCATTGGATAAGAACTCCCTGCCTCTGTCACATCTCAAATGAGCAATACGGCATCCAAATTTTGCTTCTGCGTGATGTTGAAAATCTTTAAAACAGCTAAAAACATCCTAATTACGCTTTATCAAGCAAAATGGCTGAAATCATCTATAAAGCTGAGAAAATACTGATAGCAGTCATGTGTATTGGGAGTAATCGGGCCGCATACATATGTGTGAATTCTTTCTAAAATTCTTGAAGTTGGTTGACGATGATTTTTGTTAGGCAACTCCAATTGTTTGCCACGCACACAGTCCCCACACACAACATTCTCCTCACCCTCTTCAAAACCAGTCACCATTTTGTTGTTTTGTAGCTTTTTGAGATATGCATCACTTATGTGGCCGAAACGTCGATGCCATAAGTCCCCCACTTCACATATATTTGCTTGATCCTTTTCTTGTTACTTTTTGCTTACTTACTTTTTGCTCCATCTCTTCATTTAACAGCCTTGACTTCGCAAACTCCAATGTAAGTGTTTCGTCTGGTAAATTTTTTAAGCGCCGTTATTAGTGGGTGAAAGTCATCGGGAAATGACTTAAATAAATGATAGATAATTTCATTGCTCTCTAACTTTCCACCAGCTGCCACTAATTCGCGCACGCACTCATCAAACATAGTAAAGTGCATCTTCATGTCACTGCCGGTTTCATATCGTAATCTATCGAGCTTTGTTCTTAACATGTTCTGCTTTGCCATGTTTGTTCCAGAAAATGTACTCACCAGAACCGCCCACATTTGCTTCCCTGTGGTCTTGCCTTTTATATACTCCAAATGGTTGTCATCCACGAAACAAGTAATTAAATTCTTTGCTTTTGAATTTCTTCAAACCATGACTTTACGTCATTCGCATTGGTTGCTGTTGCAGTTGGTTTTTCATCCGCCAAAACGTCCAGAACTCCCTGAGCTTCCAAAAAATGTTCAACTCTATACTTCCAAGAGTCCAAATTCTTACCTTCAAATGGTTTTATTTTAGCGAATACTAATTCTATAACCGACATATTCACACGCGTGGGATCTGGGCCCATTACCTGTTGAAATTTAATAACAGTTTAAATTAATAAAAAACTTCTCTCAACCAATCAGCAGAAAAACACTTGTTACGAAATATTTATGAAACTACTATATTTTTCTCAAATTTAAACTTTAGTGGAATAGAACTTCTAGGGAACAAAGGGGAACAGGAAACGCATACCAGCCGGAGAAAGGTGAAAGTGTCCTCTTTAACGCTGTATATACCTTTGCACCCGTCACGACCCGTGGGTAGAACACTTTTTTCATTTTAATGAAATTACTCTAAAAAAAATCAAATTACGATAATTTAAAATTTGAGTGTAACATTAAAAAAATTCCATTATTATATAAAATATTTATAATTATTATTAATTTCCAAATATTAAATTTTTTAATAAATAAAAAAAATAATAAACCCATATTGCACTCTAAAGGTTAAAAAATTCAAAGTTCAACTTTGACCTAGAATTCCTTAAAAAGTCCTTAATAAATTTTAATGTAATTAAAACTGAGTCAAGCTGAACTATAAATATCTATTCATTAAAATAAAAATTACTTCAATATTTTGATCGGTTCAAAAGTTACAGAATTTTGGCCAATGCAATGAAATAGAAGATGAAGTTTTGCCTTTAGAAGCTGACGAAACGCGGGTTTTGAAGGAGTTTGATGAAGTGGGCTTAGGAGGAGACTTTCACCGCGAACGCTACTTTGACCGTTGTTTAGATCCCAACAGGTCCTTTGCTAGTCGTCGCACTGTGGCTGAAAATCGTTTTTCATTGGCCAAAACTCAAATTTTTTTTTGTCACCGATTTTTAAAATTTTTACGCCCTTTTGCAGCTAATATATCCAGATTAAGGTAGCCAAAAAATTAGGTTAAACTATTGATAATTGTGAGCGTGGCATGCTCTCAAACTCAACGGTTTTTTTAATTTCAGAAAAAGGTGTTTTTCTTTTGTTTTTTATAAAAAATAAATGGTTACTACTCGCAAGTTATCATCGATAATGGCCTGCGGTCTTTTTTATAATGTTGGTAGGATTATAGTCTTTAGTTTTTGTAAGTGGTCAGAGCTCTAGCGTTTAATATTAAGGGCGTTACGGAATATTTATGAAACTACTATATTTTTCTCAAATTAAAACTTTAGTGGAATAGAACTTCTAGGGAACAAAAGGGAACAAGAAATGTATACCACCCGGAGAAAGGTGAAAGTGTCCTCTTTAACGCTATATATACTTTTGCACCCGCCACGAGCCGCCTGTAGAACACTTTTTTCATTTTAATGAAATTACTCCAAAGTACTCGTATACAATGGTGTATATAATTTTCACTTTTTTGCCTAAAAGTTTATGTTTTTTACTTTAGACTACGTAAAACTAAAAAAATTAAATATAATACCTGCGAAAGGGTTTAATGGCTTTGTTTTGATCAGCAAAAAATAGGTAATAAAATTATCACAATAGGTTCTACAGTAAACATATGATCTGTTACTAAATTTACCTGTTATCAAATGTTAGGGTCAACCAAAGTCATAAGCAATTTTATAACAATAATCGCGACATTAAAGCACTAAAGAAAAAAAAAATAACCCAACAACAACAACAAATATTGGCGAGATACTAATCAGTTTTACCTGATATTAAGGTCTGGACAACATGTGCAGTTTTGTGCAATTTAAGCACTACCTGCTATGAAATTAAAGATCAATGTGTGAATAACATGTATCTAAAAATGTATAAAACTACGGATTCGATAAGGGATTACTCAGTTAATCCTCTAAGTGTACGGATAAAACATAACAGACGCAAATAAAAATATTCAGAAAAATATGGAGAGCTTCAGTTATAAAGAACTGGCCGAAGAGTATTTTAGAAACAAAAACCAGGAAGATGTTCTTAGCTACGTTAAAATAAAATTAAACTTAAATTCGTGGAACACATACTAAAAATCAATTATGATTTGGATTTCGGGTCTTCAGGATCAATAAGAAACAACGAAACCAACAAAGAGTTAAGAAGTTCAAAAAAGAAACATGTTCTAGATGAATTTCGCAAATTTGGATTGATTATAGATCAGCCAAAACAAGGTTTAGGCAATACAAATGATGGCAATACCGCAAGAAGATTCTTTTCAGATCCAGCATCTGAAATAGCAGGAGTGGATTTAAACCTTATTTTCAGATTTAAAATAATCCTAGAAGTACTTGCGTGCAATGAAGAAATTGACTCTAGAAAATTTGGAGATTATGCTAAGGAAACTGCAAAAATATATACAACTAACTACCCATGGAGAAATATGTCTGCAACAGTTCACAAAATCCTTTATCATGGAGAAGATGTCATTAAATATCATTTGGTGCCACTTGGAGATCTATCAGAGGAGGCTCAGGAAAAAAGGAACAAGGATTACAGATTTTATAGAGACCACAATACTAGAAAAATTTCACGAAATTCAACAAATGAAGATCTATTTAATATATTATTGGCAACGTCAGATCCGTTTATCTCCAGTATTCGAAATCAATGAAAAGTGGAACATCGGGATTTAGATGAAGAAGCCAAAAAACTACTAAAGAACAGAGATAGCACAGAACAAAATATGGAATATTTGCAATCAATATTTGAGTCAAATGAATAATAATTATAATTGCCTTTCATTGTTATTTAAGTACGAAAAACATAGTATTAGTAAAAAATAATAATAAACAGAACCTACCATTGTTGCAAATGCTATTAAAATTTATTGCAGTTTTTATTTTTAAAATTATCAAATTTGACAGCAAAAAATAATAAATTTTTCTGTAGTAATAGCAATATTTTTAGATAATATTATTAACGTTTTTTTTTAACTGTAACTATTCTTTGAGTGTAAACAAATTTGCAAATTTGTCAGCAAAAAATTTTAAATTTTTCAGTAATAGCAAAATCTCCAGTTGATTTTACTATTTTTTTCAGTGTACAATTTTTTTAAGTGTAACATAAAAAAAATTCCATTATTACAAAAATTATTTATAATTATTATTAATTTCCAAATATTCAAATTTTTTAATAAATAAAAAAATAATAATTCCATATTTCACTCTAAAAGTTAAAAAAAATTCAAAAGTTCAACTTTGACCTAGAATTCCTTAAAAAGTCCTCAATCAATTTTAATAAAATTTAAACTGAGTCAAGCTGAACTAAATATCTATCCAATAAAAAAAAAATTACTTCAATATTTTGATCGGTTCAAAAGTTACAGAGTTTTGGCCAATGAAAAACGATTTTCAGCCACTGTGCGTCGGTTCCAATGCACTAGAGTATGATGGGACTTATGACAATTTTTGCACCTCTATTTGGAAAAGCAAATACCGTGCGAGTGTTCACGTGCCAAGCAGTTAGGACAATACTTATTTTCATATACTGCACGAATGCGCTGAGCCATGTTCATGGACAAGAATCTATGGCAAGTCTGGAGTGGACATATTTTTTGCAAATACAGAGAAATGAGATAGTATTGTGCCTATCCAAAATTTGACCTTTATTTTGATCTCAGTACTTTTTACGGCCGAAAGTTATGGATAGGAACGGCGACACGAACTCGGCTATCTGAACCCGGATAAACTTTCGCGACTCGGCCAAGACGCCATAAATTCGGCGGCAGATTTTCATCTTTAATCACTAACAGTGCATTTTCAGAAATATCCGCCTCTAGACTTTGGCGTTTGAGCCTATTGTGCATTTCCTGTAAATATTCATGTTTCCATCATAACCAATAGTTATCATATATAATTTTTAGTCGCTGTCATCAATTTGCGATAGATATATGTTGGTGATTAATTTGAGGATCAATTGGATCGATAATTGGCTCGTAAATTAGGAAATGTCCTGGAATAAAAATACAAAGATCGGTTGGATTGGAAGACATAGGGGAGATTGGCCTGGAATTAAGTCAAGCTTAGATTTTGGAAGGCAATGTGGAAAGCTCTTGAAATGTGTATTTATATATATTTATTTTTTTAAAAAGATGTGCCTTAAAACTTTTTACATCAGCCTGCCATAAACCGTCCATATGAGAGGCTCCAGCTGCAATAAAATGCCATGAAATATTCAGTTGGGTATAGTTGGCCAATACACGACACAAACGACTAAAGGCTGCCAGAAATGCTTGATTAGTTAATTTTGACGTGGCCTCTAGATGAATCGCTTTGGTGGAAAAGCATAAGAATACATAGACATAGCCCTAGGAAATACGGCACCTTCGGTCAGAAAAGGTCTTAAAATCCAGCAATATCTAGAACTGTATGTGTGAACGGACTAGTAATCTCTGCTCTTTCGGATGGTAGTGCTGACATTATTTGCTTCTAAAATCGTTCTTTGTATGCCACACAGATATTGCACTTATTAGTAGTTGTTTTTATGAAATTTTTTGCTTTTGGAATCCAATATTCAGGATTGTCAAAGAAACCAATGTAGCCGGAATTGGATTTGAAAAGATGACAAAAAATACTTTTCTATGATGAATTTCAATGTTCAACCTAAAATTACAATATGTTTTGAACATAAGACCGATAACATTGAAATTCATCATATAAAAGTATTTTCTATCGTCTTTTGAAATCCAATTCCGACAATATTGGTTTCTGTGACAACCCCGATTGTGACTAGTTGGTTTCCACCATGAAGAGTGACATCATGTATAAATTTCGTCAATAATATTGCGTACTGGGAATTATATGGTATAATCACTGGATGTTTCTCATTGTAGGATAAGCCAGGTGCGGATTCAAGCCAAACGTAAAAACGAATTTAATAATGTACTGGACTAGGATATGAATTTATTTGCTGCTAAGGCCTTGTACTCATGTGGATAGCCCACATTCTGGCAGACAGATATAAGGATATTTCGCACGTTACTTATTTCGGCGCTAGAAACTGCGAAAGGATCTCTGTAAAAGTTGTCACGATGTCGATGATGTCCTTGGGAAAATAATGTATCGACATAGGACATAACTCGCAATCCCTTATAGAACGAAAGGAAAACCGCTTTAAATATCTTCAAAGTTGATAAAGAAAATAAAATCTATCATTACTGGTTTTATCTCTATTGCAGTAATCGGTATTCTGGATGGATACAAATTAGCCCACAGCCAGTGGGGCTTAAGCCACATTAATCGTTTCCTCGAAGGTCATGAGGGTAAAGTCCTGGATTGCATAGGTCCGCTGGATTTGTTTCAGCGTTTACGTGAAACCACTTTGAAGTATCCACCACTTGAGTAATTTTGGATACTCGGTTAGCCACAAAGGTTAATCAACTACATGCCGGGTTTGCCAACCAAGACAGAACTATAGTTGAGTCTGTCCAACAGTAAAGGGAACACTTTTCTACAACCAACCTTGACAACAAAGCTCTAGTCGTGGAATGGACAGCGTCTTGATAGGAGCTACCTTAGTTTCAGAAGCAATAATGTATGTAAAAATATAATATCCGTACATACAAAACCGCTGTGTACGCTACTGCAGAAGCATCTCAAAAACCATATAATTGGATTTTAGAAGTTGTATAATAATCAATCCATTGAGGAATATGAATGGTATTGATTTTAGAATAATTGGACTTTAAATATTTCCATTCATGAAGTGTGCCTGGGCTGAGAATTTCATCACATAATGGAAGATATTTTTTGCATCAAAATTTTCGCCAGTATGACACAAGGTGCCAACCAAACGGCGGGATTGAACAATTTTGCGATTTAGGACAAATCTTCTCTTTTGGTGTATACGTTCTGGAAATAAACTCGCTGCAAAATAAAATTCATCAGAACACGCATTCCGGATGCCTAGGGTTTTTGCAGAGTTGCTATCCTCTAATTTGCAAAGTAGTTGGTCTCGAGGAATATTATCCAAGAAATTTTGGGCGTTAACTGTCCACTTTCTTAGCAAAAGCCCAGCGGTTCCAAGGCTTGAACGAGTTCACTCTTAGCTACTGGATAAAATGATTGCAAATCGTCTGCTAACTGTAGTAATGTACGGATAGCAAGATATGGGGCACAATTGACACCGAAAGTAACTGTTTTGAGCTCATAATCGCAATTGGAACTATTTGTATTATTTCTGAACAATATTCTCTGATACGAAGTGAGCTCTACATTAACTTAAATCTGTCAATACATTTTCTGACAGTCGGCATTGAAAACGTATTTATATAATCGCCACTTAATAATTGGTGTAGTCAAATCATTTTGAAGCAGAGGCCCTATTTGAAGCACGGAATTCAAACTTTGCACATTGGATGATGGAGCTGATGCGTGAACTTCCGTAGTAACACTCTCAGGATTGATGACCGCATGGTTTGGTATTTGGATTATCGGAATGTTTAGAAGATGAGTCAACTTTAAACATGTGACCCAGATCTTCGTATTCTTGGATCATTTTATCGTAATCAAGCTTCAGGCTAATATTTCGCATCAATCTACTGTCGTTTCGGAAGAACTGTGCCATAGCACTATACAGAGATTGCCCGATCCAAAGCTCATCTGGAAACTCTTCCTTGAAGGGCAGTGATACTATGTATCGTCCATTGGAGCTTCTTTTTGTGACACGAATATACAAATCTTCACAATCCTGGTCAGATGGAGACATAAAAATCTTCCTTGGAAGATTCTCCACCTCCCATCGATAAATTTCCTTATCTAAGGAAACTTCACAGTTATTTGAAATAATAGTGGAATCTGAATTAAAAGGGCTGTTGGCTGGACCAATCAGAATACATCCGAAGTTAGTTTCTTGAGCTACTAAAGATCCACAAACATTGTATCTGATTACAGAAAAAATAATTGAGGGGAATATATCACCTCCAATCAATATGTCAATCTTTGAAATAGAATTGAATTTAGGAGTGGAATATTACGAAGGCTTGTAAATATGGAATCTGAAAAAGTCTGTGATGGTAGTTTAGTAGAAAGTTGAGGAACAACACGTGCGGTCACAGAAATCTCTATATCGCAGTTCAACTGCAAGCCCAATATTATATTACACTGGCGTTGAACGGTAGCCGAAGCAGTATTCTTTAGTCCCAAATATACGCTTGAGTGGGCTGAGAAGGAATGTTGAAGAAACGTTCAGATATAAATGTGCCTTCTGGCCCAGAATCTATCAACGCGCGTGGAATCTCTCGCAATCTTTGGTGATTCATTTTTAAAAACTTTGGACATTTACGTATAGCGTGATTATCCTTTGGAGAAAGCCGACACGGTGGACCAGAGATATTAGTTTGAAAACTGTCAACTTTTTGGTTGTCAATTGTAGTAGATGTATGTACCTTTATATTTCACATCATTTTTTTTAATTATTTATGTCTCGAATATCTGAAACCGCTTCTAATGTTCCATAGCGATTAGTGAGGAAAGAATCAAGTGGTTACCATTTAGGAAGAGCAGTTTTGTCTTTAAGCTCTTGTTCCCAAAGCGTAAGTGTATTTTCTGAAAGTTTGTCTGTGCATATGAATACGAATATTGGATCCCAACTTGAGACATCAAGACGATGAACCTTTAGTACCGATATACATAAATTCAAATCCGTTTGCAGTTCCTTTAGAGCTCTCCCTGATTCGGAAGTAACAGTCTGTAAGCTGAACAGGATTTTCAGCGGACCATTTACTAGAACCCGACGATTCTCAAAACGTGAACATAAATTTTCCCAGGCTATATCGAAGCCTTGATTGGTAAGTGGACTCTTTTGAACAATATCTCTGGCTTCACATTTCGTTTTCGATTTCAAATAAAACAATTTTCAGAATTACTGACTTTGGAGTTGGAAACTACAGCAGTAAAGGTATCCAAAAACGTAGGCCAAGAGGCGTAATCACAATGAAAGGTTTTTATCTCGATAGCAGGTAAATGAAGATTTTGTGACTCTGAAGAAGTGTTGTTTGATCGAACAGAATGTGCCATAGCACTTGGAGAGTTGTTCAATGTATCTATAATTTCGGCAAATTTGGTTACTCTTATATTTTTCTTTGTCTATATGTTTTGTTTTGTCTTTTGCATGAGTATTTTTCTCCGTATAAAGCAAACATGTTTCATAGGTTGCATAAAGTGTGGTCCACCCAGATTTTAGTTCATCTCGATGAACATCGAGAAAATGGCAAGAGGTCATTGGCTACAGATTATTATTTAGATCTGCCCCAAATTCTACAATCTCTTCGGATAAGCGAATAAATTGATCAAAACAGATTTTTCGGCTAACCAGAAAAAAGAAATCATTTGTAAACGTGAAACCACTGTTCGAAAATAATCTTTACATTATTTTGTGTTTAGTACACACACCCAGAAACGATATATATTTTTTTTTGTATTTTAACACAACCCGCACATACATATCGTCATATGATTTCAATAAAGCCCTAAGTTACAAACAATTCAAAAACGACTTCTTGGTAGATTTCGATGATTAATATTGTATTAATTCGTCAATAAGAAATAAACTTAAACTAAAAAGTTGTTGAAAAATATTGCTTAAATTTTCATATGAGCTTTTTGCTTGTCCTCTAAGATTTTTTCAATGTAACTTAGGGCTTTTATGAATTTATATGACGATATGTACATATGTATGTTACGATTTTTGAAAGCAAGTAACACACATTACGTAGATTTCTCTTTTTCGTCCTAAGACAATAAAAATGTAGTGTTTATTTCCATTTTTAGGCTTCTGTAGTGTCTATTTCCATAATATACAAAATTTGTATATTTTTATTGCGATGAATAAAGTTAACATGATATTTTCGCCTTTATAAAAATACCGATGTAGAATTTTACAATGATTTCAATATTTCGCAGTGCTGCAACTCTCACAAAAATAACATTATTGAAAAATTTTGCATTGTTACAAATATGTAAATTATTTTTTATAATAGTTTTTTTGCATAAATATTTCATTGCGTTTAAATAACCCACACGCATTCACTTAAAAAAACCATGACATATAAGAAAAACCTATACTACTAAAAAACCCACAGATTATACTTTGAAAATCTACGCGCTTATAAAAACTAATTGCTTACAAAAAAGGGTAAATACAACAAAAAAATAACAATTGTGTTGTCTTTCGTACATACATATGTACATAGTATTACACACATATTATGTATATGTATATATGAACGTATGAATGTAAGCATTTACAAAATTTAAAAATTTCCATCGTACCACAAAAATTGACATATGTACATACATACATATGCACATAATTGTACTCTCTTTCATCTTCCATTTTTATATGTTCACATATTTATATTTTAATTTTTTACTAAGGCTTACGGCATTTGCATGTGCATCTCAAGCAGTTTCAAATAAAAAATCATGAATAAAAATCCCATGTGCATGTCCATTATTTTCTTATGTTGCGATCATCTGTTTGTATGACGTAGACATAAAATATGTGCTGCAAACGAAGTACATTTGTGCATGGGCTTTCACATACATACTTATAACTGGCATAACATGACAGCTTGTACACGAGAGACGGGAAGAGACTGGCCTTTTGTTGGCGTAAAGTTTCAACCGGCTACAACCCTGTGTTAGTAAAACAAAAGCAATACAATTTAAAAAAAAATATCAAATGAATACAAAAAAACACTAATACACACAAAGTTGTGTATACATACCACAACTAATCAAGTTTTACTCGACTGCATTTCTTTTTTGTCCATTTAAAATGTTCTTCAAATCGATGCACCCGCTTAGAAGTTATGTAGTTATTTCCAGTTTTGTGTCAAAAATCGTTTACTCTTTCTACAACAAACACTCATTTGTATTCTATGATAAGGTAGATACGCAGTAGAAATTTTTTTTTACGTCTGAGTGCGCCATTTTTTTATTCATGCGTAGTAAATATATAAACTGTACATAAAGAACATTAGCCCAATTCACAATGTTGTACATTTGAGATTGAAAATTTATGTAATTGTAAGTATTTACAATCAATTATGAACGCTGTTTTCTAAAAACATATTGCAAAACATGAATTCCTCTCTTCATTTTTTAGTTCGCTCAACCTTTTTTGAATTCTCTCAATTGGTTGGTGCAAATTGAAGTGTAAATATAAACTTCAGGTTTTTGTGTTGTTTATTTATACACGAGTAGTAAGTGCATATCTTTGTACTTTGTTAGTGTAGGGCAGTGTTAGGGCTACAACTACAACAATACAACAAAAAAGGAATTTTTGTTTGTGTAAAGTCTAAGCTCTTGTCAAAAATTATTGTAAACAAAAATTAAATAAAATTATTTAACAGAAACCATTGAATTTTTTGGACGCTACAAATGAGCAAGACAAGGAAGTATGGATTTCTTTGAAATTATTTGTGGTCCATATAGAAGTAGTGCCACTCTCAAAACAAGCACAAATGTATAAGTACCTATAAAAAATTATTGCAAATTTTAATAAAAAATAAACACAAATTGAAAAAACAAAAAGCTTGGATATTTTGTAAATATAAACTAGAGATGGGATCGAGAGTGATTTCCCACTCACGCTCACGATAAAAATTTTTACTCATGCACGTCCTTATATTTTTGGCAAAAAAGTGACGCACAATCAGGAAAACTCACACTCACGAAAAAAAATTTTAATAATTAAAAAAATATTATTATTATAATTGATCGATTCTGCTAGTCTGATGAATATACTGTTCCAATAATACTTTCTTAATAAAAATAATTTTAGTATATCAAAAAAATTACTAATAACAGAGTGGTTTTCATACAAATTGTTCACTCAATTCGATTGCTTGGATTCTATAAACAGCACATAAAATTAATAAAGAAATGAGTAAAGTAAGATTTGAACTTGAGACAAACAATTCTTTTCAACATAAACTTAAAACAATTTAAGTAATTATGTAGAAATATTAAAAATTATACGAAAAAAACCAATATAGCGAAAAAAATCACGAAGCAATCACGTCAAAAATCTACTTATGCACGCTCAATTTCTTTGTACTCGCGTTCATGCACGCTCACGTAATTGAAACAAAAAATTAATTACGATGACTCACGCTAATCACGTGAGCGGTACCCATCTCTAATATAAACAAAACTGACAAAGGATTGGAAAAACAATGCTAGAGCAAAAAATTACCATATGCCGTAGTAATGCCACCTGTTTATTTCACCATGGTGTAGGGTAAAAACATGCTTCTTTACTTTGCAAATGCTACGATGCAAGACTATTTGGGCTATTCGTGGAAATATAAATTTAACAAAATACACACCTTCTAATAATATTTGCCTTAAGACAAAAATAATGTTCGATTTCAGGCAAAAACAGCAAAATTTGTGCTTTTAATAATTTACCAAATTCCGCTACCGTCAAGGTGGAACAACAGATAAGCACAACATATAGCGAACTCTTTTGAGTATATTTGAATAAGAGAACACGACCTCTAACTTGACTTAACTCTTGACTCTTAAGAAAGGCAACAAATTAAGAGTTCAACGTATTGTTTTATTTTATATTTTTAAGAAGGTTCAAAGCAGAGAACTGCAACGAGTACCTGTGTTTATGATTTGAAATACTCGCCTAAAAACGATTTGCGGTGTAGTTAATACATAATATTGTTTTTGTATCTTCTAGCCATACTCGTAAGAATTTGAGTTTCAACATTCGAGCCTGTTACAGGCTCGTACAAATTTCATACACGTTGCCTGTTTAGTATTGTTTCGCAAATGTTTTTTCAACATTCGGCAATGGTATTCGTACTTCTGATGAACAGCACAAGACACTTTTGTGTAGAAATTTGAAGACACACACTTAACTTATTAAATAGAGTTACAGTTCTCCGAGTTCATAAGTATTACTCTAAACATTCGTTCATCGTATTAATACTTAAAGCAGCTTTGCCAGAAGGTTTACGAAAAAATGAATGATCGCATATTTAATAAATATATTACGAATGCCACAGGTTTACGAATTCAAAAGTAGCAGATTTTTATGTTCTTTTTTTGTACGCAAATTTAATTTTTTATAAATCAATTTAATTTACAGGAATTCAAGAACAAATTATTTTTTACGATCATTTTTTACATATTTCATTACCTTGTAAATAACTCACTCGCACTAACCTTGAAAAAACCATGACATATTGGAAAATGTATGTATGTACATATAGTTTATGGAAATCTATTAAATTTTTTCATTTATTTCTTCTTTAACTCTTATTTTTATATTTTGTTATTAGAGTAACAGCATTACTAGTTTCTATCCATATACATGCATATGAAATTTGCACAAGCGTTTGATTCTAAAATAAATAATAAAACAGCCACTAAATCATCAAAACGCCTAAAATCGTCAAACCTACGACAAATCATCAAATCTGGCAGCCGCGGCTGCAGTGAGTGTTGAATAGAAAATACCCAAATATATAGTAAATAAATATGCCTCGAATGGTGTTGTTGCGAGCTGATCCTAACACAGAAGTCGTGGAAGTTGCTCTGAGTGGTTGTGATATCGTATTTACTTTTTTCTTCGCTCTTACTAATTTCTGCGATCAACACAAGTCAAAGCAAAAAGTTATTGTGTATATTGTCATGCATGAAGCTCGCACCATATGAAGAACGAGCGAAAAAAACAACAAATCAGTAAAAGCTAGTGCTTAAAAGTAATCGAGACTAAAAATTACTTAGTAAACAGCGAATGGGGTCGCGAGTATAAGGTATTGTTGCAGATGTCTGGTTCAAAGAGTTTTGAATTTTCATAAGCTGAATAGAAAAGTACTCAGAATTGAATGAAGAAAACAAATAGCAAATTCCGAAAAGGTTAGTAATAAGAATTAAGGGAATTTTAATACTGATAGGGGAAAAATCGAACACCCCTGCATACAAAACTATAAGAAAGGTGCGTAATATTTCAGACAAAAGGTTGTACCCTGCAGTGATCATACGGGGTACTGCTGTCGGGTTGGCTAATAATTTTTGACTCTTACTGCATTGAACTTACTGCTAGTGATCAATGAATGTTGAAAATCTTAGATGAAATGATACGCACGATTTCACACAACATTTAGTCTCACTCTTTCTTATATTTCTTAATTCAACGAATTTTCTGTTCTTTATTTTATTTTGGACGCCTTTTTTAGAATTTTTAATATGTGTATTGTAACTTTCAATATAGGTTTTTTGTACGTATAATAATAATATGTAACAAAACCTTTTGACTTGTTACAAATGCACTTTCAAGAGAACTCAAGAACAATTGTTCAAACAAATTGAGCACCGTATTTGCTTATTTTAAAACTGTTAAATTATATATCCGTTTTATTTTATATAAATATTTATTGTTTGATAGAGAGTTAAAAAGTAATTGAAAATATTAATATACATTTAAAGTATTTTAAAAAAGGTAAATTGATTAAAAAGTTTAGAGTACATAAATGCAAAGTAATATTTAAGTTGTAGATATAATATTATATAATTTAACACGCCTCCTCAACTTAAATTTAGTTCCTGAATACCCATTGATGAAATACAGTAGTTATGTTTAATGTTTGGTAGTGGTTTTGTCAAAACGTCTGCCACCATTTCGCTTGTGTGTTTGTATTGAATGTTTACTATATTATCTGCAACTGCCTGGCGTATAAAATGGTATTTATAATCTATGTGCTTAGTCCTTGCATGATGCCCTCCAAATTTTGCCATCTATTGTGCACTTTGAGAATCGCTATATACAGTTGTTGCATCATCAGATAAATAACCTAATTCCTTTAGTAAATATCGCAAGTAGTATGCCTCTTTAGCTGCTTCTGAAAGAGCGATATATTCTGATTCAGCGCTTGATGTTGCTACTACACGCTGTTTTTTTGATTCCCAAGTAATCACACCACCTGCGAGAAAGAAACAAAAACCAGTTTGAGATTTTCTGTAATTAATGTTTGTGGCCTAATTTGCGTCAACATAACCAACTAATGGTGCACTATTTTTTCTGTAAATAAGCTTTAATTTCTTTGTTGAATTCAAATATCTAATAATTTGTATTGCCGATGTCCAATGTTGTTTGCGAGGATCTTGAGAAAACTGCGAGAGGATATTCACACTACATGCTATATCAGGACGACTATAGACCGACAGGTGTAAAAGTGAACCAATAATATCTTGATATTTTGTTTTATCCACATGTTTAGCGTCTTCTTGAATTTTCGGACTCTTCTCTAAATTAAGTTTAGGTTGTATTGGAACTTTTGTTGGTTTAGAGTTTTCTTGGCCATACTTTCGTATAAGATTTTCTATATACTCAGATTGCGATATTGTTATCATATTATTTTCGATTTCCAATTCCAGACCAATACATTATTTCGGCTTTACTAAGTCTTTCATTTCGAAGTTAAGTTTTAAGATTTTAATTACCTTTTCTACTTCATTTTCATTATTCGATGCAATCAATATATCATCAACATATAGACATAAAATCGTTTTACTATTTCCAGTTTTAAAATATATACATTGATCATGTTTAGATAGAGTTAGGCCAAATTTCTTGAAAACTGTGTCAATTCTCTTAAACCATTGGCGAGCGGCTTGCTTTAAACCGTAGATTGCCTTTTTTAATTTGCACACCTTATTTTCACACTGCTCAAAACCTTCTGGCTGAAACATGTATGTATATTTCTTCCTCTAAGTTATCATTTAAAAATGCCGTTGAGACATCTAGTTGCCGTAGCATTAAATCATTTTGAACTGCGAGTGCATAAACAAGACGTAGAGAGCTTTGCCGAACAACAGGTGCAAAAGTATCCAAATAATCAATGCCATATTCTTGAGAATAGCCTTTTGCAACTAGTCTTGTCTTTCTTTTTTCAATTGTTCCATCAGCTTTAAATTTTGTTTTATATACCCACTTACATTTTATAATTTTTTTATTTTCTGGCAAGTCAACTAAGTTCCATGTTCTATTTTTGATTATTGAATCATATTCTTTTTTCATAGCATCTTTCCATTCTTCAGATTATCAGAGTAAATAGCATTTTCATATGTTCTTGGATCAACTAAACAGTCTAGTTTAACTAGTTTTACTTCAGAGGCATTTTTATTCCAAGATCGTAAACGTTGTTTTATATTACTAATTTCAGGTTGTGGTTCCTTAGGTTGTTCTGCTTGATATATTTGATCAATACTACCAAAAAACTCATTACTTTCTTCTATATCCTCATTACTTTCTTCTATATCCATTTCATCTGATTGATTATCTTCATTTTTCTTGAAACTATTGCTTAAAATTGTATCAGCAGTATATTCATAAAAATGTGATTAGAGTTTTGTCGTTATGGTTTCTTCATTACATATTTCATCTTCAAAGAATTTTACATCCCTACTCTTTAATACCGTTGTAGTATCCTTATTCCACAGTATATAAGCCTTTGATTTCTCATCATATCCTACTAAGACACATTCATAGCTGCGAGACTCAAATTTAGCTTTTCCTGGTATTTTATTTAAAACAAAGGCTTTACAACCTATTCTCCGAAAATGTCGTACAGTTGGTTCTCTTCCAGACCATAATTCTTCGGGTGTTTTCTTGTTTAATTTTGTTGGACAGCGATTACTTATATAAGATGCTCTTCGAATTAATTCTGCCCACAAAAACTCTGGCAATTTAGATTCAATCATGAAACATCTAACCATTTCGACTAGAGTCCTATTCATCCTTTCAGCAACTCCATTCTGCTGAGGAGTGTACTCTACAGTCAATTGACGTTGAATTCCAGTATCTCTGAGATATTTTGAAAACTCTTTTCCAACCAATTCTGCCGCATTGCCACTTCTAAGACATTTTATCTTTTAGCCTTTTTCTAATTCAACATTATTTTTGAATTCTTTAATTACATCTAAATACTGGCTCTTATATTTTACAAAATATACCCATACTTTTCTTGAGTAATCATCTATAAACGTGGCAAAATATAATTTTTTTCTTGCAGACTGAACTCTCATCGGCCCACATAAATCCGTATGTATTTTTCATTTTTCTTAGGAAACGGGGTTCTTGCTTGTTTAGCTCTAGTACATACAGAACATTTTAATATGTGCTGTAAATTTATTTTCTGGATACCGTGAACCATCTCATTTCGTTTCAAAAACTGTAAATCTTGTGAATTAAGGTGTCCTAATCTTTTATGCCATAGGTCAAAATTTGAGTTTACTTCCTTAGTTTTCTGGCAAAAATTACTAGACTTTGCTTCTGATTTAAAATTATATAAATTATCCCCTTTATATGCTTCGACATATACAATTCCATTCTTTAAAATTTTTGTAACAGAACCTTTCATTAAAACACAAAATCCATTATCTGCTAATTTTGTGGTCGATATTAAATTACTTCTAAGCCCAGGAGTATACAATGTATTAAACAATTTGAATTTTGCTTTCTGATTGTTTAAAGTGAATTTCAATTCAACTGTTCCAATTCCTTTTACCGTATAAGCATAATTAATTTCAGAAAATAATGAATCATCATAAGACATATGAGATGTAGCTCCGCTATCAATACACCATCTTCCAAACTTATCATATTTAACTGTACCACCTTCAAATTCTCTGCAGCCCTGCGCATCATTCTTTATTATTGAAAATTTTTTACAACTTGATTCTGTTCTGACTCTACAATCCTTTCCCTTATGCCCCTTTCGACCACATTGTATGAAAAATGATTATAAGAAATACCTGGTTCGTTTTCTTTGTATGACTTCGGTTTCCATTTCTTTACTTTCAAAGCGATTTCTTTATCTTGCTCATGCTTCTTCTTATACCCAATTTCAATTAATCTTGATCTTAAAACCTTCAAAGCTGGAAACTCATTTGCTGTATTAAATGCAGTACATACTCCTTTGTAATGATCACTCAAACCATCAAGTAGTATAACGACAAGTAAGCTTTCATCCATAGTTGCATCCATTTCAGATAAACATGAAATGCACAAATCGAAATAAATAATCAGATATGCTTTCAGCAGTTTGCGTTTTTAAACTAAGTTACTTACGAAAATTTCAAGCTTTGCGTCTTGTTGATTTTCGGTTATATGTTTCTTGAAGGTATAACCACATTTCACAGCGGTTTCAAAATTCTTCACCATTCTAAAAATATTTCCATTGCTATGATCAGCTCCGAACATCAAGTTCCAAATCATCATAAATACATTGATCTTCTTTGGCTTTTTTATATCGTTCTTTTTCTTCATTAGAAGCTTTTTCAGTTATTTCTGCAACCACAGGTCTTTTTAAAGTTCATTTCACAAACTGCAACAATCTTGCTTTATGCAGAATCGCTTCTTTACTTTATTTTTGTCTTGTAGTTCACTTTCATAGTATTCAACCACCTGTGACAATGTAAACATGATGGTTTATGACGGGTGCCTTCGTTTTTTTAAATTTTTTAAAGAAAACAAAAATGGAAAACTGCTTGATCTCAAAGCCAATGGCTTTGGAAAAAGCAAAGAGAGTATGAATTATTTGGAATAATTAAAAATCAGAGATGGAATTTTGTACTAACCGAAATTGATTTAACTTGTAAGAAATGAATAAGTTGCACTTTTCGTATTCTAATTCGTTAAATAATACGGTTAAATAGTTGATATTCCTGATCACTAGTATCCACCGACAAAAGTGGTAAAATCGAACAAAAGAACGCTGATAAGATGGTGTAGCAACCTCGAAATCAGTACTGAGCCGTTCTGCTAGTCTGATTAATAAATTGTTTCAAATAAAAAATACTCTCTTAATAAAATAATGAATTTACCCAAAAATAATTTCTTAAATTAAGAAGATATGGGTAAGCTCAGATTTGAACTCAAGCCATAAAAATTTCATTTCAATATATGAAAATATTTTATTGTAATCATTGACATTTTTATTTCATTTCGTTCTTTGTTTAAAATTAGTTCAGGTTTAAAATGCTAGTATATAAGGAGATTAAACTGTTAAAATAAATCAGTGTTCTTTAAAACATTCAACGTGTAGCATTTAATTATTTTACATTTGGTCCTTCGAGTAAAAAACATGTATTTCTTTAAAAAAGCGTAATCGGCTGACACTGACAAGTAAATAATAAAAAAAATTTTTTGAAAAGGTGTAGTCGGAGCTGACATCGACAATAGATTAAACAGCGGCAGTGATAATTTTTAAAATATATATAATAATGGCAAACAATAAATTAAAGCGTTATAATAAGCAAAATGAATTAAAAACTGCAATTGAAAATCTGCAAACGGGTATTGAAAGCGCAGGCATTGCCATATAAACCTACGAAAATATTAGTCATGGTAAAAATGATAAGTCAAAAAATTAACTATCTATTAAGTAACGAAGCAGAAAGCTCTTCGAATATAGGCGAGCCGGAAACAACAATAAAAAGTCTTCAAACAGAACCTTTGACACAGAGTCAACAAGGAATACTCATTTGTGTACAAATGAGTAAACAAACAAATTCCTTAATGTTGGAATTTTTAAGATGTACGAGTATAGAACTAGAATTGCAGTTAAAAGACGTTGATTATACCAATAAAAAATTTCAGCTAGAGGAAATTATATCATCCTGGAAAGACCAACAAGACCATATTAATAAAATGTACATGAGACTAATAATTGAACATTCAGTAGCAGAGGAAGAAATAATCGTGCCTTACAAACATATTAACATTATCCACAGATCCGCTAAACTGAAAGCACTTGAAAAACTGGAAATATTGTCTACTGGAAAAAAGGCTGTTAAATTAATGGAAATATTGAAGAATGGTCTTCATTCCATGATATCTACTTAAAGGTAGTACTTGAAGACGGATCACTTTCAACAGTAGAAAAAAGAAAAGGCATGTTTCAAATGTCTTAAGCATACATTTAATTCAAAATGCGAAAGCAAACTAAAGTGTGTTACTTGTGGAATGCCAAATCATACGACGTTACACTTATCGTCATCAGCTAAAACTTGTGTGGCAAAAACATGTAAAGATATATTATTAACGGCAGCACAGGTGCGTGTGAAAACTAAAAAAAGGAGAAAGTATTATATTGAAAGCCCTGATTGATCAAGGTTCACAGACAACTTTCATTACTTAAGAATCTGTGCAATTACTACAGCTTAAAAGAACTAAAATAAATACAGACCTACTGTAGCCGATGAAAGTTCCAATCTTGTTGTTTCTCCTGGCTTCTGGCCAACGGACACAATTGTTCGTAAATTTATTTTTAAAGAAAGGCATAGACAATCTGTTCGTCTTCCTGATGCATCTAATACCGCAAAAAACTAAATACTTATATGGAAAAAACTACTCTTACTTACCAAAATGTCGGTGAAATTAATACAAAGTTATCGTCTTTATTTAATCAAAGCTATTCGTATAATTTTGATATCATGGTGTTTACTGAAACCTGGCTTACTGATAATATATTAAATACTGAAATATTATGTGATAAGTACATAATTTATAGACGTGATCGTGTTAATAATATAAAGGGTGGTGGAGTTTTAATTGCGGTTTCTTCTTTGCTAACGTCTGAGTTATTATCAGTTGAACTGTCACTCGATATTGACTTTATTAGTGTTTCAGTAAAACTTAAACATAAAAAGATCTTCTTTTCATGTTCTTATATCCCACCTAACGCGTCGGAATCAACTTATATGAAGCATTCTGAGGCTATTGCGGATATAGTACGCATGTCTCACGTTAATGATTATGTTTTTACTATAGGTGATTTCAATATGCCTGCTATTTCTTGGAACTTTTCCATAGAGGATGGATACTATATTCCATTTAATTCTGCATGTAATCCCAAATTTACAAAATTTATTGATTGTGTACTGGATTTAAATCTTTATCAGATAAATGGAATCTATAATGATAGCCGCAAGCTGTTGGATTTGATATTTGTTAATGATTGTACTGATGTTTCAATTCAGCGCACTGTGCCTATAGCTTTGCCTGAGGACTGCTATCATCCTACTATTGAACTACATATGTCTTCTTCACAAGTTAATTTATCTGGAACTATGCTTAATTCAATCGGAAATAATTTAAAAAGGCCAATTATCGTAAGCTGAATGAATTGTTAAATAACACTGACTGGAGTACCTTGTTATACATTCCAATTTCTCATGATAAAGTTGCTGCCCTTGATGCCGTTATCAAGAACATCTATAATAAATTATACTGCATCATAAGCCAATGTGTTCCTATGTAACCGTTTCTAATCCCGTTGGTCCTCTATGGAATACTCCCTATCTTTCCAATATTAAAAACAAAAAGAATAAGTATTATAAAATGTATAAGAAATCCGGATTATCCATACACTTTGCTAAATACTCTGCTGCTCGTGCTGATTATAATAAAATAAACCAAAATTGCTATAATTGCTACATCATTAAAATGAGAAATAAATTTAAAACTGATCCTAGGTCTTTCTAAAACTTTGTAAATACAAAAAGGTCCAATTCTTGACCACCTGTGATGAAATTAAATAACCGCGAATCGGATGATGATCTTGAAATAAGTAACATGTTTGCAGATTTCTTTTCATCTACCTATACTGATGATGAACAACCCGATGCTAATTTTCTCCCCTGCCTAGGACTGGACAATCAAACAACTTTAATACCATTCATGGAAGAATCTTCAGTTCTTAACTACTTAAGAAAGTTGAAATTTTCTTAAAATATGGACCGGATAAAGTGCCGAACTCCGTCCATATCAATTGCGTTGATGCGTTAGTTTTTCCTCTTACGCTATTGTTTAACTTATCAATTAAATTTGGTTCCTTTCCGAAAATTTGGAAGAATTCATACATTATTTGTTTAAATCTGGTAGCAGAACCTGCATTACAAATTATAGGGGAATCGCCAAATTATGTAATATTCCAAAACTTTTTGAAAAACTTGTTTTTGACCACTTTTGTCATCACGTTTCATACATATTATCACCTTGTCAACTGTAACTAACCTATTGGAACTCACAACTGCAGTTAATTGGGGTTTTCTTAACAAAAAACAAACTGATGTAGTGTATACTGACTTCAATAAAGCGTTTGATAAAGTTAATCATCTACTTCTTTTAAAAAAGCAGAAACTGTTTAAATTGGATTCGTTCATATCTTATCAATAGGAAGCAAAAGGTTATTCTTAAAAATATTAAATCAAAGTCAATACTGGTTAAATCTGGGGTCCCTCAAGGAAGTCATCTTGGACCTCTACTGTTTTCGTTATTTATCCATGATCTACCCAATATAATTAAATACTCAACCATATTAATGTATGCTGATGATGTTAAAATATTCTACAGCTTTAATAACTACAATGATCACAAATTTCTTCAAGAAGACTTGAATCCTTTATACTCTTGGTGTAATGCAAATTTGATGAAATTAAACTTAAAACAAGTAAGAGAGATATATTCGGCTGTGCCGAATCTTATATACACTTGACCATAGTATGGAGTTACAAAAGAATTAACAATCACAAAAATTCGCGCCCACAAAATACGAAAAATTTTTTTTTTAATAATTTAAATGGAAAAATTACATTAAAGCAAAAAAATTGCCACTCACCGTCTCACGGACGCACCCCCACGTGATGGAAACAAAAAATTAATCACGATCACGCATTATTGGTTCTAATCTCTATTTCATAGTATAGGCTGATTTCATAAACACAGCTTCCAAAGCAACACTGAAAACATGAGTTTACAAGGCATTCTCGTGTTGCTTTGCAAACTGCGTTTATGAAGTCAGCCATAAATTATGAATTTCGTAAGAAATTTGTTACACGTTCTTGCCTAGTGCATTAAAAAACATTAACATCCCCTTATTAGCACTTATATATTTTTTCACACATCCAAGAAGTGTTTCAACGTCTTTATGAATAAGTGGTCTTCGACTAAACAAAGAAACGATTTGAAACGTAAGAACAGGTTGAATAATGAAGAAATTCTCCGACAATTGATTAAAAAAATCGCCAACTATTACATAAATCTGTTGGTCTAATGATTAAAATGTTCCAATATTATCTTCATATTGAAAATAATTTAAAGCTATCAAAAACACTTAAAAAAAGATCTAACTTTTTCAAATAAAAAGTAAAAGTAATAAAAATAACTAAAATGTATCAAAAATTAAAAAAAATTAATAAATGGTTGGTCAGGATTTGAAACCGTATCTTCTTACCCGGTGGCACGGTTTCGAATCCTGAACACAACACAATGCTATTTCTTTTTAGAATTTTCGATACATTTTAGTTGTTTTTATTACTTTTACTTTTTATTTGAAAAAAATTGTTCCACAATTTATTTAAAAAACCAGGTACAATCTCATTTATAATATTTTTTTTTAATTTTTGCGTTTTTTCCAATTTTATGAACTATAAAAGGTTTATTTTTCAAAAATATCCAATATGTTATCAGATAGGATTTTGTACAGTGATAAAATTATATAATGAATTTAGTAAGTTGTCGACGTTTTTATTTGATATAATATGATATTAATAACAAAAATAAAAATAACTTGACGGTGTAAGAAAAAATATTAAATTATAAAATATAACAACATTTATTTATTTATTTATTAGAATTAACTTACAATTTAAAATTTATAAGCTAATTTAAAGTATAAAGAGCAATAGCATCTAAGGCTTTCAGCTCGACTTAAATTAAATTGTAGGTGTTAGATTTTTTAAGAAATTCAATTACAGTATTAATGTTATCAAATGTTGGATCAGAGATCAGGTTTAAGGAATTTTTATCCTTAAAGATTTGTTGTCTTATAATTTGGTGTTGTGGGCAGTGGGATTAGAGATGTTCGGGAGAGGTAGGATATATAATGGTACAATTACATCTTGGTATGTTTCGGATCTTAAGAAGAGTTCCATGTGTGTATCTGGTATGACCTAAACGAATTCTTAGAAATTTTGTTATATTTCTTTTAGTTAGTTTGTTAATGTCACTATTAATAAAATGTTTTATATTGATTCTGTCTTGGTTGATGACTTTATACCAGTTTATATAATAATATAATATGTTTTGTGTTTTTTGTGTAATAGTTTTTAATGTATTTTTGAAGATCTTTTGTGTTATAGTTGTCCGTAGTTATTAGGGGGGATGTAGTGCATTTTTT
This sequence comes from Gymnocheta viridis, assembly GCA_956483585.1. Taxonomy (NCBI): domain Eukaryota; kingdom Metazoa; phylum Arthropoda; class Insecta; order Diptera; family Tachinidae; genus Gymnocheta; species Gymnocheta viridis. The sequence continues at coordinate 81,357,161 of OY101441.1, read as the reverse complement.
GCTGCTCTGTCGGCATATTCGTTCCCGGATATGTTGCAATGACCTGGGGTCCATATTAGGATTAAATGAGTTTGTCTATGGATTAAAGTGTTTCTTATGTAAGATGCATAGGGATTGTTGTTAGAAATGTTTAAATTCATTTTTAAGGCGGATATGCAAATTGCATATTTTTGATTCTTGTTCTCTACGAATTTAACAGCTTGGTAAATTGCAATTAATTCGGCAGAGAGGATTGAGCTGAATGATGGTAAAATTGAAGTTTTAATGGTGTCCTTATCAGTTGTAACGCTATAGCTTACAACGTTTTGTGATCTTGATCCATCTGTAAAAATGAATCTATGAAAAGTTAGATTTTCTCGAATTTCTTCAAACAAAGTTTGAAATTGTATAGGGTTGTGTTGGTCTTTTTTTAAAGTATGAAGTGTAAGGTTAATACGAACATTGTTATGATTTAGTAGCCAATGTGGGTATTCTTTTAAGTTTGATTTAAGTGATTTTGTGTTTAGTTCCAGATTGTCACAGTTTTTTATAATTCTCGACAAAATGGATGGAAGTTTTGGGATTCTTTTTGCTTTAGTGATTTTTTGCGTGATTATGCTTAGTGCCTTATTGGGATTGTTACAAAATGTACGAGATAGTTTGGTCAAAGTGATATTTAGTTGAGTTTGTAATGTAAGCATGTTAGATTCATGCAGCATGGAGTGTATCTGAAAGCACCTAGAGAGCTTCTAACAGCCGAATTCACTATTGTGTTTACTTTGTTAAACTTAGCTTCAGAGGGGAACCCGAAGAAAGGTAACGAATACCTTTTTTTTGAAATTATCAGTGCATTTGTGATTGACACTAAACTTTTTGTGTTACAATTAATTTTTGATTTGCTAGGCCTTTCACGATGTTAAGTGGTTCATTTAAGGATTTTAATAAATTATTTATATGTGTGTCGTATGTGTATCTCTTATTTAAGTAAAGACCAAGTAACCGCAAATCCTCGACTTCAGTGAGCTGACAATTTGAGGCAGTTACGATACATTTACATGTCTTTTTTCGACATATGTGAATAAACTTGCATTTAGATGTGGAGAGCGATGCTCCGGATACGTTACACCAACTATTGATGTTGTTAAACAAATTATCTAGGTTTATAATTGGATTTTTTGACTTGTTGGAATTTATTATTAAGTTGAAATCGTCAGCGTATGCTGTGAAATCAATTTCTTTATACATTTCTATAATTGAGCAGAGTTTGTTGTATGCTATTAAAAATAGAATTACCGATAATGGCGAACCTTGTGGTATACCATTTTGAACAGGGTATGTGGAAGATAGCTGATTACGAATTCTCACCAACAACTTTCTGTTTTTCATAAAGTTGATTACATATTTTATAATACGGGGACCTACTTTCCTTTTGTACTAATTGTTCAACTATTGTGTGGACTCCGATCTTGTCGAAAGCCTTTTCAAAGTCTAACGAGACTACAGTTGTATGTTTGCCCTTTGATTAATTGTTAGAAATGTGGTAGTCTAGATAAAGAAGACTGTCTATTGTAGAGTGGCCTCGTATAATTCCAAATTGTCGGCTATTAAGTAGCTTATAGGTTGTTACGAACCACCAAAGCCTGTTGGCAATAATTTTTCCAAGGTTTTTTCTAAACATGAATTTAATAAAATTGGCCTATAGGAGTCAAGAGAAGTTTTATCCTTACCAGTTTTGTGTATAGGAATAACTATGCTTAATTTAAACTGCTGTGGTAGGAAATTTTCGAAAATTTTATTGTAAAGATTTAAAAGGCGGTATTTCATTGTTAATGGTAATTGTTTTATCATAGGGTAAGAAATTCGATAATTGCCAGGAGTTTTGCCTTTTACTTTACTAAGTACGGCATTGAGTTCAAGGAGGTTAAGATTACTTTCAATTTGTAAAGCTTCAGTGCTTGGGGCGTGCGATGGTATGTTATCCAGTAAATTATTTTTATTTGTAATAAATTCTAGTGGAAAATTTGAATCCAAAGAATTGTGGGACCAAAAGCTCCCAATTTCATTCGCTATTTCTACATTGTTGGTTAAAAAAGTGTCTGGGTTATTAATGAATTTAATGCAATGTATGTTATTTTTAGCTTTGTAGCCTGTGAATGTTCTTATATTTGATCATATTTTTTCCGGAGAAGTGGATGGCTTAATCGTAGCTGTGAACTCTGAAATAGATTAACTTTTTGATATTCGTATTTGTTTTCTTAAAAGGGCCTTAGCTCTTTTATAATTGATGAAGTTGGTTGTAGTCATATTTCGCTTAAAAGTTATCCAAAATTGGTTTTTATTTTGTTTCAGTTCCTCCAGGTTAGAGTTCCACCATGGAACTTTTGGGGAAAAAGAGTTGTGTGTTTGAGGTATTGATTTATTCCCGGACTCAAGAATAATCTTACAAATATTGGCAGTTTCTTTATTGATATTTTCGCTGGTTTGTTTGCTTGATTCAAGTTGAGAACAAAGCCCTCTAAATAATTCCCAGTTTGCCTGATTCAGCTTGAATTTTGGTTTAGCATATGCAATTGCATTAGTGTTGTTGTTAGAAAACAGAGATATTACAATAGGGAAATGATCACTTCCGTATTGGGTTTTCTCAATGTTACATTCTACGTGTGGTACCAGAGAGGGGGAGCAGAAAATCAAGTCAACATTGGAAAAGGTAGAGTGGGTGTTAAAAAGTGTTGGTGAATTATCGTTTAGTAATATGTATTTCGATTTTGTAATGAAGTTAGCTAGAGTTTTTCCTCTTTTATTGTTGGTTGTTGACCCCCAGTTTGAGTGCCAACCATTGAAGTCACCTGTAACTACAATAGGTGGTTGTGGTCTGTTTAAAACATTGTTAAGATTATTATTAGAGACATTTGCATTCGGTGGAATATACGCCGATACAATTTTAAATTTTAATTTTGATTGAATTTCGACACACACAGCATGTTATCAGATAGGATTTTGCACAGTAATAAAATAATTATATAATGAATTTAGTAAGTTGTCGAGGTTTTTATTTGATATAATATAATATTAACAACAAAAATAAAAATAACTTGACGGCGCACAGTGGCTGAAAATCGTTTTTCATTGGCCAAAATTCTGTAACTTTTGAACCGATCAAAATATTGAAGTAATTTTTATTTTATTGGATAGATATTTAGTTCAGCTTGAGTCAGTTTAAATTACATTAAAATTGATTGAGGAGTTTTTAAGGAATTCTAGGTCAAATTTGAACTTTTGAATTTTTTTAACTTTTAGAGTGAAATATGGGTTTATTATTTTTTTATTTATTAAAAAATTTAATATTTGGAAATTAATAATAATTATAAATATTTTTTTTAATAATGGAATTTTTTTAATGTTACACTTAAAAAAATTTTACACTGAAAAAAATAGTAAAATCAACTGGAGATTTTGCTATTATTACAGAAAAATTAAAAATTTGTTGCTGTCAAATTTTCAAATTTGTTTACACTCAAAGAATAGTTACAGTTAAAAAAAAACGTTAATAATATTATCTAAAAATATTGCTATTACTACAGAAAAATTTATTATTTTTTGCTGTCAAATTTGATAATTTTAAAAATAAAAACTGCAATAAATTTTAATAGCATTTGCAACAATGGTAGGTTCTGTTTATTATTATTTTTTACTAATACTATGTTTTTCGTACTTAAATAACAATGAAAGGCAATTATAATTATTATTCATTTGACTCAAATATTGATTGCAAATATTCCATATTTTGTTCTGTGCTATCTCTGTTCTTTAGTAGTTCTTTGGCTTCTTCATCTAAATCCCGATGTTCCATTTTCCATTGATTTCTAATACTGGAGATAAACGGATCTGACGTTGCCAATAATATATTAAATAGATCTTCATTTGTTGAATTTCGTGAAATTTTTCTAGTATTGTAATCCTTGTTCCTTTTTTCCTGAGCCTCCTCTGATAGATCTCCAAGTGGCACCAAATGTTCCATAAGTCATATTCTTGCATGTAGTGGTGATAATCCAAATTCATATGCATCGGTATTATCTAATGATTTTATCGGGATTTGGTTTAATTTTGTTGATATTGCTTGGCATATAATGCAGCTGGATTCAGCCTTCGTGTTAGTCAAAGCCTGACCTACTTTTCCATCTATCATTGTCAGCACTAATTGGTAGCTTACTTCAATTTGTTGCCCATCTAACTGTAATTGTAATGGCTGTAGTGTTGCAATTTGGGCCTTAATATCACTAACTTCTTTGTTAATGGCATCATTTGTTTCTATAATACTCTTCCGCCAGTTCTTTATAACTGAAGCTCTCCATATTTTTGTGAATATTTTTATTTGCGTCTGTTATGTTTTACCCGTACACCTAGAGGATTAACTTATTACTGAGTAATCCCTTATCGAATCCGTAGTTTTATACATTTTTAGATACATGTTATTCACACATTGATCTTTAATTTCATAGCAGCTAGTGCTTAAATTGCACAAAACTGCACATGTTGTCCAGACCTTAATATCAGGTAAAACTGATTAGTATCTCGCCAATATTTGTTGTTGTTGTTGGGTTGTTTTTTTATTTTTAGTGGTTTAATGTCCCGATTATTGTTATAAAATTGCTTATGACTTTGGTTGACCCTAACATTTGATAACAGGTAAATTTAGAAACAGATCATATGTTTACTGTAGAATTTTGTGATAATTTGTGATAATTTTATTACCAATTTTTGGCTGATCAAAACAAAGCCATTAAACCCTTTCGCAGGTATTATATTTAATTTTTTTTAGTTTTACGTAGTCTAAAGTAAAAAACATAAACTTTTAGGCAAAAAAGTGAAAATTATATACACCATTGTATACGAGTACTTTGGAGTAATTTCATTAAAATGAAAAAAGTGTTCTACACACGGCTCGCCACGGGTGCAAAAGTATATATAGCGGTAAAGAGGACACTTTCACCTTTCTCCGGGTGGTATACATTTCTTGTTCCCTTTTGTTCCCTAGAAGTTCTATTCCACTAAAGTTTAAATTTGAGAAAAATATAGTAGTTTCATAAATATTCCGTAACGCCCTTAATATTAAACGCTAGAGCTCTGACCACTCCTACCAACATTATAAAAAAGACCGCAGGCCATTATCGATGATAGCTTGCGAGTAGTAACCATTTATTTTTTATAAAAAACAAAAGAAAAACACCTTTTTCTTAAATTAAAAAAAAACCGTTGAGTTTGACAGCATGCCACGCTCACAATTATCAATAGTTTAACCTAATTTTTTGGCTACCTTAATGTAGATATATTAGCTACAAAAGGGCGTAAAAATTTTAAAAATCGGTGACAAAAAAAAAACTTTTGGCCAATGAAAAACGATTTTCAGCCACCGTGCGGCGTAAGAAAAAATAGTAAATTATAAAATATAACAACATATTTTAATTCACTATTTTAATTTAATTTTTTCTTTGAAACTCGTATGATGTATGTAAACTAGTGGTATTCTGATAGTTGTCTTTTTAAAATTTTGTTAAATTTCCATTTAGTTATCTGTATTGCGGTTGTACCAGACGATAAAGGTTTTGGTTCAATATAATCTGTATATTTCTGATATAGAAACAAAATGGAATTTCAACCACAATTGATTTAAAAAATACGAATTCGGTAATTCATATTCAGCCTGCTAAGAAAACAGATGAATTTAATTATTTTTTTTTATTTAAATCTTCTGCGTTTACTAAGTAAGACAGAGAACCAAATATGAAAAATTCCGATAAAATCGCAAACAGAAAGCATTTTGCTCTCAAATCCAACCCATAATTCGGTTTATTTTCGTAATATTTAACCATTCATCCGCGTTCAATTCCGTAGTACGTGCTATCGACATGCGATATTCCGCAAAACTATGATTTTTTAGGTGTTTTTAATGAATGTAAGACCAGTTTATTTTATATGAATATAAAGAAATCAATTTTTTATCTCCTAAGATCTTAAGATTTTGTATATGTTGAATTGGGGAAAATACGAAAATATGCAAAAAAAAAAAAAAAATTAAATACAAATATGTATGCATATACTATTTTTGGAAATTTTTCCCAAACATTCCGATCTAAAAATCCAAAGTTCATATGTATGATATGTACGATAGGAACTGATTGTTTGAAAAATATTTGATGAATTGCGAACTATTCTTAGAATATGTACATTTTAATTAAGCCCACATTAAATTATTCAATTGGATAATGCAATCTAGAACCTAAATATAAATTTGTGGAAAGTAGGTATTTGCAATACTATTATTCAAAATACAAATGCATTTTAAATTTTTATTCCTAATACAAAATAGTTTTTAATAAAAGTTTAATTTTCACAATGGAAATGATATTTTTTAAGTTTTTTTACTCTATAATGTTTCTGTTTTTTTAATCAATATTAAATCATACAATTTTCCTGATGTTCGCATATTTTTAAGAATTTTTGGCATTTTAGAGATTTTTTCAAGATTTTTGGCTGCCGATTGCCATTTTGGGAATAATTTCCAATATTGCAGTTGCAATTTTTAGAATATGCGCAATTTTCGCGGGGTTTTAAATTTTTTAGTTTCTTTGCTAATTACATTTTGGAGCTTGATATCAAATTAAATTCTTACATCAAACTTTGTTTTTATTTTATAGAAAAATGGCAATTAATTGAAGTGCTTTTGAAGATAACTCACTGATGTTACAGAATGAAAGAACTCAAATTCTAGCCGGGAAGAGATTTTTCTGCTTTGTGATGTGTTACTAAGTATCCAAACAACATTTTAATTGTCAAAAGATTTATCATATTGTACAACTACAATAATAATACCGGGTTCTGATATACTGCAGGTACGCTCTGCACCTGAATATAGAAAATAATTAAAATTACACAAGTATAAAAGAGGATGTAAGCATCAATTTTGCCTTTATTCTGAAATCACAAATAGTTATAAAAAATTAAATATTAATACATTTTCAAAACAAAATTAAATTCAATTTCATTGATTTTGTATATTTACTCGTACATAGTGTCTGACGATCCATTACATTTCTTTAATATAAATAATATAAAAAATAATTATGGTTATTTATATACGAAAAGAAAATTATACTAAAAAAACGTACAAAAATAAGTTTAAAGAAACAAACAAAAACCACAACCACACCAATTTCCATCAAGAACTTGAAATTTTAGTATTTTATAATAAATAACATATATTATGTTCTTAAACGCGTAAACTACTATGAAAAATACAACTGCTCTGTGGTGTACAAGAAGCGGTAGTGACTACCAACCAGTAGGTTGTTGGATTGAATCCCCACGAAACTTTTTCAAAAAAAATTTTAAACGTAAAATTATTTCTAATGCCATTTTTTTTGCTCACATTTTAGCCGTTAATGGACCCACTTCAATTATTTTCAGTCTAAACCTTCGTAGAACTCCATACAAGAGATCTGCTTCATAAAATTGACCGTAGGACAGCTGGCACCATAAAAAACAACAGAATAGGATATATAAAAAAAAAAGTTTTGGCTATATTTCATTAATTATTGGACCAAATTTTGTTATTTTCAAACCGAACAAATTTATGAAAAATTCCAAGAGAATGGTATAAAATTTATTTCTCTATGTTGTGTGTTGGCCTTAATTCTAACTACACCAAAATGTAGCAGACGGACATCGTTCATTCAACTTCTCTATCTATAAGGATCCAGAATATATATACTTTATGGGGTCTTAAATGAATAATGAGGAAATTACATACGGAATGACAATCCTATATATCCCCTTTCCAAATTTTTTGGTGAAGGGTATAAAAATGTAAGCATATGTGTTTCTTCCGAAAAAGTTATATTAATGTTGGATACTTGTTGAGGAGTTATGAGCTGGAAAATGTATTCACTTTTACGGATCTTGGAATTTTAATGGATCCTAAACTTAATTTTATACAACATATTACCTTAACTGTAAACAAAGCACGAAGTATCCTTGGTTTCATTAAGCGATGGGCTAAGGAATTTGATGATCCATATATTACAAAACAATTGTTTACATCACTTGTTCGTCCTATGCTAGACTATGGCTCAATTATCTGGGATCCAACGTATAAACTACATATTGCGACCATTGAGTCTGTTTTTATTGTTTTGTCTTCGTAGATTTCAATGGAATCCATTGAATCTTCCTTCATATAGTTCTCGACTTTCTCTTATTAAGTTACCATCCTTATCGAGCCGTAGAATAATGCTAAATGTAATGTTTGTTTTAAACATAATCAATTTAAATACTGGATCATACTTTCTAATTGAAAACTTATCTTTTCATGTTCCGCAACGACCTACTCGCTACTACTATCCTCTTGCAATTAAAACAATTCTGATCCTCTTATTAGAAGTTGCAGGGATTTCAATAGACTTTATTGCTATGTTGATTTCTCCGTAAATAATAATGCTATAAAACGTAATATATTGTACTTTTTAAATAATTGAGAACTTGTAGTACATTTTGTTTACTCTGTATACACTTGTAAGTACTAATTGTTTATATCTAGTCTGTAAGAATTCTAAATTCTTAGACTTAAGAAAGAAATTAAATAAATAAATTCACGGAATTGGAAATATATTACTTGGTGTGGCCAAGGTCAAAATCGAAATAGAATTATACCCTAGATTTGAAAGTAAAGTAAAATTTAAAGCTGAAGCTTTGGCTTTACCAACGTTCTCTTATGTTCATCCACATCCAGTGCTGAAATACCAAATAAAAGAATGGCAAAAATATAAATTGGCTGATCCAAATTTTAGTAAAACAGAAAGAATAGATGTATTAATAGGAGGTGATTTATTTGTGGGAATTCTACAAAGCGGCATTTACTAAACAAGCTGAATTCGCGGTCAAAATACCAAACTTGGCTTAATCTTATCCGGTCTGCTACAAGTAAAACAACCCAGATGCAAAAACCTTGTAAATATTGACCGTTTTTGGGAGATATAAGAAGTTCCTGATGACAGCAACAACATACTACACGAAGACGATATATGTCTGAAAGACTACAAAGAGAATACTGTAAAAGATAAATAAGGAAGATGCAAAATACTATACGCTACATCAACCAGTGATAAGAGAATCAAGTACCACAACAAAAATAAGAGTGGTGTTCGATGCATCCTCAAAAACAACAACCGGAAAGAGTCTGAACGATATCCTATATGTTAGGCCATGACTACAAAGAAATGTCTTCGATATTTTAATCCATTTCAGATCATATAAATTCACGAATACACGAAACGGATAGTTTAAAAACCCTTGGAATGTACTGGAGACCAGCGCAATACATATTTTCTTTTAAAATTAGCTCCAACGATATGAGGCAGGTAACGAAAAGAATGATTTTGTCACAACTGGCAAAAATATTGAATCCAATATTAAAAATAAATTGGGATGAGAAGCTCAATGATGAGTTGCAGAAAGGATGGAGAACATTAATTATCGATTTACATATAATAGAAAATGTACAAATTCCAAGATGGGTAAATGCAACATCCCAGGGAAAAATACAACTCTTGGGACTCGCGGACGCGTCAGAGAAAGCGTACGCAGCAGTAATTTATTTGCAGCCTTCAGACAAAATTTCATTATTAACAGCAAAATCAAAAGTAAATCCACTAAACAATAGAAAAACGCTTCCGAAGTTAGAGTAAAGCGCCGCTCAATTGTTGATAAGGCTTTGCAGCATAATTAAAGAAGTAATAAATATAGACGCAGGTAACACTTGCTTGGATAAAAAATAACAAAAGTAAAAACAAATTTATTCGAACAAGAGTAGCAGAAATAACAACAACAATCCCAGAAGCGAAATGGAGATACGTCACGTCTAAAGACAATGCAGCTGACGTAGGTTCAAGGGGTATTGGTGCGGAAAAATTATGCAACACGGAACTATGGTGGAATGGGCAGAAGTGGTTACTGAAAACGGAGAGTGATTGGCCGGAAAAACATTTCTCAAGATTGATTTCTACTATTACAGTTGCAACGCAAAATAATCAGATACCGGAAATTCTAGACAAATATCCATCATTCAGAAAATTAAAACGAGTGATGGCTTAGGTTGTTCGATTTATCAAAAAGTTTAAAGGCATAAGTAGTTTGCCAAACTAATTGACGGCAGCAGAATTTGAGGAGGCCGATGAATTTATATTTAAGATGAGTCAGCTGAAATAATGGCGCGCTGAATTAGTCGAATTATAACAGAAGCAACAACTCAATCATCGACACAAGCTAGCTAATCTTTACCCATACATTGATGATAATGGAATCATGAGAGTGAGGGGACAACTTCACTTTCTTAATCTGCCACAAAATCAAAAACATCCAATGCTGATACAGAAATCGTCCTTGGCTTATCAGGTTATTAAAGATGTCCACAAGGAAATACTACGTGGAAGAAGAAAATATTGGATAATTGGAGCCAAGAATTGTATTAAATAGTTAATTAAAAACTGTGCTATTTGCACTAGATATAAACACCAAGTATAGAAGCAATTAATGAGAATGCTACCAGAGTATCGTGTAGATGTATCTTTTCCTTTTTATCATTGTGTAATTGACTACGCAGGACCGGTTCAAATAAAATGTTCCAACAGTAGAGGGCAGAAGTCATATAAAGGCTATATAGCAGTATTTGTTTGTATGTCGACAAAAGCCTTGCATTTAAAATCAGTTAGCAGCTTAACAACAGAAGCATGTATGGTGGCGCTAAAAAGATTCTTTGCCAGAAGAGGTAAAAGCAGACATATTTACTCTGATAATGGCACTAACTTTGTCAGAGCATCAAGGCTATTAGACAGAGAATTTACAGAAGCAATAAAACAGAACGCAGATTTAGCACCTGTACTTGAGAAGCAGCAAGTTAAATGGCACTATATTCCGGCGGCAGGTCCATACGTCGGAGGAATCTGAGAAGCAGCTGTAAAATCAATGAAATACCATTTAAAACGAGTGATTAGTGATATGAAGAAGTAAGTACGTTATTGGCACAAATTGAAGCGGTATTAAATTCAAGACCGGTGGGGATACTGGATAAGGATTCGGAAGACGTAGATCTTCTCACTCGAAGTCATTTTTTTATCGGTCGTCCGATGATAGAATGACCAGAACCTAATAATGATGGTAATATCGATTGATTGGGCAGATGGAAGCTGCTTCAAAAATTAAGATTGCATTTCGGGCAGGCAAACTATTTGACACCGTTACAACATAGGTATAAATTGAAGTCTGATCAAGAAAATATAAAAGGTCAAGTGGTGATAATAAAGAATGAGGATACCCGTCCAGAAAGATGACCGCTTGACAGTCACTGCGATTCACAAAGATGGATTGGTAAGAGCGGTAACATTAAAAACGGAAAATAATATAATAAAAAGACCAATAACAAGGTTATGCCCGATAGAAATTACAGTTGATGGGAAGAAGTGTGAAAATTCGACAGTGATGATACTAATGATCATTTCGGCTTCGGCGGAGACGACTAAAATGGAATGCACAATAAATAAATTGAATTCCAGCGCAGTATATTTAGATAATATAGGATCAGTAAATGTTGTTTCCTCTTCTTGGAATTTAGTAATATCAACTCCTTTTTCGACAGTATTGCAAAATCTGAAGAAGTAATAAAATCTATGGATTTGAAAGTCAGGGCAACCATGTCATAGAAATGATGGATCGTGGATTACAGGATATGAAGAAAACTCACCATTACATGTTTCCACAATAGTTGAAAACGAAAAAAAAGAGCACCTCTAAAATTTATTGGGCCAATACAACATATTCTGTTCGGAACAATGGATGCAGAAGATCGAAAGGAGCTTGAAAATAATATGGGGAACATACTAGATAATCAACACGACTTAAAGTATTTAATAAAAAAGCAAACATCAGTTGTTGACTCAACACTGAATATACTACGCAGAACTACGGAAGAGATTAAAAGAACTTTCAAGAGTATCACTGAACGAGTGAACAACATCACAGAGACGATAAGAGAAATATATTTTGTGTATCGTGTGTCGATGAAGTTTTTCATTATCACTAAAGAACTGGAAAGAATTATCGAAGAAAATGGAAAAGGTGCAAACACAAATAATATAAATGTTGATAGACATCAATCATGGAAAATTGAATCCAGCTCTTTTGACTCCAGTGCAAATGCAAGACGAAATAAGATATATTTTATAAATTGACAACTATCTATAAATTGATGACTGCTAAGGCTACAGTTGTAAACAATTAATTAGTTTAGTTGTGTCCACACATTTATTCCAAATAAAAATATTCATTCAATCCAAAGGACACTACTTAATACACAATTTTAATAAGGATTCCTATCACGTAATGGATCAATCAGAACTAAATAAGTGTAAGGAACTCTCTAAAGAAAAGTTGGTGTGTGACAATGACTGGCCATGGTTCGATGTAAATGATAACTCGTGTGAAGTTTCCGCACTAAAGTCACTAAACAAAGCAAATTGTCGGTTTCAGGAAACAAATGTCAATTCTTTATGGATGAAATTACATCTAGCTGATAAATGGTTATTCAAAGTATTCAATAGAACCGTCGCACTGTGGGCCACTTTACGAGAAGGCGTCCAAAACTCATTTTTTATGGTCACTGATTGTAAAATGTCAAAGTTCATTCGAAAGTAGACACTAGTGTACCTCACTGTATCACAGTGAACAGGGCGATTTAAAATGGTGATTTTCACTATCTTACTAAAATGAAAAATTTCTTAGTAAGCTTTTGATTTTGAAACTCCTATAACTCTTTTACTTTAAAAGATTTTCAAACGAAATAAATTTTATTTATTTGCTTAATTTGTTAGCTATTAGTACACTAGAAAAATTAAGTGTTAATGACTTTTGGAAATTATTTTTTTAAAGGCCCAAAGTTTCATAAACTCTCCCACTTATTAGAGCATAACTTCGAAAGTTCAAAAAGGTATTAGTATTAGTGCAAACTCTTTTCTACACCCCTATAACCCATTGTATACCGATCACGATCCTGCCCTAAGTACCAGAACAATTTTTTTGACACAAGGTCAAATATTTTTCTGCAAAATTTTAGTAAAAGAGTTAAAATTTTTTTTCTATCATGCTCTTTTTTGAAGTTTTTTTTTATCAAATCGCTTTTATGAGAGACGGTTTTTAATGGATATGCGTATTTTTAAAAAGAAAATTAATAACTGTTAGCCAATTTCTCCAAATGGTCACAAAAATATTTTGCCCACTTAAAATAAAGTAAATTTATATAATTCAGGTCACAAAAGTACTTTGCTTTTTAAACTGATTTACCCTGATTGTAAAGGTATAAAATAGCTTTTTTTTTGAATTGTTAAACTGTTTTGCTTTGGGCATAATATATATATATATATATTTTTTTTTTTTTTTTCGTTTAAGTTTATTTCTTATTGACGAATTAGTACAATTTTAATATATAAAATTTTCCAGGGACTTGCATTTTGGTATGGTGGATCGAAATCTACCAAGAAGTCGTTTTTGAATTTTTTGTAACTTAAATATATTTTTGTAACATATATATATATATATATATATATATATATATATATATATATATATATATATATACATATATGTGGTATTGTTATTTTCACTGCAGTAATTATTGCTTTGTAACATTATTAAAAATCTAGTTATCTGTTTTATTTTTTCAGAAGTCAATTTTGCTACGATTGAAAAATTCATTCTAATTTCGGTTGTCACTTAATCCTGTTTTTCTTAAAGCTTTAAGGTTTTTTTAAATAAATTTAGTATTTTGTATAAAACAATACTTTGATTTTGTCTTTTTAAAATCGAATCCTACATTTTGGGGCTCAACTATAACATAGATCTCAATATAAAAAATGGAGTGGGCTAACGCATCAGATCAGGACTTAATAGACGCTTGTCATGAATACAAATTATCCGATGATGGTGACAGGAGCACATTAATAAAAAGAAGCTTTTTGAGAAAAACAGAGCAGAAAAACGAAAGTTTGAAGAAGAAGAAAGAATTCAGATTGATGCTGTAAGAAGAAAGAAAGACGAAAAAAGATCCAAAGCTGAAAATGAAAAAAGAAAGGAAAATGAACAGGAAAGGCGAATTTCTGAATTAATAATTCAAGATGAAAAGATTAGGAAAGATGAACTGCAAAAATTTAATGCAAGAGAACGACAAGAAGCTGAAAGAAGAAAAGATGAAGACGAGGCAATGGAATTTGAAGAAAGGGTCATGATGGAACTACAGCGGCTCAGGAATTTGGGAAAACGTGGTTCACGTCATTCAGTGCAGCTATCAAATGTAGGATCTTAAGAGGAAATCAGCCGGAAGTTACATTTCGAGATGTTGATGAATCTATGCAAAAGTTTTCCGGCGAAGTTGGTCGCAGCATTTACGAATGACTTGCTGATTTTGAACAGAACGCTTGTTTGTTAAATTGGACAAATTTTCCAAAAACTAATATACGCAAAAAGACTGCCAACAGGTACGGCTTAGCTTTTCATGGAATATGAATGTAGGGCAAAATCATATGAACAGCACGTCGCTGGGCTCAAAGAAGAATTCAAATCAAGTGCTACCGAATGTTATTTGAGCGTAAAAAAGAAGATAAACGATTCTTATCGTCAATATATTTATGCAATGGTTAATATTTCTTCCCAAGCAAAAATTGATACAAGCTCTGTCATCAGTTATATTGTCGATGGAATTAAAGGATTGCCATATAATAAATATTTCTTATATGAATCAAAATCAATTGGCGAATTAAAGGAAAGGTTGCAGACTTACGAACAAATTCAATTAAAAATTGAATAAAAAATATTTACTAAAAGCTCTGAGAAATACTGCTTCAACTGTGGTGAAAAAACTCACGTGTCTGAAAGGTGACCAATGTAACGAGTTTGGTCATAAATCTAGTCAATGCAATAAATCTGAGAAACATATTTCAAAATCCAGCGCTCACCTAATGGAATGCAGAACATCGTTTAAAGTTTTCAAGATAAACGGTGTTGAAATGGAAGCTTTAATAGACAGTGGAAATAAGATAACTACAATTAGGAAATACGCATTTATTGCAAAAGCATTGGGTGAGTACTCGAAAACAGCAATGACAGTATGTGGTGTCGGACCAAAGCATACGAAAGCAATTGGTGTATTCGACGTCCAGGTACAAGCTGATAAGTGCAAACTTGTAGGCCAATGTCATATTTAACCGAACGAAAGTGTGAGTATCGATTTAATTATAGGCACGAATTTGACTAATCAGGCAATTGTAAGTTTTTCACAAGATGGTGTACAAATGATTAAATTAGTAAAATCCACAAACGATGAGACATAGTTTACTTCCAGATACTGATCACATTCAAAGCAAATCCACAAGAGCAGAGGTTCAAAAAAATTATTGACGAATACAAACCGAAACCAATTAAGACTTCACCACTAAGAATGAAAATAGTTCTGTCTGATGATATTCCAGTAGCACAGCGTCCGCGCTGAAGTAGAAAAACAGACAAACGCTTGGCTAATAGATGGAATCATTCGACATAGTATTTCTGATTATGCTAGCCCTGTAGTGCTTGTGAGTAAAAACGTTGGAACGAATGGATTATGTGTTGACTATCGCCCACTCAATCAAAAAATAATTAAAGATAAATACCCGATGTCAGTCATAGAGGACCAGCTAGATATGTTACATAATAGTAAAGTTTTTAGTTCACTTGATTTGGGAAATGGATTTTTTCACGTTTCCGTAGATGAGGAAAGTCTGTTGTCACACCAGCGGGCCAGCATGAGTTTATTAAGGTTCCATTTGTGTTATGTACCAGCCCAGCAGTTTTTCAAAGATTCATTAATACAATATTTAGCCCGCTTTTACTCAAAGGCATTGTGCTAATTTATATGAATGATTTAATTATTCTGGTAGAAAATGAAGAAGCATTTCAGCGACTTAAACTTGTGCTAAACATAGCATAAGAATATAATTTAGATATCAAGTGGAAAAAAAGCCAATTTTCGAAAGTTTATCAAAGATTTCGGTCTGATAGCAAAACCTTTAAGTGACCTGCTACGTAAAAATGTAAAGTTTAAGTTCGATGTAGAGCAGCGTCATTCGTTTGAACGTTTAAAACAGATTATATCAGAAAGGCCAGTGCTTATGCTATTTCAACAAGGAGTAGAAACTGAACTATATACTGACGCATCTAAGTGGGCATTCGCGGCAATACTCATGCAACGTGACTACGACGATGGAAAAATGCATCCAGTACGTTATCTAGCATCAAAACATCTGCAACAGAACAAAAATGTCACAGCTATGTACTAGAGGTACTAGCTGTTGTAAAAGCAGTACAAAAATTTCGAGTATATCTTCTCGGAAATCGATTTAAAATTATTACAGACTGCAAAGCATTCGAAGCAACAATGAAAAGGAAAGATGTACCTAAAATATCTCGCTGGGCATTAATATTACAAGAATATGACTGTGAAGTGGTGCATCGTGCAGGAGACAAGATGAAACATGCAGACGCATTAAGTAGAATGCATTTGATTCAAGATATTTTATGGTAATATAGTTATTGTTGTACCAAAGGATATTAAATGTGGTATTGTAAGAAAAACCCATGAATAAGATCACTTCAAAAGAAAAAGGTGGAGGACATGATTAAGAAAGAATTCTATATTTCGAAGTTAAAAACGATTATTGATAATATTGCGAAAAACTTTGTTCCATGTATCTTAGCTGAGAAGAAAACAGGCAAGAAAGGTTTCCTGCATACAATACAAAAACAAAGTATACCACTGGATACATGGAATATGGATCACGTTGGACCACTGCCGTCAACAAGTAAGAACTACAAATTATTGACGATTATCGATTCAATTACAATGTATGTATGTATTTCTCCTACTAAACCCACTACAGCTGTAGAAACATTAGATAAATAAAAGACACTAACAAACATTTTCGGAAATCCAAGGCGTATAACACAGACAAGGGCACAGCATTTACGCCCGAAATATTTTAAGAACATTGCAAAACTGAAAATATTGAATTAGTTATCACAACAACTGGGGTTCCAAGGGGCAATGAGCAGGTGGAACGTGTTCATAGAACTATTACTTCGGTTCCTTCGAAGTTAAGTGTAGACAATCCTGAAAAATGGTATCAGTATGTCAATTCAGTTCAACAGTATCTTAATAGAACAACTCATCGTTCAATAAAGACATCACCTTTTGAGTTAATGTTAAATAAATACAAAAGAAGATATGAATGTAGCTGAAATCATTGAAGCTGAGGTACAGACCGAATTTGATGAAAAACGTGACGAACTTAGAGATAAGGCAAAACAAATTATGATATGAGACGGAAAGCGGCGACACAATACAAAGTGGGCGATCTGGTATCCATTGCTTGTACACAGTTTGGAAGCGGTATGAAACTTCGACAAAAAAAACCATGGACCTTATGAATTTACAAAGTATACAGGCAATGATCGATACGATGTTAACAAAATTGGTGATCATGAAGGACCAGGAAAAACATCTACAAGTGCAGACCATATGAAACTTTGGAGTACAGTGGCATAATTTTCGGGACATCCGGGTCGGATGCTGAGTAGGATGGCCGAATGTGGTATTGTTATTTTCACTGGAGTATTTATTACTTTGTAACATTATTAAAAATCTAGTTATCTGTTTTATTTTTTCAGAATTAAATTTTTCAAATGTTACAATTGAAAAATTCATTCTAATTTCGGTTGTAATTTAATTCTGTTTTTCTTAAAGCTTTAAGGGTGTTTTTTAAATAAATTTAGTATTTTGTATAAAACAATACTTTGATTTGGTCTTTTTAATATCGAATCCTATCACAAGCTTAAAAGTTTCAATTCAATGTAAAAAGATGCCAGTTAAAAGTTGAGCCCTTAATATTAATATTAAGACTGTCCGCATCGCGTTTTCCTATTTCCCGTAAGAATAATATGGAAAACTTATTCTCTGCACTTTTTGAATGTTATTGCTAGTCTGTCATGTATTATAAAAAAGAGACTTTTACTTATTTTTGTAGGGAATCGAACGCTCTACAAAAAAGGTCTTATAATTTTTTGAGAAACAGAAAAACAATTTAACATGATTTTTATTTTCATAATGATGGATCGATGTATGATGTAGTATGTATGTGTGGGTGTATGTATGTAGATTTATCAGCGCTTGTTTGGTCACTAATGAAATCTCAGAGAATTTAATTTTTTCTTATTCCAATCCGGTTCTAAGGACCAAATGTTAATCTCTTAGACTGCAGAATAGATTGCGGGATGGGAATTGGGAACCAAATTAAATTTCTGAGCCAAAAAGAAAGCATACAAAATATAATGCTCGGGAATTATGTTACAGCAACCCAGTAGGAAATGTACACAACCCGAAAGAAAGATATATAAGTAAAACCACAAGAAATTAGTTTTGTTGGGTAAATTTATTGTATTGGAATTTGTGTTACCTTTGTTAATGACAAATGCCAGATCAGGCCTTTTAACGTTAACCAAGTGAGAATTACAAGTCGATTAAACCATGCGCGCTCTATCCAGTATTAGACGAATATAGTGAATTTTTCTACGAAATTCTAAATTAATCTCTTAAGAAAAAAAGATGTATTCAGTTTTTAATTTTTTTAATTGTATTTAATATATCGAACTTAATATAATTAATCTGGCTTTTAATTGTTACCCGCCCGCTCAAAAATGTGGCCAGAAGGGCAGATTTACTAAAAATGGTCAAATTTTTGTATATGTATGAAAATTGTACTAACTTTAAATTCTTAATTCTTTCCTATTTTATGTTTAAAAAATTCAACGATATATTAAACGGGAATTTTTTTATTTATATATTTTATTTAGTTATTTATTCCAGTACATAAGAAGTTTGTACGGCCTATAATACATGTACTGTTAGATTAACAAAAATGTCTATTCATTATTTAATATATTTAGATGTAATATTCTATTTACCAATATCTTGTAAAAGAAATAAAAATTAAAAATACGGTTAACAATAATTATCATACTTAAATAATTAGCTCCCCAGCCACATAAGCATTACCAAGAAGTATTTGGAAGAAAAACCTATGACCAGAGATTAAAAACAAACAAAAAATTACCAGTGGAAAATACAGCATTTCGAGGTATTTCAGGTTGATTTGAGTAAGACTGAAACCGTCCTTTTATAAGTAATATAGGAATGAGAGAAGCTTTTCAGAGCAACAGGTAAACCATTCCAAATTCGACAAATTCTTATTAAGAAGGGTCGTTCAAAATCCAGATAAATTTATGCGAGGTATATAAATTCGAACATTGCGAGTCGAGTTCATAAACGAAAAACTAGAGGCAAGAGAGAGAGAGGATGACCGCTTCTCATCACTTTGTAAAATTGAAGTATCAGTCGTAACTTAATGTCGTTTTTGAAATTGACGCCGAGATTTTCAGTTGGGCGACAAGATACAAGATCGAATATTAAATACATATAACAATTTTCCTTAGTATACCCTAAATACGGCGCTGGGTAAGCTTCCAGTATAAATTTCAAGACAGTATTTAAACTATTCCTAACATGACAAGGTGTATATGCCTTTGATGACTATAGTCTCCTCAAAATTAAACATATTTATTTTGTGGCCACATTAATATGGTAGTCAAACTTAAGACTGTCAATAGTAACACCAAGACACTTGAGCTCACATACATATTGAATTCTTTTGTTACCAATATACAACTGAGGAAGATGATAAGAAGAATTAGGATTACCAAAATAAATAGCACTCGTTTTATCTGAATTCATTTCAAGGCGATTTAGCCGCATCCAGTAGGATATCAACTCCAAACGGTTATTAAGGCATGTTTCTAATCCGTTGTATTGACTGCAAACACATATATTTCACAAAAAGTATTACTAATGTGTGATAAACAATCATTTAAATATAACTGAAGAGCAGATGCCCCAAGACAGAGCCTTGGGGAACCCCAGGCGAAACATTACCTACAGTAGATTTAAAGTTACCAAGTGAAACGAATTGAGATCTCGCGCGTAAATAGGAATAAATAAGCTTACATGCAGACGCTGAAAAATTAAATATGCTGTAAAGTTTTGTAACAAAACAAACATAGTCTACTGGATCAAACGCTATAGTAAGCTCCAGCGAAACCATTACACATTTAGAGTGCTCATCAAGATTACACCTTCTACAGTCAGTAAGCGACAGTAGTAGCAATGCACACTGTTACGAGTTTGGCCAAAAAGGGTTAAAATTGGTGTAAAAATTCAACACTTTTTTGGTGATATTTTAAGAGAAATCACTTTGATTAGATTATATGCAAAATATGAATGAACATTGTTTAGAAATGAGGTATTGTAACTCAAAGTTAGAGTTTGTATGCAAAATAATATAATCAAAGAATATCACTTGCGTCATTTTGCGTGTCATTATATATATGTAAAAAATTCAATTTTTTTTGATAAAGTATTAAAAATGCACTGATATTGTTTACTGTTATTGATCATATGTAAAGTACCGTTAACAAAAATACATTTGTAACATAAAGCCAGGATTTTACAACAGAGATAAACTTTAATAGTGAATTTTAAAAACACAAAAAAAAAATTTTCAATATTTTTGTATATTACACATTACCTGGGAAATGATTTTATTTTTCTTGTAGATGCTGTAGAGTAGATCAAAAATCTGTATTTGAAATTTTTTACGATTTTTGTATGTGGGAGGAATTCTTTACCGAGTACTGACATTATTATTTCGATTAAAGTCTATTTATTGACATTTAAAATCTGGATCGAAACAATTGGGATTACTTCTTAAATCATCTCATGCAAGATTTTTTTTTCGTTTGCATTAATTCTCACGCTAAGTGAGCATGTACAAGAACATTTTTGTAATTGCAAAGGTCATTTAGCGCACGATCACTGTCCGTCTTTATCACACTAGTGATAAACCCTATTATTTTACCCTCTGTTCTGTTACTCTCATTGTAATATACCAGAGAGCCTTTAATTTGTTAAACGTGCACTTGATCATACGATCTATCGAGCTGCAAAAGACACTTTAAAAGTTTAACTCGTGAAAATAAGACCTAAGTCGCTTAAAAAAAAAAGTATAACAAAAAACGTGTTAATGATACCCAATAAAACATAAGTTTCTGGAAATATATTTTTTACCCTTGGCTAGGACCAAAAGTGGAAAAACAAAACAATAAAATTGATTGGTGCGGACGATTCTTACGTCAGGAAGAAAAGCAGATAGATAGCTACATTACAATTTGCAGCAAATTATTTTGGAGCGTTATACAGAATTCCGTCTCAGAATTAAGCAATCAC
The DNA here is from genome assembly GCA_956483585.1 of Gymnocheta viridis. NCBI lineage: Eukaryota > Metazoa > Arthropoda > Insecta > Diptera > Tachinidae > Gymnocheta > Gymnocheta viridis. The sequence goes on along the minus strand of OY101441.1, from coordinate 81,335,716 downwards.
GTGGACTCGTACACAGTGACTATAATAAACACTATCAGCATAACCAACAACTTCCCCTAAATACGTAAGTTCTAGGCTAATGCATGCACTAAAATCTACTGTAAGGCTGACTTCCAAAACGTCAATTGCTTTGTATCCGAACAAAGTAGAATGTTTCATAACGCGGTAGGACAAAACATTGACAATGTATACATTTTCAAAACGCCGTCGACAACTATTAGTAACGCATTAAAAAAGCAATCAGGGTATCGGTTTTACAGTTGATGCTTTGATTGCTGACGCCGCACTGTGGCGCCTTTTCCCAAAACCCGTGGCAAAAATACAAAATTTGATGGAAAAATTTTATAAATAAATGAACATATCGTATAAAGAACTTTTTACTGATCCCAATTCAAAAACGTTTTTTTTAATTGCATTAAAATTATAGCTATTGGAGCTCCTTAAAGTAAAATTTTTTTAGAAAGCCAAAAAAGGTGATATTAAAAAAATCTTTATAATTAAAGTGTCAGAAAAATTGCCATTTGATCATCACTTTTTTGGTGTTGTTTTAAAGGTATGTTTATTTTTTATTATAAAAAGTAACAAAATATTTAACTTATGCCCTACTTGTTCGGCAGTTGCCATTTTTCAGACACCCTATATTTAGATAATTTCTAAAAATAAAATAGAGCATATCTAAAAACGGTAAAAAATGATCTCGCCATCGAAGAACCACATACATCTTCTGACAGCAGAAGATTAGGACCTGCAAAAACCATAAACGAGTGTTCGGAGTACACAAAAAAACGTAAACTTCAAAATGCCACAAAAGGTATATCTAAATCGCATCTTTCAGAAGCATTATGTCTTAAGTATCTAAAAGATAAAGAGAAATCAAGGCATGACATTACAAAAGCTGTGGCGCTTGCAAGCCCAGATCGACTGCAGAGGATTAAAGAGAGTATTCCAACTCCTCCAAATGCTTTACCTACAAAGTATAGCATTGAAGAAGCCTTAGCGTTATTTATGGACTTGGGATTGTCAAAGGAAAAATATTCAATTTTACGAAGCTCTTTAGAGATCATAATGTTAATATTCCTCCTGGATACAAAAAGGTTACATCGGCCAAAAAATAAGCAGTCCCATCTAGTGTAAAGGTTACTGAAGTATCGGTAGAGGAAGAGCCTTATTCAAAGTTTGCCTGAAAAGGAAGCAGTATTACTTCCAGATAGGCTTACATGGATAAATAATTGGGGATGTGATGGATCATCCGGTCAAAGTGGTTACAAACAAACAATATCGACAAATGACACAACTATTACAGATGCAAATATGTTTATGGCTTATGTAGTTCCTTTACGACAGAAAAGTGAAATCTGAGCATTGGAAAAATCCTCGCCCATCATCAGTTCATTTTGTTTTGCCTTCCGATATTTTTAAATATGCAAAGGAGTCTTCAGAAATAATCAAATCTACAGTAAACGATATAAAAAAGCAAGTTTCTGAACTAAAGCCTTCTGTTCTTGAAATAAAGAATGGAAAAACTGTTTTCATTGATTATGATTTTTGTCTAACAATGGTTGATGGCAAAGTCTTAAATGTAATAACAGATACTTCGTCAACTTTGAAGTGAGCGATCTGCAAAAAGTCGCAGAAAGACTTTCAAAATTTTTATGATTCAAATGATGAGCAAAGCTATGAATATGGAATTTCTCCGTTACATGTCAGAATTAGGTGTATGGAGTTTATTTTAAAACTAGCGTATACATTTCCGCGAGAATAAAAATGTTTTGATAAGAACGCAACACCAAAAGAAAAACTATCTGCTCGATAATTATACAAAATGAATTTCTTAAGAAGCTTGGACTGACAATAGACTGCACAAAGCAGGGTATGGAAAAACTAACGATGGTAATATGTCCACAGCATGTTTTGAAAGTGATTAGGTAAGAGCCCAAATTACTGAGGTCGACAATCATATTAGAAAAAGGTTGGCAGTTATCCTAGAGAAATGGTAAATGGCTTAAAGTTCCGTGATTATGCATCAAAAACTGCCCAACTTTTGGCTCAAATGTTCCCTGAGAAAAAACTTACTCCTAAGGTCCATAAGATTTTGGCTCATGGTAAAAATTTAATTGAATATCAATGCTTACCAATTAGAGTTATCAGAAGAAACCCAGGAATGCAAAAAACAAAGACTGCAAACAGTAGATACACGAATACTTACAAAATTTCACGGACTAGACAGAATGTGTTTCAAAATGTTGGCGGCCTCTTCAGACCCACTAATTTCATCACGGAGACGTGTAAGATCTCGAAAGGATTTGGAAGAACATAATTATAGCTCCGATATGTTAAGTCTATTAGATATCGCTCCCAATATTAATGACTATTTTATAGAAAACTAACGAAGAAAAAAATTATACTAGTTTGAATAAAATATACTAAATAACTTAATATCATTATATATTATATAGCATTAATATTAAAAATATTTCACACATGTATATCTGTAGTGTAAATAAAATATATAATATTAGTCTAAAGTCTTATATTAGAGTGGTATTTTTTATAGACCTCCTTATGAGAATATCATTTGAAGCACAAAAAGTTGTGTTTTATATGTTGTGTTTATTTATTGCTTTTAAAGTTATGATGTTTGTAATAAAAACAGTCAAATGCCGACACTGTGCACAGAGCCGCGGCAAACTTATGACCGTGCAAATCATGTATATTGAAGCATGAGGAGTCTTCTTTCAAATGTTTTTTATTTTAATTATTTAATTTTTAAATATCTTTATTACTTTAACATTTGATGATTTTTGCAACGAAAAATGTATAAGTTTTATTAAAAAATGTCCCAATATTATTAAATTATTCATAATTTTGTGAAAGATACAAGCAAAAACACATTGGTTTTGTCCGATAATCGGTCCGACACCATATTGCTCCCTTTTTCTTATTTTATTTAGTATTCAGGGATCTTACTATGTATGTTTGTTTATAATTAATTAATGCATTCCGTTTATTACGATCAATGGTTTTTGATTTTTTTGCTTTAATTTTACGTTTAATAAAATCACTATTAAATAAATTTGTAAGTAATAAGAAAAATATGAATTTGTAATTTAAATCAAGAGGGGAAGGATGGCCAATGCCATGTGTATCTTAAGTAAGTAAATCATGTCATAATTAGGGACAGAGAATATATTATAGGGTAAGGAGTCTGACAGTCAGTCTGTTAGTAGGGTGGGCAAAATGTACTACAATTGGCTTAACAACTTGCCAAGATGTATCTTGTTGGTCAATGTAATATATTATTCCTTTTTGTATACTCTGCGGTATTTTGAGGCAAACGGGTATATAATTTTTTTATGATTATGCGTTACACAAACTGGGTTAAGAACCGATTATACCGAATATTCTGAGCTAGCCGAACATCTATTTTGCCTCTTAACTTTTGTTTTAAGTAAATATGTAAATAATTACTAACTGCGAGCTTTCAGCAATTTTTGTTATCCTTTCTATGTACACGACGCATAACATATATGGCGCCCAACGTGGGCCCTTTTGAATTTTATACGCTTTTATCGAACAAGCCTTGAGTTTAATAAAGTGACTTCAGTGAAAAGGAAGAATTTCTTAGTTAACTTTTTATAGACATTTGCTTGACTTTCTGCATTTCATTTTGTACAAGTCTTAGAATCTTTATAAACATTTTAAGTTTTAGATCTAATTGCGGTACAGAAGAGTGTAGCATTCTTAGTCTAACCAATACTACAATTAGTATATAAGTCTTAAATTCCTAATAAATTTTTTTTGTTTTGGTCATAACTGCGATTTATCGCTTGTACGTATTTTTAACAGCCACTCATTTAACTTGAAGGAAATTATGTTTTGAAAGGTCCTTTTCCTGAGAGATAAAGCTCAGATTTAGTTGCGTCAAAACAAAATACACTTGTTGATTTTTCTTCAAGTCAATTTTTGGTAATTTTTAAGTTTTGCGGTTGTGAAATCGACAAAATTTATTATGCAAAGGAGATTCTGTTTGGTGGCAAACTAAATAGAGTTAAATAGGCATTACTTTCTATTTAATGACATGATTTAAAAAAGAAAAAAGGATACCTCGTCCAGGTCTATCCTTCCCTGAAATTGCACATAAACGTACATTATAAAACCATAGTTGTTAAAATCCAACCAGCCCTATATAAGCTAAATAAATAAATAAACATCAGATATAGAGTTTTGTTCTTTTTATGACATTGTATAAGTTTTAATGAATTTTTTCGTACCTTTTAACTGAATTACCTAGAAGAAATTCTATCTACAATTTTACTTACAGGTACTTATGAACGGATGCATCTGTTAAGGGGGCATATGTGTCCGATTCAGCCTTCTAAAACCAGGGATCATATAATTTCTTTTTATATTTTTCACAACTTTTAAATTAATGAGCACTCATAATTGTGGTTGGAATTTCTGGTAAAAATCATTTATTACAGGTAGCCAATGAAAAACCACACATCCATATAAAAGGTGCACTTTAATCTTTTTCTTTTAATAGACTGGGGACTGACTAACTATCATAAGGAACAAGAACAGAAAGTCAGCACGCGTTTATTACTTTGCTACTAAAATTATTAATATGAAATAACACATTTTGTTTATTACTTAATTTTTTTTAGTCATGAACATTTTTTCCTTCCCTTCGAAATGAAGTACCTTCACTTAATTGTGAATGAAAGCGAAACGCGTTCAGCGATTTTTATTTCTCATTTTGTTCATTGGTTATGACTTTACGTGAAAGCAATAAGACTTTACACTTTTTCCCGTTTTGGATTTTTCATGATTTTTAAAAATACAAAATTTTAATTTTTTTAGATAGAATCAAAAAAGCCGAAAAATATGTTATTGCAGAACTTTCCATAACTCATTAAATTTTCACTCGATTTTTATGCACATACATGTTTTAGAAAGCTACATCACAAAGCTAAAAAAGACAATTAGCTCTCACCCGATCAACTTTGAGCGTGAAGAAAACAAAAAATTAAAAGTCAGACTTTGCATAGATTTAAGGAAGCTAAATGCAGTGACAAAAAAGGACTCTTATTTCCTACCCCAATGGGCTTCCGAGTAGGCTTAAGGATACATTTTTTATAAGCGGGATAGACCTCAAAGACGAGTTCCTACAAATTCGCGTAACTAAGTCCTCTAAGAAAAGAACTGTGTTCATTATACCAGGTATGCCATTATACCAGTATAAGTATATTCCGTTTGGCTTATGTAATGGCCCGCAAACGATGAGTTGGTTAATGGATAAAGCGGTTGAGAGAAAACGTGTTCATTTATCTTGACGATTTGTTGGTGTGCAATAATGATTTTCAGTCCCATCTTAAACTCTTATCGGAGGTCGCTACATGCCTTAATATGCCTTAATTGACAATTAACATAAGCAAAAGTCGATTCTGTCAAATATAAATTCGATAATTTGGATATATTGTGGGCAATGGTTATCTTAAAGTGGATCCTGATAAGGTCGCTTCAATCATGAACTTTCCTCTAATAAAAAGCCCTAAGCAGAAGATTCGTTGGAATAGTCAATTGGTATCGTAGCTTCATAAGTAATTTCTCTGACCTAGCAGGCCCATTGACTGATTGCTTGAGAAAACCTAATAAATCGTTTGTTTTAACCCAATCAGCTAGAATTTCTTTCGAAAAGCTTAAGATGGCATTATCTACTGCTCCCGTTCTAGTACAGCCCAATTTTGAAAAGGAATTCCACATCCAGTGTGATGCATCTAAAATTGGTGTAGGAGGCGTTCTGTTTCAATATGACGACAATGGCAAAAAACACCCTATTGATTATGTGTCACAGTGACTGAGCTGGAGTGTATGACTGCCGTAACATGTGTAAATAGATTCTGACCGTATATTGAAGGGTTACCTTTCCGCATAATAACGGACCATTCCTCTTTGAAGTGGCTAATATCACAAAAGGACCTTAGTAGGAGACTGGCCCGCTGGAACCTCAAGCTACAGAGGTATGACTTTTCAATAGAGCATAGGAAGGGATCACTCAAAGTTGTACCAGACTGTCCGTCAAGAATGGATGTAGATCAGATATCTTTAGAAAATAATACTTTAGAAATCGATCTGTGTTCTCCAGAATTTGAAAATGAACATTATGTAAAATTACGTAAAATAATACGTGAGAATAGATTCCCTCGCAGACCTTCGTTTGAGTGTAAATACAGTTTTGTAGATACGGCTGTGAAAATGAAGAAGATAGTTTATGGCGAATATGGTTGCCTAAGTCGTTAGCTCAGACAATTATTGAATCCGTGCATGATCACGACATGACATGCCATAGGGGTCTTGCCAAGACATTATGCCGGATACGATCCAAATATTTTTGGTCGACAATGGTCAGTGATGTAAAAAATTTTATTAGTTGTTGTGGGATATGTAAGAGCATTAAATCGCCTAATCAATTATCAAGACCCGCAATGGGAAATCAGTTTCAGACTTACCGCCCTTTCGAAAGGGTATATTGCGACTTTCTGGGACCATATCCACTATCATGAAACACAGTTCTAAGATACATGTATAATAGCAGCAAGTCAGATTTACTCCAAATAGCACAACATTTGCGATTTATAAAAACTTAACTTCAAAATTACAAACGCTGTTTAACACACCGTACGATGAAGGGATTTCTTCATGCGTATGCACAACGGGCTTTTTAATGTTTGTATGCGCAATGCTCTTCAAATCCGGTTAAAACGGGATGCTTATAAGAGTCTATCTAAAGCGGAAGGAATTTTTGTTTGATGTGAACAACGGTGGTCCTATTGCATATTGTACAACATTTAAATTCGATGTAATTGGCTCATCTACTGTGACAGCTGGTTTCATTCCAATATAGTAATACCTTCTTCGTCATCACTGAAATCGCAAAGTAAAAGTTGTTCGATTTGCTCTGGTCGAAGGAAAAAGAAACGATCTCGGGCTGGTCCACTCATTTTAAATTTGTTAACAGTTTACAAATTTCTTTCACTTTTCTATACAGACTGATGCAAATAGTGCATTCGTTTAAAATTTCAATTAAGGACTGTCAAAATACTTACATGTGTTCATATGTATGAATAGTAATTTGGTGATTCTCCGTTTTCGATGCAATATGTGAACGCAAAATAATACCAAACACAGACATGCTTAGCCAAATGTTTAACGTTAGTGAAAAAAGCGCTCAAAAGTTCGAACCTTAATTTCAATTTAGAGGTTATAATTCTAGTTTTTTTTAGAAATGTTTATTTTCGTTTCAACCTATAGGCAAACATAATTGGATTAGCTGTAGGCAGCCTGGAGTTTACGCAAACTTGTCCTTTATATTTTTTGATAGATAAAGGCTGAATCCAAAACATAATTGACTGTCATACCTTTGCCCGTATTTTCACCCCGTAGCACAGTGGCCAATTTGGCTTCGCTAGCGGCATTTAATTCAAATTTTCAAATTTGAAAAACCGTTAATTTTTTTTTTAAATCGATAACAAATACATTCACTAGATTTGTATCGATTTTTAAAAGCTCTGCTTACAGCTGATGAACAGCTGTGAGCTGTCAAAGTCAGCATATGTTTCTGCAAGTGTTGTGCAAAATATTTCCGCCTTTTTGATCATCGTTTTGCTATTCGTGTTAAACTTGCAAATTTTATTATTTTCATTAAAAGTTTTGTTATATACTAACGCCAAGGTATGTATTATATAAAAAAATGTGGTTGTGATCTGTGTATACTTATGTTATTTATAAAACGTAATCGTGTTTAAGTGTATTAGCAACTCGCCCATTGTAACGTACACCTGTCTTTCGTGGAGTAGAACTTACAAAATTCACCTGCATTCAGTGTAATTGTAAATTTTCCTATATGTGTAAACCATTGTGTGTCCAAAATGTCCAAAATTTACTGCGAGTGCCTGCGAGCCTTCAATTTATTGTACTGAAGAATCTGATTAATATTTCTTTTATAATATGGTTTCTCTTTGAGTTGACAATTTTTTTCTTATTTTATATATGAATATATGGTGGAAAATGTTTATTAATTAAAAAAAAATTAAAAATAAAAAATTTAAAATTAAAAAAAAAATTAAAAATAAAAAAAATAAAAAAAATTTAATTTTTTTTCCAAAAATTGTTTCACTTTTTTCTGAATTGAGAAAAAAAATTTTTTTGGAGATATCTTCTTTACTTTGGAAGCTATGAATAAAATGCCGCTAGCGAAGCCAAATTGGCCACTGTGCGTAGGAAGGAGCCCTTGTCCTAAATACTTTTTTTTACCAAATTCAGAGTCTCGTTGGGAACAAGTGGGCCCCGGTAGCGACTCGCCCTCAACAACATTCTTGTTGCCCTAATCTTCTTCTATAAAAAAATTCTACAACAAATTTCCTGTATCTGTTACCTGGACAAATATATAGGCTTAATAATATTAATTTATTAAAAAGTATTTTACTGCAAATATTATAGAAATATTTCTTTATTAAGATGAATTTTATCACAAAAATTATAAAAATTTAATGAAATGTGTATTAAAACATATTGCCTTTAAAATTGCTTCGTTTTCAAAATCGATTTCCATCGCATACCTGATTATATAATGAATACAGAAAAAAAATACTTAAAATCGTATTTTCAGCTTGAATTTTTTGGATTTTAAATAGCAGCCCCTTTTTATAATAAAAATTCCCTTTATGGTGCAACTTTTATTTTATAAATCCACTTTTTGTGGCACTTTTCGAAATTTTTCAACGGTCACGCTGGTCGGGGCAGCAGATGGAGTGTAGTAACCCCTTCTCTGGGTCGATCGCGGTAAGAGAAGCGGTGGAGGATATGATCACCTTGGAAAAGGTAGCATGGGCGGTTAATACTTTTGAGTCCTATAAATCGACAGGACCAGATGGTATCTTTCGGGCGATGCTAAAAAATGCCCGGGAATCATCTCTCCTATTGCTGATAGAACTCTTCAGGGTTTGTGTGCTGAATGGGTACATTCCTAGAGCGTGGAGAGAGGTTAAGGTTATTTTTATCTCTAAGGCAGGCAAAACCAGTCACTCGAAACACAAGGATTTTCAATAAGCCTATCGTCTTTCTTTTTGAAGGCACTAGAGAGACTGATTGATTTACATCTGAGGACAAAGATTGACACCGGCATCATCAGTGGCGCTCAACACGCCTATCCTAAAGGTAGGTCTGTTGAGTGCGCTTCATAATGTAGTGGGTTATATAGAGCGGGGATTGCAAACTAGGGAATACATCCCGGCAGAATTCCCTGATATATTGGAGGCTATCAGGACTGGGTGATTTAGGTGCTCCGCTGTTTCTGATCGAGTGGATAACACTGATGCTTACCAGTAGAGCTGTCCACTCGGAATGGGGAGGTGAGTGCTTAAAAAACTGGTAACTAGGGGAACTCTACAGGGGAGTTCTCTATCCCTTATTATGGCTATTGGCAGTCAAAGTCGTGTTACGACACTTTGACAGCTTAGGAGAGGAGGTCGTGGGATGATGTAGTGCTATTGGTATCGGGCAAGTTTCTGCCGACAATTAGCGAAGCTATGCAAGGGCGCTTGGCTAACTCTCAGCATGGGCTACTGATAAGGGTTTGGGGGTCAATACAGAAAAGACTGAGTTGCTTCTTTTTACTAGGACGTACTAGGTGGAAAAGTTTACCATACCGGTACTAGATGATAGTGCTAAGTATCTATGAGTCTTTCTAGACCACAAGCTGTCCTGGAAAATAAATACTAAGGAGGGAATTAATAGGGTTCTTAACGCCTACTTAACGCTTGCTGATAATCTACAGGTAAGAGCTGCGGAATCTGGCCGCCAGTAGTTTGATGGTTATACACTTCGGTGGTTCTTACATATGGATGCTGTATTTGGTGGGAGGCATTGAGACTTGCTAGTCAAAGCAAGGATTCAATCCTGGACGTTAGGCCACTGTCTGATGGGCAGGATGGCGGTGAGATTAGGATCCGACGTCTCCGAAATTTGCGGGTTGTGTGAGGACCCTGAGGAGCTGGAGACAGTAGAACACATTCTATGTCACTGTGAGTGAGAGTGAGTGAGAGAGCGCCAAAAGCAGGAAAGATGAACTGCAAAAATTTAATGCAAGAGAACGACAAGAAGCTGAAAGAAGAAAAGATGAAGACGAGGCAATGGAATTTGAAGAAAGGGTCATGATGGAACTACAGCGGCTCAGGAATTTGGGAAAACGTGGTTCACGTCATTCAGTGCAGCTATCAAATGTAGGATCTTAAGAGGAAATCAGCCGGAAGTTACATTTCGAGATGTTGATGAATCTATGCAAAAGTTTTCCGGCGAAGTTGGTCGCAGCATTTACGAATGACTTGCTGATTTTGAACAGAACGCTTGTTTGTTAAATTGGACAAATTTTCCAAAAACTAATATACGCAAAAAGACTGCCAACAGGTACGGCTTAGCTTTTCATGGAATATGAATGTAGGGCAAAATCATATGAACAGCACGTCGCTGGGCTCAAAGAAGAATTCAAATCAAGTGCTACCGAATGTTATTTGAGCGTAAAAAAGAAGATAAACGATTCTTATCGTCAATATATTTATGCAATGGTTAATATTTCTTCCCAAGCAAAAATTGATACAAGCTCTGTCATCAGTTATATTGTCGATGGAATTAAAGGATTGCCATATAATAAATATTTCTTATATGAATCAAAATCAATTGGCGAATTAAAGGAAAGGTTGCAGACTTACGAACAAATTCAATTAAAAATTGAATAAAAAATATTTACTAAAAGCTCTGAGAAATACTGCTTCAACTGTGGTGAAAAAACTCACGTGTCTGAAAGGTGACCAATGTAACGAGTTTGGTCATAAATCTAGTCAATGCAATAAATCTGAGAAACATATTTCAAAATCCAGCGCTCACCTAATGGAATGCAGAACATCGTTTAAAGTTTTCAAGATAAACGGTGTTGAAATGGAAGCTTTAATAGACAGTGGAAATAAGATAACTACAATTAGGAAATACGCATTTATTGCAAAAGCATTGGGTGAGTACTCGAAAACAGCAATGACAGTATGTGGTGTCGGACCAAAGCATACGAAAGCAATTGGTGTATTCGACGTCCAGGTACAAGCTGATAAGTGCAAACTTGTAGGCCAATGTCATATTTAACCGAACGAAAGTGTGAGTATCGATTTAATTATAGGCACGAATTTGACTAATCAGGCAATTGTAAGTTTTTCACAAGATGGTGTACAAATGATTAAATTAGTAAAATCCACAAACGATGAGACATAGTTTACTTCCAGATACTGATCACATTCAAAGCAAATCCACAAGAGCAGAGGTTCAAAAAAATTATTGACGAATACAAACCGAAACCAATTAAGACTTCACCACTAAGAATGAAAATAGTTCTGTCTGATGATATTCCAGTAGCACAGCGTCCGCGCTGAAGTAGAAAAACAGACAAACGCTTGGCTAATAGATGGAATCATTCGACATAGTATTTCTGATTATGCTAGCCCTGTAGTGCTTGTGAGTAAAAACGTTGGAACGAATGGATTATGTGTTGACTATCGCCCACTCAATCAAAAAATAATTAAAGATAAATACCCGATGCCAGTCATAGAGGACCAGCTAGATATGTTACATAATAGTAAAGTTTTTAGTTCACTTGATTTGGGAAATGGATTTTTTCACGTTTCCGTAGATGAGGAAAGTCTGTTGTCACACCAGCGGGCCAGCATGAGTTTATTAAGGTTCCATTTGTGTTATGTACCAGCCCAGCAGTTTTTCAAAGATTCATTAATACAATATTTAGCCCGCTTTTACTCAAAGGCATTGTGCTAATTTATATGAATGATTTAATTATTCTGGTAGAAAATGAAGAAGCATTTCAGCGACTTAAACTTGTGCTAAACATAGCATAAGAATATAATTTAGATATCAAGTGGAAAAAAAGCCAATTTTCGAAAGTTTATCAAAGATTTCGGTCTGATAGCAAAACCTTTAAGTGACCTGCTACGTAAAAATGTAAAGTTTAAGTTCGATGTAGAGCAGCGTCATTCGTTTGAACGTTTAAAACAGATTATATCAGAAAGGCCAGTGCTTATGCTATTTCAACAAGGAGTAGAAACTGAACTATATACTGACGCATCTAAGTGGGCATTCGCGGCAATACTCATGCAACGTGACTACGACGATGGAAAAATGCATCCAGTACGTTATCTAGCATCAAAACATCTGCAACAGAACAAAAATGTCACAGCTATGTACTAGAGGTACTAGCTGTTGTAAAAGCAGTACAAAAATTTCGAGTATATCTTCTCGGAAATCGATTTAAAATTATTACAGACTGCAAAGCATTCGAAGCAACAATGAAAAGGAAAGATGTACCTAAAATATCTCGCTGGGCATTAATATTACAAGAATATGACTGTGAAGTGGTGCATCGTGCAGGAGACAAGATGAAACATGCAGACGCATTAAGTAGAATGCATTTGATTCAAGATTTTTTATGGTAATATAGTTATTGTTGTACCAAAGGATATTAAATGTGGTATTGTAAGAAAAACCCATGAATAAGATCACTTCAAAAGAAAAAGGTGGAGGACATGATTAAGAAAGAATTCTATATTTCGAAGTTAAAAACGATTATTGATAATATTGCGAAAAACTTTGTTCCATGTATCTTAGCTGAGAAGAAAACAGGCAAGAAAGGTTTCCTGCATACAATACAAAAACAAAGTATACCACTGGATACATGGAATATGGATCACGTTGGACCACTGCCGTCAACAAGTAAGAACTACAAATTATTGACGATTATCGATTCAATTACAATGTATGTATGTATTTCTCCTACTAAACCCACTACAGCTGTAGAAACATTAGATAAATAAAAGACACTAACAAACATTTTCGGAAATCCAAGGCGTATAACACAGACAAGGGCACAGCATTTACGCCCGAAATATTTTAAGAACATTGCAAAACTGAAAATATTGAATTAGTTATCACAACAACTGGGGTTCCAAGGGGCAATGAGCAGGTGGAACGTGTTCATAGAACTATTACTTCGGTTCCTTCGAAGTTAAGTGTAGACAATCCTGAAAAATGGTATCAGTATGTCAATTCAGTTCAACAGTATCTTAATAGAACAACTCATCGTTCAATAAAGACATCACCTTTTGAGTTAATGTTTGGAGTTCAAATAAATACAAAAGAAGATATGAATGTAGCTGAAATCATTGAAGCTGAGGTACAGACCGAATTTGATGAAAAACGTGACGAACTTAGAGATAAGGCAAAACAAATTATGATGTGAGACGGAAAGCGGCGACACAATACAAAGTGGGCGATCTGGTATCCATTGCTTGTACACAGTTTGGAAGCGGTATGAAACTTCGACAAAAAAAACCATGGACCTTATGAATTTACAAAGTATACAGGCAATGATCGATACGATGTTAACAAAATTGGTGATCATGAAGGACCAGGAAAAACATCTACAAGTGCAGACCATATGAAACTTTGGAGTACAGTGGCATAATTTTCGGGACATCCGGGTCGGATGCTGAGTAGGATGGCCGAATGTGGTATTGTTATTTTCACTGGAGTATTTATTACTTTGTAACATTATTAAAAATCTAGTTATCTGTTTTATTTTTTCAGAAGTAAATTTTTCAAATGTTACAATTGAAAAATTCATTCTAATTTCGGTTGTAATTTAATTCTGTTTTTCTTAAAGCTTTAAGGGTGTTTTTTAAATAAATTTAGTATTTTGTATAAAACAATACTTTGATTTGGTCTTTTTAATATCGAATCCTATCACAGGCTTAAAAGTTTCAATTCAATGTAAAAAGATGCCAGTTAAAAGTTGAGCCCTTAATATTAATATTAAGACTGTCCGCATCGCGTTTTCCTATTTCCCGTAAGAATAATATGGAAAACTTATTCTCTGCACTTTTTGAATGTTATTGCTAGTCTGTCATGTATTATAAAAAAGAGACTTTTACTTATTTTTGTAGGGAATCGAACGCTCTACAAAAAAGGTCTTATAATTTTTTGAGAAACAGAAAAACAATTTAACATGATTTTTATTTTCATAATGATGGATCGATGTATGATGTAGTATGTATGTATGGGTGTATGTATGTAGATTTATCAGCGCTTGTTTGGTCACTAATGAAATCTCAGAGAATTTAATTTTTTCTTATTCCAATCCGGTTCTAAGGACCAAATGTTAATCTCTTAGACTGCAGAATAGATTGCGGGATGGGAATTGGGAACCAAATTAAATTTCTGAGCCAAAAAGAAAGCATACAAAATATAATGCTCGGGAATTATGTTACAGCAACCCAGTAGGAAATGTACACAACCCGAAAGAAAGATATATAAGTAAAACCACAAGAAATTAGTTTTGTTGAGTAAATTTATTGTATTGGAATTTGTGTTACCTTTGTTAATGACAAATGCCAGATCAGGCCTTTTAACGTTAACCAAGTGAGAATTACAAGTCGATTAAACCATGCGCGCTCTATCCAGTATTAGACGAATATAGTGAATTTTTCTACGAAATTCTAAATTAATCTCTTAAGAAAAAAAGATGTAAAAATTGTATTTAATATATCGAACTTAATATAATTAATCTGGCTTTTAATTGTTACCCGCCCGCTCAAAAATGTGGCCAGAAGGGCAGATTTACTAAAAATGGTCAAATTTTTGTATATGTATGAAAATTGTACTAACTTTAAATTCTTAATTCTTTCCTATTTTATGTTTAAAAAATTCAACGATATATTAAACGGGAATTTTTTTATTTATATATTTTATTTAGTTATTTATTCCAGTACATAAGAAGTTTGTACGGCCTATAATACAAGTACTGTTAGATTAACAAAAATGTCTATTCATTATTTAATATATTTAGATGTAATATTCTATTTACCAATATCTTGTAAAAGAAATAAAAATTAAAAATACGGTTAACAATAATTATCATATTTAAATAATTAGCTCCCCAGCCACATAAGCATTACCAAGAAGTATTTGGAAGAAAAACCTATGACCAGAGATTAAAAACAAACAAAAAATTACCAGTGGAAAATACAGCATTTCGAGGTATTTCAGGTTGATTTGAGTAAGACTGAAACCGTCCTTTTATAAGTAATATAGGAATGAGAGAAGCTTTTCAGAGCAACAGGTAAACCATTCCAAATTCGACAAATTCTTATTAAGAAGGGTCGTTCAAAATCCAGATAAATTTATGCGAGGTATATAAATTCGAACATTGCGAGTCGAGTTCATAAACGAAAAACTAGAGGCAAGAGAGAGAGAGGCTGACCGCTTCTCATCACTTTGTAAAATTGAAGTATCAGTCGTAACTTAATGTAGTTTTTGAAATTGACGCCGAGATTTTCAGTTGGGCGACAAGATACAAGATCGAATATTAAATACATATCTAACAATTTTCCTTAGTATACCCTAAATACGGCGCTGGGTAAGCTTCCAGTATAAATTTCAAGACAGTATTTAAACTATTCCTAACATGACAAGGTGTATATGCCTTTGATGACTATAGTCTCCTCAAAATTAAACATATTTTTTTTGTGGCCACATTAATATGGTAGTCAAACTTAAGACTGTCAATAGTAACACCAAGACACTTGAGCTCACATACATATTGAATTCTTTTGTTACCAATATACAACTGAGGAAGATGATAAGAAGATTTAGGATTACCAAAATAAATAGCACTCGTTTTATCTGAATTCATTTCAAGGCGATTTAGCCGCATCCAGTAGGATATCAACTCCAAACGGTTATTAAGGCATGTTTCTAATCCGTTGTATTGACTGCAAACACATATATTTCACAAAAAGTATTACTAATGTGTGATAAACAATCATTTAAATATAACTGAAGAGCAGATGTCCCAAGACAGAGCCTTGGGGAACCCAGGCGAAACATTACCTACAGTAGATTTAAAGTTACCAAGTGAAACGAATTGAGATCTCGCGCGTAAATAGGAATAAATAAGCTTACATGCAGACGCTGAAAAATTAAATAAAGTTTTGTAACAAAACAAACATAGTCTACTGGATCAAACGTTATAGTAAGCTCCAGCGAAACCATTACACATTTAGAGTGCTCATCAAGATTACACCTTCTACAGTCAGTAAGCGACAGTAGTAGCAATGCACACTGTTACGAGTTTGGCCAAAAAGGGTTAAAATTGGTGTAAAAATTCAACACTTTTTTGGTGATATTTTAAGAGAAATCACTTTGATTAGATTATATGCAAAATATGAATGAACATTGTTTAGAAATGAGGTATTGTAACTCAAAGTTAGAGTTTGTATGCAAAATAATATAATCAAAGAATATCACTTGCGTCATTTTGCGTGTCATTATATATATGTAAAAAATTAAATTTTTTTTGATAAAGTATTAAAAATGCACTGATATTGTTTACTGTTATTGATCATATGTAAAGTACCGTTAACAAAAATACATTTGTAACATAAAGCCAGGATTTTACAACAGAGATAAACTTTAATAGTGAATTTTAAAAACACAAAAAAAAAATTTTTTCAATATTTTTGTATATTACACATTACCTGGGAAATGATTTTATTTTTCTTGTAGATGCTGTAGAGTAGATCAAAAATCTGTATTTGAAATTTTTTACGATTTTTGTATGTGGGAGGAATTCTTTACCGAGTACTGACATTATTATTTCGATTAAAGTCTATTTATTGACATTTAAAATCTGGATCGAAACAATTGGGATTACTTCTTAAATCATCTCATGCAAGATTTTTTTTTCGTTTGCATTAATTCTCACGCTAAGTGAGCATGTACAAGAACATTTTTGTAATTGCAAAGGTCATTTAGCGCACGATCACTGTCCGTCTTTATCACACTAGTGATAAACCCTATTATTCTACCCTCTGTTCTGTTACTCTCATTGTAATATACCAGAGAGCCTTTAATTTGTTAAACGTGCACTTGATCATACGATCTATCGAGCTGCAAAAGACACTTTAAAAGTTTAACTCGTGAAAATAAGACCTAAGTCGCTTAAAAAAAAAAGTATAACAAAAAACGTGTTAATGATACCCAATAAAACATAAGTTTCTGGAAATATATTTTTTACCCTTGGCTAGGACCAAAAGTGGAAAAACAAAACAATAAAATTGATTGGTGCGGATGATTCTTACGTCAGGAAGAAAAGCAGATAGATAGCTACATTACAATTTGCAGCAAATTATTTTGGAGCGTTATACAGAATTCCGTCTCAGAATTAAGCAATCACGTGGACTCGTACACAGTGACTATAATAAACACTATCAGCATAACCAACAACTTCCCCTAAATACGTAAGTTCTAGGCTAATGCATGCACTAAAATCTACTGTAAGGCTGACTTCCAAAACGTCAATTGCTTTGTATCCGAACAAAGTAGAATGTTTCATAACGCGGTAGGACAAAACATTGACAATGTATACATTTTCAAAACGCCGTCGACAACTATTAGTAACGCATTAAAAAAGCAATCAGGGTATCGGTTTTACAGTTGATGCTTTGATTGCTGACGCCGCACTGTGGCGCCTTTTCCCAAAACCCGTGGCAAAAATACAAAATTTGATGGAAAAATTTTATAAATAAATGAACATATCGTATAAAGAACTTTTTACTGATCCCAATTCAAAAACGTTTTTTTTAATTGCATTAAAATTATAGCTATTGGAGCTCCTTAAAGTAAAATTTTTTTAGAAAGCCAAAAAAGGTGATATTAAAAAAATCTTTATAATTAAAGTGTCAGAAAAATTGCCATTTGATCATCACTTTTTTGGTATTGTTTTAAAGGTATGTTTATTTTTTATTATAAAAAGTAACAAAATATTTAACTTATGCCCTACTTGTTCGGCAGTTGCCATTTTTCAGACACCCTATATTTAGATAATTTCTAAAAATAAAATAGAGCATATCTAAAAACGGTAAAAAATGATCTCGCCATCGAAGAACCACATACATCTTCTGACAGCAGAAGATTAGGACCTGCAAAAACCATAAACGAGTGTTCGGAGTACACAAAAAAACGTAAACTTCAAAATGCCACAAAAGGTATATCTAAATCGCATCTTTCAGAAGCATTATGTCTTAAGTATCTAAAAGATAAAGAGAAATCAAGGCATGACATTACAAAAGCTGTGGCGCTTGCAAGCCCAGATCGACTGCAGAGGATTAAAGAGAGTATTCCAACTCCTCCAAATGCTTTACCTACAAAGTATAGCATTGAAGAAGCCTTAGCGTTATTTATGGACTTGGGATTGTCAAAGGAAAAATATTCAATTTTACGAAGCTCTTTAGAGATCATAATGTTAATATTCCTCCTGGATACAAAAAGGTTACATCGGCCAAAAAATAAGCAGTCCCATCTAGTGTAAAGGTTACTGAAGTATCGGTAGAGGAAGAGCCTTATTCAAAGTTTGCCTGAAAAGGAAGCAGTATTACTTCCAGATAGGCTTACATGGATAAATAATTGGGGATGTGATGGATCATCCGGTCAAAGTGGTTACAAACAAACAATATCGACAAATGACACAACTATTACAGATGCAAATATGTTTATGGCTTATGTAGTTCCTTTACGACAGAAAAGTGAAATCTGAGCATTGGAAAAATCCTCGCCCATCATCAGTTCATTTTGTTTTGCCTTCCGATATTTTTAAATATGCAAAGGAGTCTTCAGAAATAATCAAATCTACAGTAAACGATATAAAAAAGCAAGTTTCTGAACTAAAGCCTTCTGTTCTTGAAATAAAGAATGGAAAAACTGTTTTCATTGATTATGATTTTTGTCTAACAATGGTTGATGGCAAAGTCTTAAATGTAATAACAGATACTTCGTCAACTTTGAAGTGAGCGATTTGCAAAAAGTCGCAGAAAGACTTTCAAAATTTTTATGATTCAAATGATGAGCAAAGCTATGAATATGGAATTTCTCCGTTACATGTCAGAATTAGGTGTATGGAGTTTATTTTAAAACTAGCGTATACATTTCCGCGAGAATAAAAATGTTTTGATAAGAACGCAACACCAAAAGAAAAACTATCTGCTCGATAATTATACAAAATGAATTTCATAAGAAGCTTGGACTGACAATAGACTGCACAAAGCAGGGTATGGAAAAACTAACGATGGTAATATGTCCACAGCATGTTTTGAAAGTGATTAGGTAAGAGCCCAAATTACTGAGGTCGACAATCATATTAGAAAAAGGTTGGCAGTTATCCTAGAGAAATGGTAAATGGCTTAAAGTTCCGTGATTATGCATCAAAAACTGCCCAACTTTTGGCTCAAATGTTCCCTGAGAAAAAACTTACTCCTAAGGTCCATAAGATTTTGGCTCATGGTAAAAATTTAATTGAATATCAATGCTTACCAATTAGAGTTATCAGAAGAAACCCAGGAATGCAAAAAACAAAGACTGCAAACAGTAGATACACGAATACTTACAAAATTTCACGGACTAGACAGAATGTGTTTCAAAATGTTGGCGGCCTCTTCAGACCCACTAATTTCATCACGGAGACGTGTAAGATCTCGAAAGGATTTGGAAGAACACAATTATAGCTCCGATATGTTAAGTCTATTAGATATCGCTCCCAATATTAATGACTATTTTATAGAAAACTAACGAAGAAAAAAATTATACTAGTTTGAATAAAATATACTAAATAACTTAATATCATTATATATTATATAGCATTAATATTAAAAATATTTCACACATGTATATCTGTAGTGTAAATAAAATATATAATATTAGTCTAAAGTCTTATATTAGAGTGGTATTTTTTATAGACCTCCTTATGAGAATATCATTTGAAGCACAAAAAGTTGTGTTTTATATGTTGTGTTTATTTATTGCTTTTAAAGTTATGATGTTTGTAATAAAAACAGTCAAATGCCGACACTGTGCACAGAGCCGCGGCAAACTTATGACCGTGCAAATCATGTATATTGAAGCATGAGGAGTCTTCTTTCAAATGTTTTTTATTTTAATTATTTAATTTTTAAATATCTTTATTACTTTAACATTTGATGATTTTTGCAACGAAAAATGTATAAGTTTTATTAAAAAATGTCCCAATATTATTAAATTATTCATAATTTTGTGAAAGATACAAGCAAAAACACATTGGTTTTGTCCGATAATCGGTCCGACACCATATTGCTCCCTTTTTCTTATTTTATTTAGTATTCAGGGATCTTACTATGTATGTTTGTTTATAATTAATTAATGCATTCCGTTTATTACGATCAATGGTTTTTGATTTTTTTGCTTTAATTTTACGTTTAATAAAATCACTATTAAATAAATTTGTAAGTAATAAGAAAAATATGAATTTGTAATTTAAATCAAGAGGGGAAAGATGGCCAATGCCATGTGTATCTTAAGTAAGTAAATCATGTCATAATTAGGGACAGAGAATATATTATAGGGTAAGGAGTCTGACAGTCAGTCTGTTAGTAGGGTGGGCAAAATGTACTACAATTGGCTTAACAACTTGCCAAGATGTATCTTGTTGGTCAATGTAATATATTATTCCTTTTTGTATACTCTGCGGTATTTTGAGGCAAACGGGTATATAATTTTTTTATGATTATGCGTTACACAAACTGGGTTAAGAACCGATTATACCGAATATTCTGAGCTAGCCGAACATCTATTTTGCCTCTTAACTTTTGTTTTAAGTAAATATGTAAATAATTAC
This sequence comes from Gymnocheta viridis, assembly GCA_956483585.1. NCBI lineage: Eukaryota > Metazoa > Arthropoda > Insecta > Diptera > Tachinidae > Gymnocheta > Gymnocheta viridis. The sequence goes on along the minus strand of OY101441.1, from coordinate 81,314,907 downwards.
TAACTGCGAGCTTTCAGCAATTTTTGTTATCCTTTCTATGTACACGACGCATAACATATATGGCGCCCAACGTGGGCCCTTTTGAATTTTATACGCTTTTATCGAACAAGCCTTGAGTTTAATAAAGTGACTTCAGTGAAAAGGAAGAATTTCTTAGTTAACTTTTTATAGACATTTGCTTGACTTTCTGCATTTCATTTTGTACAAGTCTTAGAATCTTTATAAACATTTTAAGTTTTAGATCTAATTGCGGTACAGAAGAGTGTAGCATTCTTAGTCTAACCAATACTACAATTAGTATATAAGTCTTAAATTCCTAATAAATTTTTTTTGTTTTGGTCATAACTGCGATTTATCGCTTGTACGTATTTTTAACAGCCACTCATTTAACTTGAAGGAAATTATGTTTTGAAAGGTCCTTTTCCTGAGAGATAAAGCTCAGATTTAGTTGCGTCAAAACAAAATACACTTGTTGATTTTTCTTCAAGTCAATTTTTGGTAATTTTTAAGTTTTGCGGTTGTGAAATCGACAAAATTTATTATGCAAAGGAGATTCTGTTTGGTGGCAAACTAAATAGAGTTAAATAGGCATTACTTTCTATTTAATGACATGATTTAAAAAAGAAAAAAGGATACCTCGTCCAGGTCTATCCTTCCCTGAAATTGCACATAAACGTACATTATAAAACCATAGTTGTTAAAATCCAACCAGCCCTATATAAGCTAAATAAATAAATAAACATCAGATATAGAGTTTTGTTCTTTTTATGACATTGTATAAGTTTTAATGAATTTTTTCGTACCTTTTAACTGAAGTACCTAGAAGAAATTCTATCTACAATTTTACTTACAGGTACTTATGAACGGATGCATCTGTTAAGGGGGCATATGTGTCCGATTCAGCCTTCTAAAACCAGGGATCATATAATTTCTTTTTATATTTTTCACAACTTTTAAATTAATGAGCACTCATAATTGTGGTTGGAATTTCTGGTAAAAATCATTTATTACAGGTAGCCAATGAAAAACCACACATCCATATAAAAGGTGCACTTTAATCTTTTTCTTTTAATAGACTGGGGACTGACTAACTATCATAAGGAACAAGAACAGAAAGTCAGCACGCGTTTATTACTTTGCTACTAAAATTATTAATATGAAATAACACATTTTGTTTATTACTTAATTTTTTTTAAAGTCATGAACATTTTTTCCTTCCCTTCGAAATGAAGTACCTTCACTTAATTTTGAATGAAAGCGAAACGCGTTCAGCGATTTTTATTTCTCATTTTGTTCATTGGTTATGACTTTACGTGAAAGCAATAAGACTTTACACTTTTTCCCGTTTTTGGATTTTTCATGATTTTTAAAAATACAAAATTTTAATTTTTTTAGATAGAATCAAAAAAGCCGAAAAATATGTTATTGCAGAACTTTCCATAACTCATTAAATTTTCACTCGATTTTTATGCACATACATGTTTTAGAAAGCTACATCACAAAGCTAAAAAAGACAATTAGCTCTCACCCGATCAACTTTGAGCGTGAAGAAAACAAAAAATTAAAAGTCAGACTTTGCATAGATTTAAGGAAGCTAAATGCAGTGACAAAAAAGGACTCTTATTTCCTACCCCAATGGGCTTCCGAGTAGGCTTAAGGATACATTTTTTATAAGCGGGATAGACCTCAAAGACGAGTTCCTACAAATTCGCGTAACTAAGTCCTCTAAGAAAAGAACTGTGTTCATTATACCAGGTATGCCATTATACCAGTATAAGTATATTCCGTTTGGCTTATGTAATGGCCCGCAAACGATGAGTTGGTTAATGGATAAAGCGGTTGAGAGAAAACGTGTTCATTTATCTTGACGATTTGTTGGTGTGCAATAATGATTTTCAGTCCCATCTTAAACTCTTATCGGAGGTCGCTACATGCCTTAATATGCCTTAATTGACAATTAACATAAGCAAAAGTCGATTCTGTCAAATATAAATTCGATAATTTGGATATATTGTGGGCAATGGTTATCTTAAAGTGGATCCTGATAAGGTCGCTTCAATCATGAACTTTCCTCTAATAAAAAGCCCTAAGCAGAAGATTCGTTGGAATAGTCAATTGGTATCGTAGCTTCATAAGTAATTTCTCTGACCTAGCAGGCCCATTGACTGATTGCTTGAGAAAACCTAATAAATCGTTTGTTTTAACCCAATCAGCTAGAATTTCTTTCGAAAAGCTTAAGATGGCATTATCTACTGCTCCCGTTCTAGTACAGCCCAATTTTGAAAAGGAATTCCACATCCAGTGTGATGCATCTAAAATTGGTGTAGGAGGCGTTCTGTTTCAATATGACGACAATGGCAAAAAACACCCTATTGATTATGTGTCACAGTGACTGAGCTGGAGTGTATGACTGCCGTGACATGTGTACCTAAATAGATTCTGACCGTATATTGAAGGGTTACCTTTCCGCATAATAACGGACCATTCCTCTTTGAAGTGGCTAATATCACAAAAGGACCTTAGTAGGAGACTGGCCCGCTGGAGCCTCAAGCTACAGAGGTATGACTTTTCAATAGAGCATAGGAAGGGATCACTCAAAGTTGTACCAGACTGTCCGTCAAGAATGGATGTAGATCAGATATCTTTAGAAAATAATACTTTAGAAATCGATCTGTGTTCTCCAGAATTTGAAAATGAACATTATGTAAAATTACGTAAAATAATATGTGAGAATAGATTCCCTCGCAGACCTTCGTTTGAGTGTAAATACAGTTTTGTAGATACGGCTGTGAAAATGAAGAAGATAGTTTATGGCGAATATGGTTGCCTAAGTCGTTAGCTCAGACAATTATTGAATCCGTGCATGATCACGACATGACATGCCATAGGGGTCTTGCCAAGACATTATGCCGGATACGATCCAAATATTTTTGGTCGACAATGGTCAGTGATGTAAAAAATTTTATTAGTTGTTGTGGGATATGTAAGAGCATTAAATCGCCTAATCAATTATCAAGACCCGCAATGGGAAATCAGTTTCAGACTTACCGCCCTTTCGAAAGGGTATATTGCGACTTTCTGGGACCATATCCACTATCATGAAACACAGTTCTAAGATACATGTATAATAGCAGCAAGTCAGATTTACTCCAAATAGCACAACATTTGCGATTTATAAAAACTTAACTTCAAAATTACAAACGCTGTTTAACACACCGTACGATGAAGGGATTTCTTCATGCGTATGCACAACGGGCTTTTTAATGTTTGTATGCGCAATGCTCTTCAAATCCGGTTAAAACGGGATGCTTATAAGAGTCTATCTAAAGCGGAAGGAATTTTTGTTTGATGTGAACAACGGTGGTCCTATTGCATATTGTACAACATTTAAATTCGATGTAATTGGCTCATCTACTGTGACAGCTGGTTTCATTCCAATATAGTAATACCTTCTTCGTCATCACTGAAATCGCAAAGTAAAAGTTGTTCGATTTGCTCTGGTCGAAGGAAAAAGAAACGATCTCGGGCTGGTCCACTCATTTTAAATTTGTTAACAGTTTACAAATTTCTTTCACTTTTCTATACAGACTGATGCAAATAGTGCATTCGTTTAAAATTTCAATTAAGGACTGTCAAAATACTTACATGTGTTCATATGTATGAATAGTAATTTGGTGATTCTCCGTTTTCGATGCAATATGTGAACGCAAAATAATACCAAACACAGACATGCTTAACCAATGTTTAACGTTAGTGAAAAAAGCGCTCAAAAGTTCGAACCTTAATTTCAATTTAGAGGTTATAATTCTAGTTTTTTTAGAAATGTTTATTTTCGTTTCAACCTATAGGCAAACATAATTGGATTAGCTGTAGGCAGCCTGGAGTTTACGCAAACTTGTCCTTTATATTTTTTGATAGCTAAAGGCTGAATCCAAAACATAATTGACTGTCATACCTTTGCCCGTATTTTCACCCCGTAGCATAGTGGCCAATTTGGCTTCGCTAGCGGCATTTAATTCAAATTTTCAAATTTGAAAAACCGTTGATTTTTTTTTTAATTGATAACAAATACATTCACTAGATTTGTATCGATTTTTAAAAGCTCAGCTTACAGCTGATGAACAGCTGTGAGCTGTCAAAGTCAGCATATGTTTCTGCAAGTGTTGTGCAAAATATTTCCGCCTTTTTGATCATCGTTTTGCTATTCGTGTTAAACTTGCAAATTTTATTATTTTCATTAAAAGTTTTGTTATATACTAACGCCAAGGTATGTATTATATAAAAAAAATGTGGTTGTGATCTGTGTATACTTATGTTATTTATAAAACGTAATCGTGTTTAAGTGTATTAGCAACTCGCCCATTGTAACGTACACCTGTCTTTCGTGGAGTAGAACTTACAAAATTCACCTGCATTCAGTGTAATTGTAAATTTTCCTATATGTGTAAACCATTGTGTGTCCAAAATGTCCAAAATTTACTGCGAGTGCCTGCGAGCCTTCAATTTATTGTACTGAAGAATCTGATTAATATTTCTTTTATAATATGGTTTCTCTTTGAGTTGACAATTTTTTTCTTATTTTATATATGAATATATGGTGGAAAATGTTTATTGAATTAAAAACAAAATAAAAAATTAAAAAAAAATTAAAAATAAAAAATTTAAAATTAAAAATAAAAAAAAATAAAAAAAATTTAATTTTTTTTCCAAAAATTGTTTCAGTTTTTTCTGAATTGAGAATTTGGAGATATCTTCTTTACTTTGGAAGCTATGAATAAAATGCCGCTAGCGAAGCCAAATTGGCCACTGTGCGTAGGAAGGAGCCCTTGTCCTAAATACTTTTTTTTTACCAAATTCAGAGTCTCGTTGGGAACAAGTGGGCCCCGGTAGCGACTCGCCCTCAACAACATTCTTGTTGCCCTAATCTTCTTCTATAAAAAAATTCTACAACAAATTTCCTGTATCTGTTACCTGGACAAATATATAGGCTTAATAATATTAATTTATTAAAAAGTATTTTACTGCAAATATTATAGAAATATTTCTTTATTAAGATGAATTTTATCACAAAAATTATAAAAATTTAATGAAATGTGTATTAAAACATATTGCCTTTAAAATTGCTTCGTTTTCAAAATCGATTTCCATCGCATACCTGATTATATAATGAATACAGAAAAAAAATACTTAAAATCGTATTTTTAGCTTGAATTTTTTGGATTTTAAATAGCAGCCCCTTTTTATAATAAAAATTCCCTTTATGGTGCAACTTTTATTTTATAAATCCACTTTTTGTGGCACTTTTCGAAATTTTTCAACGGTCACGCTGGTCGGGGCAGCAGATGGAGTGTAGTAACCCCTTCTCTGGGTCGATCGCGGTAAGAGAAGCGGTGGAGGATATGATCACCTTGGAAAAGGTAGCATGGGCGGTTAATACTTTTGAGTCCTATAAATCGACAGGACCAGATGGTATCTTTCGGGCGATGCTACAAAATGCCCGGGAATCATCTCTCCTATTGCTGATAGAACTCTTCAGGGTTTGTGTGCTGAATGGGTACATTCCTAGAGCGTGGAGAGAGGTTAAGGTTATTTTTATCTCTAAGGCAGGCAAAACCAGTCACTCGAAACACAAGGATTTTCAATAAGCCTATCGTCTTTCTTTTTGAAGGCACTAGAGAGACTGATTGATTTACATCTGAGGACAAAGATTGACACCGGCATCATCAGTGGCGCTCAACACGCCTATCCTAAAGGTAGGTCTGTTGAGTGCGCTTCATAATGTAGTGGGTTATATAGAGCGGGGATTGCAAACTAGGGAATACATCCCGGCAGAATTCCCTGATATAGAGGGCGCCTTCAACAATTTTATATTGGAGGCTATCAGGACTGGGTGATTTAGGTGCTCCGCTGTTTCTGATCGAGTGGATAACACTGATGCTTACCAGTAGAGCTGTCCACTCGGAATAGGGAGGTGAGTGCTTAAAAAACTGGTAACTAGGGGAACTCTACAGGGGAGTTCTCTATCCCTTATTATGGCTATTGGCAGTCAAAGTCGTGTTACGACACTTTGACAGCTTAGGAGAGGAGGTCGTGGGATGATGTAGTGCTATTGGTATCGGGCAAGTTTCTGCCGACAATTAGCGAAGCCATGCAAGGGCGCTTGGCTAACTCTCAGCATGGGCTACTGATAAGGGTTTGGGGGTCAATACAGAAAAGACTGAGTTGCTTCTTTTTACTAGGACGTACTAGGTGGAAAAGTTTACCATACCGGTACTAGATGATAGTGCTAAGTATCTATGAGTCTTTCTAGACCACAAGCTGTCCTGGAAAATAAATACTAAGGAGGGAATTAATAGGGTTCTTAACGCCTACTTAACGCTTGCTGATAATCTACAGGTAAGAGCTGCGGAATCTGGCCGCCAGTAGTTTGATGGTTATACACTTCCGTGGTTCTTACATATGGATGCTGTATTTGGTGGAAGGCATTGAGACTTGCTAGTCAAAGCAAGGATTCAATCCTGGACGTTAGGCCACTGTCTGATGGGCAGGATGGCGGTGAGATTAGGATCCGACGTGTCCGAAATTTGCGGGTTGTGTGAGGACCCTGAGGAGCTGGAGACAGTAGAACACATTCTATGTCACTGTGAGTGAGAGTGAGTGAGAGAGCGCCAAAAGCACTCATTTTCCGATAACTCGCTTATAACCAATGCAGCTACAAGCTCATGCGTCATCTTGAAGCGTTTTCTTTAGGAATTTATTTATTCTGATGTTCGCTAATATGATCTACAGTATAAAAGCACACGAGCAGCCAACATGCTCTATTGCTATTGGTATTGCTATACAAGGGGTGGCATTGGACAACTTAATGATCAGCCCCGTCAATGGCATTCCCCTATCACAATGTAAGTTGTCCATTGAGCACGAATACTATCGAAGTGCTAAACACAAGTGGGGAAACCTGCCAAGAAGCTACGTCAACGTAGCCGCCTACGACCTGAGGAGAACACGTGATCTACTTAGGTTCAAGAAAGGTCAGATGAGACTATTAGTAGCATTGCTAACTTGGCCCTGGAATATCCGGACCCATGCTAGAAAAATGGGTCTCAGTTACAACGAATACAGCATGAGTTGTAATGATGAAGAGGAAGAGGAAACTGTGTTTAATATTCTATGTGAATGCCCTGCGCTAATAAGCGCAAAGAGTAGGATATTCTGATACTTCGGCGGATCTAGATAATCTGGCAGGTATTGGGATAATAAAACTATCAGCCTTTGTAAAAAAAAACCGGGTGCTTGGAAAAGGCGGTGGGGCAGTTGCCATTTTTGTATTATCCGCTCTAGGGAACTCTTACCAAACGCGGAACTCAATAAAACACGGATACAAATATCACAAAGAAAAAAAGAGTTGGCATCACTGTTGTAGATAAGTGCATTTCTTTATAGCTCCGTAAAAAAAATTTTAAACTATTTTTTTTCTTATCGTATTTGCTTATAAATTGCAAAAATCTATTGAAATATTGCTTCTGAAGAACAAGTGTTCTATAGAATTTTAAATATGCCCCCAAAATTGCGAAAAAGTATGAACAAAACCAAAAAATATTTGTCCGCAATGTCATTTGGAAGTGAAGGAAGAAGAAAATGCTATACAATGTGATTTGTGCAAAAAAAAAACACTACATGTTGTATGTACGAAGCTCGATAAAAGAGATTATGAAATACTTGTGAAAAGTGCATCTTTAGACTTTGAGTGCCAGTTTTGTGATGGTAGAAATGAAGGTGCATCGGTCTTAACTGACTTGTTAGAAATTAAAAATAAATTGAAACAATTAGACCAGCTGGAAGAGGTAACAAAAACAATGCAATTCATGTCTTCCCAGTATGATTCAATATTGAAAGGTGTTGCCAGTAACAAAACAAAAATTGTAAGCTTACAAAAAGAGAATCATTTGTTGCGGTTACAAATGATTGTATTATAAATGGGCTGGATGTTGCAGAAGGAAATAAAGAGGCTAGAGATGTGGTTATTGAAATTGGTAAAAAATAGGTGTGGAGATCACTGCAGATCACATTGATGATGCTTATTTTCTACAAGATAAGAAAATTAGTTCAAATAACAAAACGAGTCATAAAAGGTCAATTTTTGTTGAATTTGCTAGAAAAACGGTCAAAAATAAGTTTATGGTTGAAAAAGTTAATCTTAAAAGAGATAATACCCTAAAATCAATTTTTATTAACGATTTTCTCAGCAGAGAAACTATGCAGCTTTTTAACCACGCAAAGTCATTAAAAACTGTTGGCTTTAAATTTGTATTTGTGAAAAATAGTAAAGTATTTATTAAAAAAGATGAGAGCTCTCGAACAATTTTTATAAATTCATTGGATGACATTGATAAAATTCTTTTAAAAACATGTCAAGGACCATTGTCGTTTAGAAGAAATCAAAATTTTGTTATTAATGCTGATTCGCCTGAAGAAGGTGACAATATGGCCTCTAATTAATTTTACTTACTCCTTGTCTGAAAATAATAACAAAAACAAAAAAAAAATAAAACAATCTTTACATGAATTACTTCAAAAACATATTCACATATAACAATAATTTATCTACAATAAAACATAATTATTTCAATATGATTTCATTTAATGTAAGAAGTGTTTCCTCTGTTTCAAAATTTAACAAATTTAAGCAACTCTTAAGACGTGGTACAAGAGGGGGATTGTAAATTAGTATGAAATTCCAGGCTATCGCGCTGTTCACTGCTGTCGTTCGGATGGGTATGGTGGAACGTCGATATATATAAATTCAAATTTTAAGCATAGGCTTATAATGAATCGTAGTCAACAATTTCTGGAAATTCTTATAATTGAATTACCTGATTTAATCTTAGATAATAAGCCATTGAGGGTAATTTCTCTATACAGATCACAGAAATGTGCTTTTGAGCAGTTTTTCTTCCAAGTAGAAAATATTTTGCTTGATCTTGTAGATTTTCCGTGCGTATTTTTAGGTGACTTCAATATAGACTTGCTATTTAGAAACACGAACAGTACTATTTTGACGGATATTTTTTGTCAGTATAATTTTAATTCTTGGCATTCCTTGATTACAAGACCATTAAGTAGGAAGTGTATTGATTGTGTTTTTGCAAATTTAAATCAAGATATGTCTGTGTTTAATATAGAAGCTGGCCTCAGTGATCATAATATAGTAAGCTGTAATCTGAGATTAAATGTGGATTGCAGTAATAACAAAACTACTAAAACTTGGACTAGGTTTGACTATGAAAAGTTTGGTACACTACTAGACAGAAATATACATGTATGCAACAATGTTAATGGTGATTCCGAAAAATGTAATCACTTTATAGATACATTCACTGCAGCTGCCTCTCAGTGTATATCAACAACAACAATTACAACAAATGCACGATGAGAACTAACGCCGTGGGTGACCCCCGAACTTTTTTCTCTTTTGAAGCTTAAAGAAAAATTACTAAAAATACGTAGGAAAAATAAGAATGATAAATTTTTAGCTGAACGATTAAAAAGAATTAGCAAAATTATAAAAGTAAGCAAAAAAGGAAACTTATGAATGGATATTATATAAATAACCTAGAGCAGTCTGGCGGAGATATTAAGAAAACCTGGCGTTTTTTAAACAAGGTGCTTGGAAGAAGTAGTCAGGGTTCTCAGTAAGTAGCATCAGTAGATGGTAATATTATATTATCTAATATAGATAAGGCCAAGGTTTTTAATCAATATTTTGTGAATTCAATTGAAAGTTTACGTAATAATATACCGGTCTATTTGAATGCTAATATAAACGAGCTTGGGACATTGAGACCTTTAAGGACAACGTTTAGTCTTATAAAGGTTAGTAAAGAGTATGTAAAAGATATTTTGATCGCATTATCGAAGAATAAAAGTGCTGGCCATGATAAAATAACACCTAAAATGCTTTTATGTACGAAAGATATTGTATCTGAAATACTTTCAAATATGTTTTGCTCAATGATTGAAAATAATGACTATCCTGCATCATTGAAAGTTCATAAGATAATTCCTATACCTAAATGTAGAGTATCTGATAATGTCGATTTGTTTCGTCCTGTATCTGTGTTACCTGTCATTGATAAACCAATTGAAAAAATAGTTTTTAATCAGGTATCTGAATATTTAATAAAGAACAAGGTACTATTTGACAGGCAGTTTGGATTTTGCAAGGGTTCAGGGACGGAGGAAGCGATTGTTAATGCCGTGGATTATATATGCGATAGTCTTGATAGTGGTTTCGATGGAGTTGCAGCCGTATTTTTTATCTTTCCAAGGCTTTTGATTCAGTGGATCATGAAATATTACAGTAGAAGCTCGATATTATTGGTATTTCAGGAAGTTCTTTGGAGAGGTAGAGAACAGTTTGTTCAAATTGGGAATGCGAGTAGCACGTTGTTACCAGTGAAATGTGGTGTACCACAAGGTAGTGTTCTTGATCCCCTTCTATTCAAAATTTTTATTGATGATCTAAAAAATTTTAAATTCAATGGTCAACTATTTATGTTTGCAGATGACATTTGCCTTCTTTATCGTTACAAATATGGTCCTGCCTTACAAGCTCATATTGAGTATGATTCATCAATCTTAGCAGAATATGTTAGGTTGAATAAACTCGTATTAAACACTAATAAAACCAAATTCAAAGATTTAGACCATACCTTTTAAGTAGAGATCAGCCAATGACTGTGCATATCAATGGTGTACCTATAGAGGAATCGAAAACTGTTAAGTACTTAGGAATAAATTTCTCGCAAAATCTAATTTAGGATATACATATTGCAGATATTAAAAGCAAAATTTCCAGCGTTATTGGCATTTTATTTAAATTCAAAATAAAATTCAATGAAAGAACTAAAATGATAATCTATGAAAGTTTGGTTCACAGCTATCTGGCTTACCTTCCCATAATTTATGGAAGCTTTAACACTACTACATTAAGAAGTATGCAATCTATACAAAATAAGGCTTTGAAATTAGTTTTCAATCTTTCCGTAGATTTCATACTGTAGATATTTTCAAAAATTATGCCGTGAATGTGTTACCACTAAAAGGATTATATAAATTGCAATTATTAAAATTTGTTTTTAAATCTATTAGATCTCTTGGCAATCCTTCTGTTCAATTTCATCCAAACATACTCATCACAAGTCGACATACAAAACAGAGTCAGAATCCATCTGTAAAGAGATGTCGCCTTAAATTGACAAAACAAAAAATTCGTTTTGCTGGTCCGAATGAATTCAATTCTTTACCTAACTATCTAAAAAATAGTGTGCTCCTTTCAACATTTAAGAGAGACCTTAAGTTGTATTTGTTAAATAATTTGGAAACGCTACTTTCATGAATGGAATTTCTAACTAAGAATATATAAAATAATTATGTATGTACGTACATACATATGGTTCTATGAAGGAATGTATGTATATAAATGCATACATATGTAAATGTGTAAGAATGTAAATATGTATATATTGTATATTTTAAAACTCGTATGTGTAAGTAATGTATGTTTTTGGATAGATTTTTATTGTATACTACTTACATAGTTACTTACATATTAATTTTTTCCCCCTTTCGTGTATATAATATTCTTAAATTTTTATTTTTTTAATCATATTTATCATATTATGCTTATTTACATTTGCCAACTTGCCTCTTTAATGCCAATTCTGGTGCTGAGGCTTTAATTATTAATGTTTGTAGCTATTATTGAAATAAATAAACAAACAAAAAATCACTCCCTATGTACTACAGAAGAGGACTTATTTAAGTACAGTCAAGCCACAAAAATTCTATTCAAAATCGAAAACTTCGAACGCACACCGACAAAAGAAAGCCACCGCTTAGCTGTGAGATGTTAATATTCCGTTGCGAATAGCTTTAATAGTTGAATTTAAAAAACAGTGAATTTACAGCAGAGGAAATATTTTTTACATCGCCTAAGACACACTGTGGCCCAGCGGAATCTAGAAAATAAAATAATACTCTGGGGCGATATTAATTTGTTTCAGAATCATACTGGGCGAAATGTAGGAAGAACAAAAAGTCAAGAATTCAACCAACGTTGTACCTATTTTAATGTATATCGAAATTTTTGATATTTAAATTTTATTATTGAATACCTCTTTTTGCTTTTCCTTCACGTTTTGCTTTTAAAAGTGCCATGGCGTTGCTGCGTTTATCATCGGTTCTATTCATTTCCACATTTTTCTTTCTTTCCTTAGATCTTTCTTTATGATCAAAGTATTCAGCTGATGTACTAATTTGATCATCACTTGATACAGATCTCGCCAGTCGTTCAGTAGATAATGTACAGATAGAAGCAGTAGAACTAGTTTCCATAGGCTGCAGAAGATTTTGAGGTTTGTTCGTTTCTCTTTCTGACCTGTCTTCTTGTTCTCGTGAATTATAAAGTTTATCCTTTTTTTTCTTAGATTTATCCTTCATTTTATTTACTGTGTTAGGCTTTATTTTAGCCATTTCACTTTTTCTTGCCAGCTTAAGTTTTTTTTCTATTTCCCATCGAGTTCGCATTATATCTCTTTGCTCAATTCTCTTGAAAATTTCTGTTTCGCGCTCTTTTTCTGAAAGACAGGAAAGCCTCTTACGATCTGCTTCATCACCCATTAAATTTTCATCATAGCCATCGTCGAATTCCGAATCGGAACTTACTTCAGATGACGAACATGTCTCTATTTCATGAGAATTGTTATCAGATGACAAAGAGTTATCGTTTAAAATAAATTCATCTTCGGCTTCTACAACTTCACCATCTTTCTGATTATTTCTTTGTGATTGCGCAATACCTTCCTTTTCATCATTATTTTTGCATCTTTCATTTTCGTTGCCAGCATCTTCCGTTTTGCCAAAATCCGTATCTGAATCGCTATCTGAACCGGATAACGCTGGAAATACTTGTGTCTTGCTTGTTTTCCTTTTCCGCTTTTTCACCATTGTCATAAGTTCCTGTAAGTATCATAAAAAATATTTTTGAAATCACAATTTAAAAATTTAGTTAAATGAATGGAAATAATATTTTGAAAAATTAATAACAGACATCCAAGTTAATGTCGATTAGTTAATTTAATTAACATTCAATCAGATTAACCTTAATCATGATTAATATGTTAATCGTAATCATGATTAATATGTCAATCGTAATCATGATTAATAAGTCAATCGTAATCATGATTAATAAAAGTAATCTTTAATCGCTAATTTGATTAAGCAGATTCATTTACAAGAAAACTACAAATTTGAATTTTAACTCCGAATTTTTTTTAATATTTGCAATTACGGACATTAAAAAAACTTTAAGAAACTCCTAAAATTAATATAATTTGCTAAAACATCTTTAAAATTGTAAGGAATGCCACAATATGCGAAAAACGAGAGTATTACAATAACTTGCTAGCATAAAAAATATTCGTCTAATATTGATTAAAATCTCAACAACTATTAAAAGAAAAAAAATTTTAAAATAATATTGCGAATTTTTGAGATATATGTCAATATTAGAAATATACTTTAATATTAATTTAAAATTGCAAGGACTGACGAACACTTTTTGAAAAAATCGCTAAAATGACGAAAATTTGAAAATCTAACGACGCTTAAAATCGCTGAGACTATAAAAAAGACCAGAAAAATTCGCAAAAAATTAAATTTATTTAAAATATATAAATTATAACGAGTACCAATACTTTGGAATATGCACAAAAATTGCAAAAATTAGTTCTATTGTCTTCTATCGTTAATAATTTAAAGACAAACGATACATACTACGATCTAATAAAATTTTTATCTTTTATTGAATTTGGTATATTAGACAACGGAGCCAATATCTCTTGTATAGGATCAGATCTAAAAAATGTCGATGTTACACCCTTTAAAGAATTTAGTTCTACAAGAACTTTTGTAAAAACTGGCGATGTTAGTAAGCAAAAAGTACTGGGGTCACATTTAAGGATGTAGTGAAAAATCAAAATGTTTAATAGTACCACCTATAACAGAGACTAATTTTAGGGCTAGATTTTTGGAGAAGTTTTAACTTAGTTCCCCAAGTTTTGAAAGTGTTATATGCACAACTACCCCAGAAAACCCTTCTAAAGCCATATCAGAATATTCCAATCTTGCCAATGGTATATTTTCAAGATTACCTAAGGCAAACATCATATCAAAGTTGGATTTAAAAGATGCATACTTTCAAATTGGGTTGTCAGAAGAATCGAAAAGTCTTACAGCCGTTATACTAATTTGCAATGTGTCTTGTACGATGTGCCGGCTGATGGACAGTTTTATCGCTCATGACTTACATAGCTGTGTATTTGGTAATTTAGATGACTTGATTATTGTCTCAGAAGACTATAGTTCTTATCTTTCCGTACTTGTTCGCATAGCTGAACAGTCCAAGAAAGCTAAACTTTAAAGATCTCCAAGTCCCGATAGTACCGAAGATTGTATAAAAATTTTTCGCAGTTTATTTCCCAATACGAAAGTATTATCGAATAAAAGGAAGTTCTTGTGGACTTCAGAAGCACAAAATTATTTTGAGCTAATACAAAGTTTACTCACTTTCGCTCCTGTACTGTCGAATCCTAACTTCTCAAGAAAATTTTATTTAGAGTGCGACGTGCAGTTTAATGATGAGGGCAATGAAAAACCAATAGTTTTCGTGTCGAAGAAAACAGAATTCTGCCCAGCGAAATTATAGTGCCACCGATCGCGAATGCTTGGCGGATCTAGAAGCAATTAAAGAAGTTCTGATGCTATCTTGAGCTCCGAGAATTTGAGGTCATTACCGATCATTCTTCATTGGTATGGCTGATGAAGCAGCAGGATGTGACAGGAAGGCTAGCGAGGTGGGTACGAAAACTTGAAGTATATAAATTTGTCATTACACACCGAAAAGGGAAAGATAATGTGGTCTCTGACGCTCTGTCGAGATTTCCCTATGAAAAAAAATCCGCCTTGGATTCGTCACACTTTAATGACAACGACTACGTTGAGGTAAAGCGTAAAGCAAGCGGCAGCCCCAGTAAATATCCCGACATCAGGGCCGTAGATAATTACGTATATATCGGAACTTCGTATTATACAGGAGTGGTTAATCAAGCAAATGAGTATTAGAAACTATAGAAAACTAAGAAACCCGGTCATATCTTGATTTCATAATTCCCCAATCGTAGCACATGGTGGCATTGCAAAAACTTCGGAATTGATTCAACGTACATTTTTTTGACCGGGCATGGTTCGCGACGTAAGAAATTGCATAGGGTCCTGCGAAATATGCAAAGAATGCAAAGCCGCAAATACAATTTCACGGCCTGATATAGGTAGACAAATTGTAACCTCAAGACTTTTTCAGAGACTATATGTCAAATTATTAGGACCTTTGATAGTATTTGACCTTCGCACAGTGGACCATTTCAAGAGAAGGCGGTAAAAAATCTATAACCTTTGACTGGATTGGAATTTTGATACGCGGTTTTTCATCTACTAGGTGAGACTATAGGCTTTAAGTTAAAGATATAAAACTTCAAAATCGACCGGTTACGTTTTAAAACGTGTTAAAAAAGTTCGTTTTACACAGTCATATATTTTGAGTCACGTTTACAACTTATCTATATTATTAATAGGCAAACACGTTCTTTTAGATCCCTTTTACGGCCTTAATACTGAACCGATTTATATGTTCTTAAACGTGTTTATACATAGATGTGCACAATGTTAATTTTATTTGAATCTGTTCGATATTTAGGGAGTAATAAGCGTTTAAAGTTGCTACTAACACAGGTACACTTCTTACACATGCATGTATCATATTCAACTTGAAAAATAAACAAAGTGTGCATGTGTGTTTGTCCAATTAGCTTTTGAAAAAAAATTAATGAAGAAAACGTAGGCTTCAATTTAAGTCCAAAATATACATTATAAATATTATATGTATGTACACTTTTATTACAAATTTGTAGATTTAAAGTTGATTAATGTACATAAAATGCTAAAACGTTAAAATAAGGATACCTCTAGTGTTTTGAAAAATTACTATAAATTTAAACTAAAAATTTTAGGAAATATTTCTTCTAAATAAGCTTGATTTTCATCTTTTAGAAGTAGTTGAGTTTCTACGTCTAATTCAATAAAGTTGGTTTTCCATTTTTGTCGGATATTGGACATATAGGGATCTGATGTGCATAATAAAATAGCTATCAGGTCTTCATTAGTACATCTGAAACATTTCCTTGTGTTCGTGTTCACGAAAGAAACTGTAGTCTTTGTTTTTTTTTTCTTGCGCTTCTTCAGATAGATCTCCTATTGGTAGCATATTGTGTTGAATTATTTGTTCCCAATGGTACAAAATTTTATGAACTGTGGATGTCATATATCTCTAAGAGCATTTTTCGTTATAAAGTATAAAAACTTTTAAAAAATCAATGAGAAAAAGTTTTTGTATAAGATATGAGGTTTGAAACATTTCAAAATATGGTTTAAGGTCTACTGATGATTTGGCATTAGCACAAATGAAATGCATGTATATAGACTACCTAAAAAACCCTCAACAAACAAAAGTTTTTGAAAATCTTTGAAAGATATCGAGGCAATCTCGACTAATAAATTTAAAAAAATATAAAGTATATATAAAGCCATAAACTCATTCACGACAGCAGGCTCCCGACTTCAACCTGTCAAAAATAGAAAACATCTGTGTATACATATGAAAATGATTATTTTCACGACCACACGGCTATGTGGCTGCAGGTTGTTGTCCATGCTACTTTTATCGTGTAGTCAAATTAATAGTCCATTTACACTGCACCGAAATCTAGTACTTACGAGATTTCGAGCCAAATCTAGTTGTTTTTGACTAGATTTCCCATACAAAACCAAATCTACTTCTTTACTAGATTTTAACAAAATCTACTCGAAATCTAGTAGTACTTAGCGATGCAACTATGTTTTTTCTCAAATTGTTCTAAAAATACTACGCTCTGCAAGAATAATAACTGACATTTTATATAAAAAAAAGAACAAAAAACAAAAACAATATTAAGTGCGTTCGAGTACCCAAAAGTTTTAACAAATTTTTACTGAAATACACTGGATTTTACTAAATTGCGTTCGTTTACACAAAATACAATAAATGTGAACACAAATTGAGAGCCTTGTAAAAGGAAACAAACGTTCATAACAACTTTTGCACTTTCTTTTCTTTGTGTTATTTTAATTCTTTAGAGTTGTGAAAAAGCTAAATATATGGTAATCAATAGCATACTTTTTAATAAGTTTAATTAGACACAAATTAACAAAATCAAATAAAATAAACATATGGAACAGATAACCAAAAATATTTTGTTTATGTTTTCAAGAAATGTTCGTGATATAATAAATATTGCTACGAGTGCCAACAAGAAAAAAAGTTGAGTAGTAAAAGTGTAAATATATTTCAGCACTATATTGATTTGCAATCTTCAATCTTACTACTTTTATTTTAATTTTTCGTTTACGTACTTTTTGGGCAACAGCTTTTTTTCGGTGTACTCTGTAATTACTCATATACTGCATTTTACTGCAAAAGTAATCGAATGCACCTTTTAATCAACAAAATGGAAAAAATAAATAAAACCGAAAATTTAAATGAAGTGCAAATAGAAAATAAACGTAATGCAATTTACTAAATGCGTATTTCCTTATAATGCCTTATATTTTGCGATATTGTTTGGTATCAAACGCAACTTTCAAATATATTTTTTGTATATTTTTTTCTTTTAAATATTGGCCAGCTGGTTTTCTTATTCATATAAAATCTTGATAATGTCAAAAAAACGCACGGAAGATTTCTAATCAAATCTACTATGCACTATAAACTAATTTATATTTTTGTTGGCTACGAAACAAAAAAAGAGTTGACAATATAACAAAATATTATTGCTTGGAAATAATTTTTTTAATATAAAAATTGCAATTCTTTTTTTTTTTTTGGTTTTAACTTTTTGTGTAAAAATAGTTTTTGCATACTGATCAATATTCTGTATCCATTTTTTTTAAATCTTAAAAATTCAATGAAACAACAAGAAGGCCACTGAGTCAATCATATCACGATAATCGCGAAAGTGTGCGAAATTTTCCAAAATTTAGAAAAAAAAAATCAAAAAAATCTTCTAAAAATGTAAGGAATGTAAATGCATATCACATTCCTTAAGTTTTTACCTTCATTTATAAAGTTTTACGCCTTTCTCAAAATTTTTCAACTTTTCGCGGTTTTCAGATATTTCTTTGTCATTTTATTGCATCATTGAATTGTACATTTTGAAAAAACATAACTTTAAAAAAGCAAAAGTAGCACCTCTGAAATATGAATGAATCAGCTACTTACTATGTAGCTGCCGTTTTCAAAATAATTAAGTAACTGCCTAAAGGGCAACATTTGTAGCCAGCGGAATTTGTAGTCATGTAGCCTGCTGTCGTGAATGTTTTTTTGGAGAATTCTCCAAGTTTTCTGTATTTATCTTTCTACTGCATGCTAGAACTTGTAATATAATGCTGAATCGCCGTATTAGTTTCAAATCTACAGCTGTGATAGATTCTTCAGTTTCTGGATTTGAAAAAAAAAAACTATTTTATACCTTTAAAACCAAGGTAAATCAATTTAAAAAGCAAAATACTTTCGTGAGCTGAATTATATTAAATTTCTTTATTTTAAGTAGGCAAAATATTTTTGTTACCATTTGCAGAAATTGACAAACAATTATAAATTTTCTTTTTAAAAATACGCATATCCATCTAAAAACCCCTCTCATAAAAGCGATTTGAGAAAAAAAAAACTAAAATACTTCAAAAAGAGTATTACAGATAAAACATTTTTTAACGGTTTTATTCAAATATTGCAAAAAATATTTGACCTTGTCAGAAAATTTGTTCTGCTGTTCAGTGCCGGATCGGGATGGGTATACAATGGGGTGTAGGGGTCTAGAAGAGAGTTTGGAAAGACCAATAATGTCTTTTTGAACTTTTGCGAACTTTAGAAGTTACGCTCTAATAAGTGATAGAGCTTAGGAAAATTTGGGCCTTTAAAACAACAAAAAAATTAATTTCTAAGTCATGAACACGTTTGTAGTACCAACAGCTAACAAATTAGGCAAATAAACAAAATTTATTTCGTTTGAAAATCTTTTAACACAAAAAAGTTACAGATGTTTAAAAATCAAAAGCTTACTAAGAAATTTTTAATTTTATCCAAGTACTGAAAATGCTAATTTTGAATCACGCTGTTCACTATGATATAGTTGAAATAAACTTTGAATTTTTTGGCTAACGAGCAACACTAGTGTCTACTTTCGAATGAACTTTAATATTTTACAATCGGTGACCATAAAAATATGAGGTTTGGCTGCCTTCTCGTCAAATGGTCCACAGTACATCGGACCGAACTTCACAGGCTATGTCCGCTTAAAAAAATTTACCTCAAATATCTATTGAAACAAAATTTCCACGTTTGTGGTCTTCCCGAACCGCTAGTAAGTGATAATGGCTCTCAGTTCAAAGCCAACGAATTCAATGCTTTTATGACAAATCTAGGTACTCATAATCTAACGCCGCCGAAAGGGTTAATAAATCCATTATTGATTGCATTAGATCGTATTTAAAAAGGGATCAAAGTTGAAATTTTCAGAATATGCGCTATTTTCGCTGGGTTTTCAATTTTTTAGTTTCTTTACTAAATACATTTTGGAGCTTGATATCAAATTAAATTCTTACATCAAACTGTGCTTTTCAAGATTAACTCACTGTTGTTACAGAACGAAAGAAACATTTCTTATAGGAATTTATATTTAAAGCAACAGTCAAATACCAAGTTGTGAATATAAAATCCAAAAATTAGAAAAAAGCAAAGTTAATATATTTGTAACCCTTTCTTGCCTAGAGTGCATTATAAAAATATGAACATCCCTTTATTAGCACTTTATCAACGTCTTTATCAAAAAGCCAGTGGTCTTCGACTAAACAAAGAAATGATTTGAAAGGTAAGAAAATGTTTAATAATGAAGAAATTCTCCCAAAATACATAAAAACTATCGCCAACTATCACATAAATCTGCTAGTCTAATGATTAAAATGTTCCAATGTTATCTTCATATTGAAAATAATTTAAAGCTACAAAAATGCTTAAAACAACAACCTTTTTTTTAAATAAAAAGTAAAAGTAATAACAAGAAGATGTTCTTAGTTACGTTAAAATTAAACTTAAATTCGTGTAGCCCCGAAATGCAAGAGCAATTATCTAATTTCGTCAAAGCACTAAAAAAACGCTACAAAGAAGTTCGCTACAGTAAACAAAACTTTTATATAAAAAGTGCAAACTGGTTAGAGGGTCAACTTACTGTCGCTGCAGAAACAGCAAAGCAAGATAAGACTGGAAGACCACGCAAATCATTGGACAACTGCAGCGATAGATCTAAGAGGCGGAAACTTAAAGATATCAACGATGCAATTGGTTGTACAAATATAAAAGAATCTTTCCTACATCAATTACGATCACAGAACCAATTAACAAAAGTGGATATCATTGAAAAAGTTGTTAAAGCTAGTCCAGTTAGAACAAAACGGATTCTTAAAAGTATACCAACTCCGAGTGATGCAATACATTACACAAATGAGGAGGCATTAGCATTATTTCTGAATTTGAAATTAACAAAACAGCAATATATTAAGCTCAGACTGCGTGCGATTGTAAAAGGTTCAAATATGTATCCAGCATATCATTACATAACCGCTGCTAAAATGGACTGTTTGCCATCAAAGGACACTATTACAATCACACCAATTTCGGCAGAGGTACAACTACAATCTCTACTTGATCACACAGCCGAACGCTTGCTACAATCAATAACAGAAAATGAGTTAAAGAAATATGGACACACAAAGTTAATTCTTTTTGTAAATGGATATGTGATAGTTCTTCGGGACAAAAGCAATACAAACAAGTTGTATGTGAAAATATTTCGGACTCAGATATATGTACCATTGCGATTGAAAAAGATTTTGGAAGATTCAGAGCCTTCGACTAGAACAACGCAAAGAATGGATATTTGGAAAAATGAGACACCATCTTCTACGAAATACTGCAGGCCAATCAAATTTGAGTTCAAAAAAGAAACTCATGTTGCCATTAACAAAGAAGTTATTGATATCAAGGCCCAAATTGCAACACTACAGCCATTACAATTACAGTTAGATGGGCAGCAAATTGAAGTAACCTACCAATTAGTGCTGACAATGATAGATGGAAAAGTAGGTCAGGCTTTGACTAACACGAGGGCTGCATCCACCTGCATTATATGCCAAGCAACATCAACCCAATTAAATCAAATACCGACAAAATCATTAGATAATACCGATGCATATGAATTTGGATTATCACCACTACATGCAAGAATACGACTTATGGAACACATACTAAAAATCAGTTATGATTTGGATTTCGGGTCTTCAGGATCAATAAGAAACAACGAAACCAAAAAAGAGTTAAGAAGTTCAAAAAAGAAACATGTTCAACATGAATATCGCAAATTTGGATTGATTATAGATCAGCCAAAACAAGGGTCAGGCAATACAAATGATGGCAATACCGCAAGAAGATTATTTTTAGATCCAGAAACAGCATCTGAAATAACAGGAGTGGATTTAAACCTTATTTTCAGATTTAAAATAATCCTAGAAGTACTTGCGTGCAATGAAGAAATTGACTCTAGAACATTTGGAGATTATGCTAAGGAAACTGCAAAAATATATACAACCAACTACCCATGGAGAAAAATGTCTGCAACAGTTCACAAAATCCTTTATCATGGAGAAGATGCCATTAAATATCATTTGGTGCCACTTGGAGATCTATCAGAGGAGGCTCAGGAAAAAAGGAACAAGGATTACAATACTAGAAAAATTTCACGAAATTCAACAAATGACGATCTATTTAATATATTATTGACAACGTCAGATCCGTTTATCTCCAGTATTCGAAATCAATGGAAAGTGGAACATCGGGATTTAGATGAAGAATCCAAAAAACTACTAAAGAACAGAGATAGCACAGAACAAAATATGGAATATTTGCAAACAATATTTGAGTCAAATAAATAATAATTGTAATTGCCTTTCATTGTTATTTATTTATTTTATTTATTTATTTATTAAAAATTCTAATTGACTAACCGAGCCTATTAAGGCCATATATGGTCAGCAGGCCAACAATATAGTATATAAAAATAAAGCAAATTCCCTTTAATATAGAAGTAGACAATACTTAGAACATATAAATATAAATAATTAATATCTACATTAAGTAATATTTACATTGGGGAAGAATCACTGTGTATATGTCAACATAAGATTTATGCTATAAAAGTACGAAAAACATAGTATTAGTAAAAAATTATAATAAACAGAACCTATCATTATTACAAATGCTATTAAAATTTATTGCAGTTTTTATTTTTAAAATGTTTTTAAAACTATCAAATTTGACAGCAAAACATAATAAATTTTTCTGTAGTAATAGCAATATTTTTAGATAATATTATTAACCTTTTTTTTAAGTGTAACTATTCTTTGAGTGTAAACAAATTTGCAAATTTGACAGCAAAACATTTTTAATTTTTCTGTAATAATAGCAAAATCTCCAGTTGATTTTACTATTTTTTTAATGTAAAAATTTTTTTCAGTGTAACATTAAAAAATTCCATTATTACAAAAAATATTTATAATTATTTATATTTATAATTATTATATAATTTCCAAATATTAAATTTTTTAATAAATAAAAAAATAATAAACCCATATTTCACTCTAAAAGTTAAAAAAATTCAAAAGTTCAACTTTGACCTAGAATTCCTTAAAAAGTCCTCAATCAATTTTAATGTAATTTAAACTGAGTCAAGCTGAACTAAATATCTATCCAATAAAATAAAAATTACTTCAATATTTTGATCGGTTCAAAAGTTACAGAATTTTGGCCAATGAAAAACGATTTTCAGCCACTGTGCGCCCTACAAATGTTTTGGAAATTTTCCCCAAACATTCCGATCTAAAATTCCAAAGTTCACATGTATGTATATGATAGGAACTGATTGTATGAAAAATATTTGATGAATTGCGAACTCTTCTTAGCATACATTTTAACTAAGCCCACATTAAATTATTCAATTGGATAATGCAATCTAGAAGCTAAATATAAATTTGTGGAAAGTAGGTATTTGCAATACTTTTATTCAAAATACAAATGCATTTTAATTTTTCTATTCCAAATACAAAATAGTTTTTAATAAAAGTTTAATTTTCACAATGGAAATCATATTTTGTAAGTTTTTTTTACTCTATAATTTTGCTGTTTTTAAATAATATTGAATCATGCAATTTTTCTAATGTTCGCATATTTTTAAGAATTTTCGCCATTTTTGAGATTTTTTCAAGACTTTTAGCTGCCGATTGCCAATTATGATTTTTTAGAAATAAATTTTGGGACTAATCTCCAATATTGCAGTTGCAATTTTTAGAATATACGCTATTTTCGCGGGGTTTTCAATTTTTTAGTTTCTTTGCTAATTACATTATTGATATCAAATTAAATTCTTACATCAAACTTTGTTTTTATTTTATAGAAAAATGGCAATTAATTGAAGTGCTTTTGAAGATTAACTCACTGATGTTACAGAATGAAAGAACTCAAATTCTAGCCGGGAAGAGATTTTTCTGCTTTGTTATGTGTTACTAAGTATCCAAACAACATTTTAATTGTCAAAAGATTTTTTATCACATTGTACAAATACAATAATACCGGGTTCTGATACACTGCAGGTACGCTCTGCACCTGAATATAGAAAATAATTAAAATTACATAAGTATAAAACAGGATATAAGCATCACTTTTGCTTTTCTTCTGAAATCACAAATAGTCATAAAAAATGAAATATTAATACATTTTCAAAACAAAACTAAAATTCAATTTCATTGATTTTGTATATTTACTCGTACATAGTGTCTTCACGATCCATTACATTTCTTTAATATAAATAATATAAAAAATATTTATGGTTATTTATATACGAAAAGAAAATGTAAGCGACAAAAAATACTGTAATATGCATGCATAATATTATACTAATAAACGTACAAAAATAAGTTTAAAGAATCAAACAAAAACAAAACAACAAATCATAGCTTTTCGATTGTTTAAATATATACATGTATACACACAATGTGTACATGTGCCCATGAACGCATTTCAGTATATATGCATGTGATATATGTGTGACAAAAAGGGAAGATTTACAACAACCACACGAATTTCCATCAAGAATTTAAAATTTTAGTATTTTATAATAAATAAGATATATTATGTTTTAAAACGCGTAAACTACTACGAAAAATACAACCGCTCTGTGGTGTACAAGAAGCGGTCGTGATGCAACTTTTTCAAAAAAAATTTAAAAGTAAAATTATTTCGAATGCCATTTTTTTGCTCATATTTTAGTCGTTAATGAACCCACTTCAATTATTTTCAGTCTAAACCTTCGTAGAACTCCATACAAGAGATCTGCTTCATAAAATTGACGTAGGACAGTTGGGGCCATAAAAAAACAATAGAATAGGAAATATAAAAAAAAGTCTTTTGGCTATGTCATTAATTATTGGACCGAGCTTTGTTATTTTCAAACCGAACAAATTTATTAAAAATTCCAAGAGAATGGTATAAAATTTATTTCTCTATGTTGTGTTTTGGCCTTAATTCTAACTACACCAAAATATAGCAGACGGACAGACGGGCATCGCTCATTCGACTTCTCTATCTATAAGGATCCAGAATATATGTATATACTTTATGGGGTCTTAAATGAATAATGAAGATATTACATACGGAATGACAAACCCTTTCCAAATTTTTTGGTGAAGGGTATAAAAATAATAATTATGGTTATTTATATACGAAAAGAAAATATAAGCGATAAATACTGTAATATGCATGCATAGTATTATACTAATAAAATGGTCCACAGTGCATCAGACCGAATTTCACAGGCTATGTCCGCTTAAAAAATTTACCTCAAATATCTATTGAAACAAAATTTCCACGTTTGTGGACTTCCCGAACACCTAGTAATTGATAATGGCTCTCAGTTCAAAGCCAACGAATTCAATGTATTTTTGACAAAACTAGGTACTCATATCTCCGCCGAAATAGTTAATAGATCCATTTTGTTCGCATTAGATCGTATTTAAAAAGGGTTCAAAGTTGCAAATTTCAGAATATGCGCTATTTTCGCGTGGTTTTCAAGTTTTTAGTTTCTGTGCTAATTACATTTTGGAGCTTGATATCAAATTAAATTCTCACATCAAACTTTGTTTTCATTTCATAGAAAAGGCAATTAATTGAAGTGCTTTTGAAGATTAACTCACTGTTGTTATAGAATGAAATAAACATTTCTTATGGGAATTTATATTAAAAGCACCAGTCAAATACCAAGTTGTGAATATAAAATCCAAAAATTACAAAAAAGTAAAGTAAATATGTATACTGAAAGTTTCAATTAAAAAATATTTGGGAACAAGAACAAATTATTATTCTGTGCACACAAGTATAAAAGTATATACTGCAGGTACGCTCTGCATCTGAATTAAAATGTTGCCTTTCTTCTGAAATCACAAATAGTCATAAAAAATGAAATGTTAACACAATTTTAAAACAACACTAAAATTCAATTTCATTGATTTTGTATATTTACATAGTGTCTTGACGACCCATCGATTTGTGTTGACAAATGTCAAAGTCGAAATGAAAAACAGCACTAAAAATTTTCTGTCGTTTTTATGTTTGTTTGTGGTTGAAAAATTAATGCACAAATTACATTTTTGGATATGTAATTTATATGCACCGTGTAAAAAAATGAATTTTAATATAAAATATAATTATGGTTATTTATATACGAAAATTAAATATAAGCGATAAATACTGTAATATGCATGCATAATATTATACTAATAAACGTACAAAAATAAGCTTAAAGGAACTAAAGAAAAAAAACTAATCTTTGCTTTTCGACTGTTCATTTATTTTGCTTATATTTACACACAATGTGTACATGCGCACTAAAGACGTGCATTGTCCCATCCAAATGATACAAATTTTTAAAATCATTGCTTCTTGCGCGTACTTCTACGTAAATTAGCGCTTGTAGTATTAGTTGTTATTTGTGTCTTCTTATATGGATTGAGTGCGTTGAAGTAAAGAGAAAAAGAGAGTAATACATTTTAGTTATACATTTTCAGCAAAGAAAACACAATACATATGGACGCCATACAATAAGTAACTCATTGCATGCTGTTGGTTAAATACTCAGTTCATACATGCTTTCCTTTGGGAAATGTGTGCGTATGTTTGTGGGCATTCTTTTAAATAAGCAAAAGTAGAAATAAGCACACATACATACATACACATGTAAATGCAAGGGGTTTTCAATAAAAGAAATAGAGTAGTTTTGATTTAGCTGCCTTTTGTTTAAGAGCATTTTTAACTTAACTGAACAAAATTAATAATTTCAGTCACTGTTCAAAATCCCACACAAATTCCGTTTTTACGTGCCACTTTGTACCTGCACATTTAAGATAACTGCCCAAAAATTTTGGAATTTTAAAATTATTTTCATACAAAAAATCAACGTTAGCTGCATTTTTAGTTAACTGCTCAAAATTACATATTTTCTGTAATTATTCTTCCTAAACTTTGTTTAAGTGCATTTTGGGTACCTGCATATTTACCATATTTTTTGGCAATTTTAAAATATTTTCATATAAAAAATCAAAGTTAGCTGCACACATTAAAAAAATATGGCGGCCACTTTTTTATATAAACATCCAACTTAAGCCATTTATAATTAAAAAATATCGCATACAAGTCACACAAAATGCAAGTCATTAAAATTCATATATTTTGTTTGTATCTATGTATCCTAAACGAATTAAATAAGTCATTGATAAATAAATAAATTAGTTGTGTTGTGTTTTTCTTCCGACGGGGTTTGATGCAATTTGGAATGAATTTCCGTCATCCCACGTCAAATTTGGTTGAAGTTACTGGGAGAACACTGAAGATGGCACATAGCCGAAACCGGTCTGTTTATCAACCAAATTTGACGTGGGATGACGGAAATTCATTCCAAATTAAAAAAAATAAATTAGTCATTGATAACTTCATCCCGAGGCCTCTGCGACAGAACGAAAGAAAATAGAGTATGTGTATATAGGGAGTGAAAGAAAATAAAAATCAATAATACAAATTCTTGCATATTGAAAATTTAACATAATAACAACAAATCCCTATATAAAAAATATAAGTAAAAGGAACACTAAAACAAGTAATGTAACAAAACCAAAATATTGCTTTTGTTTGATTGTCATTTATTATGTACAAGAAGAGAGTTTAGTATTTTTTTCTCATTTATTTATTAATGTTCCTATTACTTATCTTATTAAGTGCAGATCACACACTCCAATTGTTTTGCATAGGGTAGAAATATATAAACCAATTTTTGTTATCAACTTCCAAATTAATTATTATATATATCTATTTTAACATACGAGTACATACTCATATTTTTCCAATTATCAATACCTTTTCATTACATATAATTATCATTTAATCAAATTATAAATTTTATAGGTTGAATAAATAATGAAAATATTCATAATGAATTGCTAATTTTCGTGACGTTTTCTTTTACGGTGTAAGAAGTTAGGTTGATTTGTTTTGGGATCTTGTGACAAAATGATTGGTGCCAGCAAGATCATGGTAAGGGCGGGTATAGAGGCACGGACTCCAACCAACATCAGGAGTCCTACGAATGAGGTATCGGTACAATTTTTTTCTTCTCCTGCATCTTAAATTTCCATTAAAATCATAGCCATGTCGGGGCTCGCTATTAATTTGGGACATTTTTCACTATGGTTAAATACTAGATTTCTTTTCCATTTCTCTAATGTTTTTTTGTCTACCAGGGAGTCTATAAAAAAATTTTTATGTAAAACTGGACTAAATATAGAAACGACACGAACCCACCCCACAACACGGTTGAAGCTAGTTAACAATGGCTCGCGCCGTCTTTCTATCATTTAGATCTGAAACGATTTCTACTGAATATTCGTTTGGAGATATCGTTTGAAAAAATTCACGCATATTACATAGCACAACTTACTTCTTCAACGTTTTCTGAAATAGAGGTCATTACGACTTTTAATAAAAACGATGCTTTTGCCGACATTTTAAGAAACTTTTCAGATGTTACCAGACTAGCGCAATATGGTTCTACAACAAAATCAACAATTTCCCACAAAATTGAAACGACCGGACCGGTATTCTGTCGTCCACGACGTCTTTCGCCCGAGAAACTCGCTGCAGCTAAAAAAGAGTTCGAGTTTTTGATGAAAACAGGTATTTGTCAACCTTCAAATGGTAATTGGTCTAGCCCGTTGCACTTAGTTAAAAAAAGTGACGGGACTTAGAGACCCTGCAGAGACTACCCTGCCCTGAATGCTCAGACGTTGCCTGATCGTTACACGTTGCCTTATTTAACGGATTTCACAACAAATTTGCGAGGTAAGAAAATATTTTAAAAAATTTACCTGCAAAAAGCATTCCATCAGGTGCCAATACACCCAGACGACGTTCCGAAAACCGCCATTAGTAAACCATTCAGCCTATATGAATTGAAAGTCATGACTTTTGGGTTATGTAACGCCGTCCCGGCGTTTCAGCGGCTTATAAAAAAGGTGCTACGGGGGTTGGAGTTCGTTTTTCTCTACATCGACATTTGTGTTGCGTCGCCTTCAGTGGAACAACATCGTCTTGGTCGGGCCGAAGTTTTTCGTCGACTTCGCGAAAATCACCTGGCCATTAATCTACAAAAATGCGAATTCGGAAAAAGCGAAATCAAATTTCTGGATCATCTGGTCAACGCTGACGGTATTCGCCCTTTGCCTGAAAAAGTTTCAGATATCTCTGATTTTCGGAAACCTAAAGTGGCTCAAGAGCTTAAAAGATTTATCGCAATGATAAACTTTTATAGGAAATTCTTGCCACATGAAATATCGTACCAAATGCAGCTTCAACAACTGATTATAGGCAACAAGAGGAACGCCCGCTCAATCTTAAAGTGGACTCCGACAGCAGACGCTGCCTTCGACCGCTGTAAACACGAGCTAGCCAACGCAACGCTTTTAGCAACCCTCGCTGATACAGCTGTGGCGGCAGCACTGCACCAGAAAAACAATGGCATTTTATAACCGTTGGCATTTTACTCAAAAAAATTTACGAGTACTCAAACAAAATACAAACATATGATCGAGAACTGGCGGCAATGTATCAAGCCGTGTGCAATTTCTGATACATGATAGAAGGACGCAAATGTTACATTGTCCCCGACCATCGACCGCTAATTTTCGCATATCAACAAAAACTTGAGAAAGCCTCACCTCAAAGAATACGCTAACTTGACTTCATCAGCCAATTCACCACCGATATTCGCCAAAGGCCATACACTCAACCAAAGTGTGGACTATACCAGGATTGCAGTGGCTCAACAAAAGGATGAAAAGATTCACGAAATGCTTAAAAATTCAGGTACGCAAATGAATTCACTTAAACTAAAATTTTTTTCAATCCTAGATTGCAACGAACAACTCATATGTGACACAACGACATCCCGTATTCGCCCGTACATTCCGAAGGAATTCCGACAAAAAATTTTGAAAACAATTCATGATTTGTCTCATCCAGGCGTCCGGGCTACCACCAAATTGGTCACAAGATTTTGTTGGCCTGGGATTCGAAAAAACTCTGCTGTTTTTGTGCGAAACTGCCTGCAATGTCAACGTTCAAAAATTCAACGCCACACCCGCTCGACACCCGTCAAGTACGAGCCGCCGAAAGAACGTTTCACTCATATTAACATCGACATCGTTGGTCCGTTTCTATTGTGCGAGGGATAACGATATTGTTTAACGACAATGGACCGTTTCACAGTATGGCAGGAGGCGGTTCCGATCCCTGATATGTCAGCCGACACAATTGTGAAAGCTCTTTTGTCCCAGTGGATTTCGAGATTTGGTGTTCCAGCTCGAATAACTACAGATCGCGGCCGTCAACTCGAATCTTCAGTTTTTACCGAATTAGTAAACACAATTGGTGCGACACATCTTCGTACTACACCTTTCCACCCACAATCCAGTGGGATTATCGAGAGGTGGCATCGAACGTTTAAAGCAGCCATCTTATGCCATAATCCAGAGAGATGGACTTCGAGTTGCTTTCAAACCGGACATAAATGCTTCACCAGCGGAATTGGTTTACGGCTCAACTTTAGCTGTACCTGGAGAATTTTTTCATCAGACAAAAGTTTCTAATTCTGCCAGCGAATTTGTCTCCGATTTCCGAACAACAATGCAGAAGCTAAGGGCAACCGACACCGTCCATCACTCAACGCTGCGGATTTTCATCTCAAAAAGTCTTCTACATTCAACACACGTCTTCGTCCGCAACGACTCTATACGACCTTCACTTACTCACCCGTATGATGGTCCATTCTTGGTAATAAAACGCATTAAAAATGTTTCACAATTTCGATTCGAGGTCGACAAAGTAATGTATCGATCGTCTAAAACCCGCTTTTATTTTCAACAATGATTTCAACGAAAGTTCAACAGTTCCCGAAGTACCAGCCACGGCTTCAGAAAACAACACACCTGATATTTCTACAAATCTACCTGACAGTATCATTGATCAACAACTTCCTAAGGACACTGACCGAAAGTCTAACGTCACATCATCGGATTCCAGCCAATCTGGCAATTGTGAACCTGAAGTACGACAATCCAAAGCTACCGCAAGTGGTAGACGGGTGACGATTCCTCTTAGGTTCAGGTGAACCCATGTAGCGAGGGGAATGATGTGGCACCCTGTTTCTTAAGTAGTACCAACTACGTTACAAAACTAACTACCTCATTAGTACTAAGTACTCGGTTTTCCATATATCTAGCGAAAACAACCATTCTTATTCTCTTGGCTGTCGACACAAACGCGTCTCTTTAAATCTTTAAATCGTTTTTTAAATGTTAAAATAAATAAGTTTTTTGAAGATTAGAAGTAAAATCAATTGTGTCAACCTTTTATGCATATGTATATTTTGCAAGCAAAAGATGGGCGTTAACTTTTACTGCCAATCAAAGCGAATCCTCGTTAATATTTACAGCAGTGTTCATTATTGAATTGTAAAGAGCGTTGCCGTTTCAGCATTTAGCTTAAAACTTTTGTAGCATAAACAAATTTCAATAGTTTTGGGTGTAAAAATTTTATTTACTTTTTTATAAGTCTCAATAAACATGAACTACAACATCTTCAAGATAAAAAAAAAACAGAAATCGCATGCGTTTCTTATTCGTGCAGTCTTTAAAATCAGAAAGGAATAATAGGTATATGCTTATCATATGAATTGAATTTAAACCTTAACTCTTGTTTGTTGGTTAGTCATTATGCCACCTATTATGAACCATTAAATCGCGCTATTGAGCCAAATACAAAAAAATTACTAAGAATCTTTATTTTTTCTGATGTGCAACGGTTTGTTGAATATATTCATAAGAAATCGTTGTACATGGCTGATGTTTAAACGAGATTTTTTTATATCAAGAAAGCCTTTTTAAATATTATTTCTTAGTGTTTTCTTAATAAATTAGCCCAGTTTTTTAAAAAAATACCACTGCAATAAAAAAATTTCAATATTCAGTATCTTAAGTTAAATTTTGACGGGGATTTAAATATGAACTCTAATATCAGTTATACAGAACTAGGAAATAAATTTTAGGGAAACATGCTGCTGCACTCACAATATAATTATATAGATCATCTGATCAGGATGGAATAATATCAAAGATATTTCAATTAATACAAATTACCTTTCATCGAAAAACAATATAATAATTTCACGAATGATTTCACTCATGTGAAACTTTAAAAAAATCATAGGTATAGTTAATTCACAAGGTCTTCTAAAGTTCTTCCAAAATCCGCTAAAGCCGAAAAAAATAAAAAATTCAAAAACATTACTAAACAAGTTGAAAACTCTAAACAAAAATTTACATACGGAAAATTTATACAAAAGCCGTCAAACAACTTTTAGTTCATAATTGTATGAAGTTCAAATGGTCGCTTGCGGGATTGAATATTTTTAAGCGTAGAATATACACAACCAATTTTTGAAGTTAGGCTTATGAGAAGGCGAAATTATACATTAAATGATTTTACATATTAGCATTTCATTTCATAAAATAGATGAGAAAATATCATTTAACATGTATTATGTATGTATATTAAATTTGCCTTCTTGTAGATGTTTCGGCAATTGCAATATTGCACGTACGCTCTGCACCTGAATATAAAAAATAATTAAAATTAATGTCAGTCCCAGGACATAAGCATAAATTTTGCCTTTCTTCTGAATTCACAAATAGTCATAAAAAATGAAATGTTAACACAATTTTGAAACAAAACTAAAATTCAATTTCATTGATTTTGTATATTTACAGTGTCTTGACGCCCGATCGATTTGTGTTGACAAAAGTCAAAGTCGAAATGAAAAACAGCAATAACAATTTTCCGTTGTTTTTATGTTTGTTTGCGGTTGAAAAATTACAGCACTAATTTAAATTTTTGGGATATGTAATTTATATGCACCATGTAAAAAAATTACTTTTCTTTAATATAAATAATATTTAAAACAATATATATATTCGGCTGTGCCGAATCTTATATACCCTTCACCATAGTATGGAGTGACGAAAGAAGTCACAATCACGAAAATTCGCGCCCACGAAATACGAAAAAAAAATTTTTTAAAACTAATTTAAATGGAAAAAATTACATTAAAGCAAAAAAAAATGCCACTCACCGTCTCACGGACGCACCCCCACGTGATGGAAACAAAAAATTAATCACGATCACGCATTATTGGTTCTAATCTCTATTTCATAGTATAGGCTGATTTCATAAACACAGCTTCCAAAGCAACACTGAAAACATGAGTTTACAAGGCATTCTCGTGTTGCTTTGCAAACTGCGTTTATGAAGTCAGCCATAAATTATGAATTTCGTAAGAAATTTGTTACACGTTCTTGCCTAGTGCATTAAAAAACATTAACATCCCCTTATTAGCACTTATATATTTTTTCACACATCCAAGAAGTGTTTCAACGTCTTTATGAATAAGTGGTCTTCGACTAAACAAAGAAACGATTTGAAACGTAAGAACAGGTTGAATAATGAAGAAATTCTCCCAAAATAGATAAAAAATATCGACACCTATTACATAAATCTGCTAGTCTAATGATTAAAATGTTCCAATATTATCTTCATATTGAAAATAATTTAAAGCTATCAAAAATTCTTAAAAAAAAGATCGAACTTTTTCAAATAAAAAGTAAAAGTAATAAAAATAACTAAAATGTATCAAAAATTAAAAAAAAATTAACCCTCCGTCATGCACATGTATCTGGCCAGATATTTTACGAATTTAACTGTGATTTAAATATATTTCTAATTTAGCTAGGGGTTTGAGTCTCCAGGTACCCTCTACAAATATTGTTAGGTATCGTTTTATGAAAAAACACATTAAAAAAAAAAACAACAAACAAAATTTATGTGGATTTTTTCATCTATACATCGTATACGTAGCGCATGTATCTGGCCAGATACACACACACATTTTGTATGTAGAGTACTGTACTTTATTGTTTTTTTTTTTATTTTTCTCTGCGCACTCTTACAGCAATGGAGGCAAATACAAACAAGGGTTTTTTGTTTTCATATTTTTTCGCTTCAGTTGCATAGTGAACTTTGAAAGGTACAGACAATAATTTACGAAAGAATTTTTTTTATCCAAAAAAAATGGGTGAAGTACAGTTTGTTTATAATACGCGATTTAGTAGCGGTAATGTGATTTTCCATGCACGACTAGCAGAAGCATTGGCCAATGAGTTAGAGATGAGATTGATGACTTCCCAGGAGTTGACGACGATATGGATCTAAATTATATGCCAGATGATGGCGATGCCTCAGATGTCGAAGCAGATGAAGTGTTTGGTAGAGACGACGATGAAGAAATTGAAGAACAGAATGCTACTGAAGATTCTTACCCGGTGGCACGGTTTCAAATCCTGAACACAACACAATGTTATTTTTTTTTTAGAATTTTCGATACATTTTAGTTGTTTTTATTTGTGGCCCTTTGTTCCTTATAGGAACCACAGGACATAATATATATAATATTAGTTGTTTTTATTACTTTTACTTTTTATTTGAAAAAGTTTGTTCCACAATCTATTTAAAAAACCAGGTACAATCTCATTTACAATTTTTTTTTAATTTTTGCGTTTTTTCCAATTTTATGAACGATAAAAAGTTTATTTTTCAAAAATATCCAATATGTTATCATATAGGATTAAGTACGGTGATAAAATAATTATAATGAATTTAGTAAGTTGTCGACGTTTTTATTTGATATAATATAATATAATATTAATAACAAAAATAAAAATAACTTGACGGCGTAAGAAAAAATATTATATTATAAAATATAACAACATATTTTAATTCATTATTTTAATATAATTTTTTCTTTGAAACTCGTATGATGTACGTAAACTAGTGGTATTCTGATAGTTCTTTTTAAAATTTTGTTAAATTTCCATTTAGTTATCTGTATTGCGGTTGGCCCAGACGATAAAGGCTTTGGTTCAATATAACCTGTATATTTCTGATATAGAAACACAATGGAATTTCAACCACAATTGATTTAAAAAATACTAAGAAAACAGATGAATTTAATTAAAAACAAATTTTATTTAAATCTTCTTCTGCGTTTACTAAGTAAGACAGAGAAGTAAATATGATAAATTACGATAAAATCGCAAACAGAAAGCATTTTGCTCTCAAATCCAACCCATAATTCGGCTTATTTTCGTAATACTTTACTATTAATCCGCGTCCAATTCCGTAGTGCGTGCTATCGACATACGATATTCCTCAAAACTATGACTTTTTTATACTACAGAACTACAGTTTATTTTATATGAATATGAAGAAATCAATTTTTTATCTCGTAAGATCTTAACTTGTCATTTTGTATATGTTGAATTGGGGAAAATACGAAAATATGCAAAAAAATGATATACAAATATGTATGCATATACTATTTTTGGGAATTTTCCCCAAATATTCCTATCTAAAAATCCAAAGATCATATGTATGATATGTACGATAGGAACTGATTGTTTGAAAAATATTTGATGAATTGCGAACTCTTCTTAGAATACATTTTAATTAAGCCCACATTAAATCTAGAAGCTAAATATAAATTTGTGGAAAGTATGTAGGTATTTGCAATACTTTTATTAAAAATACAAGTGCATTTTAAATTTTTATTCCAAATACAAAATAGTTTTTAATAAATGTTTAATTTTCACAATGGAAATGATATTTTTTAAGTTTTTTACTTTATAGTTTTGCTGTTTTTTAATCAATATTGAAGCATACAGTTTTCCTGATGTTCGCATATTTTTAAGAATTTTTGGCATTTTAGAGATTTTTTCACGATTTTTGGCTGCCGATTGCCAATTATATGATTTTTTTTAATAAATTTTGGGAATAATTTCCAATATTGCAGTTGCAATTTTTAGAATATACGCTATTTTCGCGGGGTTTTCAATTTTTTAGTTTCTTTGCTAATTACATTTTGGAGATTGATATCAAATTAAATTCTTACATCAAACTTTGTTTTTATTTTATAGAAAAATGGCAATTAATTGAAGTGCTTTTGAAGATTAACTCACTGATGTTACAGAATGAAAGAACTCAAATTCTAGCCGGGAAGAGATTTTTCTGCTTTGTTATGTGTTACTAAGTATCCAAACAACATTTTAATTGTCAAAAGATTTTTTATCACATTGTACAAATACAATAATACCGGGTTCTGATACACTGCAGGTACGCTCTGCACCTGAATATAGAAAATAATTAAAATTACATAAGTATAAAACAGGATATAAGCATCACTTTTGCTTTTCTTCTGAAATCACAAATAGTCATAAAAAATGAAATATTAATACATTTTCAAAACAAAACTAAAATTCAATTTCATTGATTTTGTATATTTACTCGTACATAGTGTCTTCACGATCCATTACATTTCTTTAATATAAATAATATAAAAAATATTTATGGTTATTTATATACGAAAAGAAAATGTAAGCGACAAAAAATACTGTAATATGCATGCATAATATTATACTAATAAACGTACAAA
Source organism: Gymnocheta viridis (assembly GCA_956483585.1). Taxonomy (NCBI): domain Eukaryota; kingdom Metazoa; phylum Arthropoda; class Insecta; order Diptera; family Tachinidae; genus Gymnocheta; species Gymnocheta viridis. The sequence continues at coordinate 81,278,452 of OY101441.1, read as the reverse complement.
AATAAGTTTAAAGAATCAAACAAAAACAAAACAACAAATCATAGCTTTTCGATTGTTTAAATATATACATGTATACACACAATGTGTACATGTGCCCATGAACGCATTTCAGTATATATGCATGTGATATATGTGTGACAAAAAGGGAAGATTTACAACAACCACACGAATTTCCATCAAGAATTTAAAATTTTAGTATTTTATAATAAATAAGATATATTATGTTTTAAAACGCGTAAACTACTATGAAAAATACAACCGCTCTGTGGTGTACAAGAAGCGGTCGTGATGCAACTTTTTCAAAAAAAATTTAAAAGTAAAATTATTTCGAATGCCATTTTTTTGCTCATATTTTAGTCGTTAATGAACCCACTTCAATTATTTTCAGTCTAAACCTTCGTAGAACTCCATACAAGAGATCTGCTTCATAAAATTGACGTAGGACAGTTGGGGCCATAAAAAAACAACAGAATAGGAAATATAAAAAAAAGTCTTTTGGCTATGTCATTAATTATTGGACCGAGCTTTGTTATTTTCAAACCGAACAAATTTATTAAAAATTCCAAGAGAATGGTATAAAATTTATTTCTCTATGTTGTGTTTTGGCCTTAATTCTAACTACACCAAAATATAGCAGACGGACAGACGGGCATCGCTCATTCGACTTCTCTATCTATAAGGATCCAGAATATATGTATATACTTTATGGGGTCTTAAATGAATAATGAAGATATTACATACGGAATGACAAACCCTTTCCAAATTTTTTGGTGAAGGGTATAAAAATAATAATTATGGTTATTTATATACGAAAAGAAAATATAAGCGATAAATACTGTAATATGCATGCATAGTATTATACTAATAAAATGGTCCACAGTGCATCGGACCGAATTTCACAGGCTATGTCCGCTTAAAAAATTTACCTCAAATATCTATTGAAACAAAATTTCCACGTTTGTGGACTTCCCGAACACCTAGTAATTGATAATGGCTCTCAGTTCAAAGCCAACGAATTCAATGTATTTTTGACAAAACTAGGTACTCATATCTCCGCCGAAATAGTTAATAGATCCATTTTGTTCGCATTAGATCGTATTTAAAAAGGGTTCAAAGTTGCAACTTTCAGAATATGCGCTATTTTCGCGGGGTTTTCAAGTTTTTAGTTTCTTTGCTAATTACATTTTATCGCTTGATATCAAATTAAATTCTTACCTCAAACTTTGTTTTCATTTTATAGAAAAGGCGATTAATTGATTCATTCATTCATTCTTTTATTTCCTTATCTGTTTATTCATTCATTCATTCATTTATTTATTTATTTATTTACTAATTTATTTATTTGTTTATTTAGTAGTATTTAAAATACTTTAATTTACAATAACATTTATTGTATATATTTATATTGAAACGATTAATTTGGCTCAAGTTCAAACCCGAGTTTACCCATTTTTATTATTTATTCTAATTTTTTCTTTGATTTTTATTAGAATATTTTTTGGATAAATTCATTATTTTTTATTAAGAGATTACTATATATAAAACAATTTTATTATTCATCAGACTAGCAGAACGGATCAGTACTGATTTCGAGGTCGCTACACCATCTCATCACCGTTCTTTGTTCAATTTCACCACTTTTGACGGTGGATACTAGTGATCAGGAATATCAACTATTTAAACGAATGACAGAAACCTCACAACATGATTAATAACCGTTTATTCTCAGCAGCCAATTGCGCTGAATAAGTAAGAGAGACTGGAATATATGGAGTAGTTATTCATCAGAGATGGGATTTCGTACTAACCGAAATTGATTTAACATGTAAAAATGAATAAGTTTGTACCTTTCGTATTCTAATTTGTTAAATAATACGGTCAAAAATATGAGGTTGTGCGTGAACGTGCATGAGTGAAATTTTTTTATCGTGAGCGTGAGTGAAAACTCACTCACGATCCCATCTCTACTTGATATCCTCTAAATATCTGGAGAAAACCGCTTAAAAACCTACGGATTTTCTGTTTATTTGTGTATACATATAATTTTTTGTCAACCACGATTGCTTGTAAGTACGCCATTTTGTGTTTTCCTACATGTAAAAATCTGTTCTGGCAATACTGTATGTTAATGAAATCAATAGCATACTTTAGGGGTTAACATACGCTTGGCGATTCAAATACTTAAAAAACAAAAGACTTAAGAGACAAACTTAGTGTTAGCGATAAAAGCTGTGCAATAGCTTAAAAATTTAAGTGGTATATAAAAAAGAGAAAGTATGACACAAATGCGTCATAAGGAATAATAAAGAAAATTATGAAATTGTAACGTGAACCAAGTAAGTAAATTGTAGCAAGAAAACATTATTCTTATTGAGATGCTAAAAAGTCACGATAAGCCGCTTTGGCTCTAGCTAAAGAAATAGAGAAACCCTTAAGGTTATTATTCCAAATACAGGACATTCTGACAACGAAAGTGTTCATAAGCCGCCTTGTGGGGAACGAACTGAATGTGAGAAGACAAAACCGCTATATAGATACCTCGGTTGCTTTAGATAATCTTATAAAACACAAAGAACCATCTTAGCTTAACGTAATTAGTAAATGATAAACCAAGAAATCGCCCAACATAAGAGAAGACATTGTGACGAAGGCTCAAGTAAAAAACAAATCTAACAATTCTGTTCACAATTTTGTTACCTTCATTCAGAATTGTACGATTAGTGGTAGAATAAACTTCAATACAATAATTAACGAGTGAAAGAAGTAATGATTTAGCAACCTAAGCCATACGAAGCACACTTTCGATTTAACTAAGTTAATATGTTTCAAGAAATTAAGCTTATCGTCTAAAACCACACCTAGGCACCGCATATCCAAATTGCACATACTAATATTCAACAGAGATTTATTCTGTAAACCAAAACATAGAGCTTTAGTGTGTAAAAAGTTTTTCTTCATCCATGTCTCGGTAATATTCAGTGTGAAATTAATACGATCAATCAGTGAGTCGAGAAATTATTTTTCAACAGTAAAGACTAAATGAATATCGTCAGCATAAAGGTAGATATCCGAAGGTGGCAAATTAGCAGCATTAGCAGTCATTCATATAAAGCACAAAAAGTAGAGGCCCCAGAATTTATCCCTGGGGAACACCACTTAGACAAGTAAGCTTAGAAGAACAAGTATTTTGTACAGAAATAAATTGTTGTCGTCCAGAGAGATATGATAGAAACAATTTGCAAGAAGCCTTCCCAAACAAGTAAGAAGAGTTGAGTTTATTAACTAAGTTATGGTGATTAATAGCATCAAATGTTTTCGATAAGTCTAAGGCTACTAAGATAGATACTTCTTGAATGTTAAGGGTCTTTCTGATCCTGTCCGTAAGGGAATGCCAAGCACTAATTAGCTCATTGTCGTTTAAATACTTATTTATTTGCTATTTGAAAAACAACGTTGTTTCTGTTCTGCCGTGTAAGTTGAAATTAATTGGTGTTAAAATTTTCCCTTGTTGCTTTGTTATCTCATGTCCAATTCTTTCTGACTAAAAATGTTACGAACTTTAGCCAAAAAAATAATAATCACTTTGGATTAAAGAAACCATTAACAACAAAATTGTTCGAAAATAATCACATTATATAAAAATTAGCTACTGGCATGAGCCTTGCAATGTTTACTGTCACATAACTAGTTAAAATTGATCAAATAAATCAAAAAAACTCAGCTAGTTGACAAAAAAACAAAAAAGCAATAACACTTAAGTATTAATCAAACCAAAAAAGTTTGTCTTAAGTAAAAACAAAAATTAGAAAGAAAAATGGTACATGAGATAAAACCAACATGTAACAATGGGTTAATTTAACGTTAATTAGTGATGGTAAAATTTGAATATTGATAGTGGTAAAACATTGATTACTGTAAAAACAAATAATAATACAAATAACTCTTGTATCCTTTTTCTAGACATTATTTGTATAAATACAAATTTGAAATCACATTCAACCGAGCCACCTAAACAGTGGCGGATACATGGAAACACACATGAAAACTGATGATGGGAGTGGAGCGGCTCCCGAAAAACAACGTTGTTTCTGTTCTGCCGTGTAAGTTGAAATTAATTGGTGTTAAAATTTTCCCTCGTTGCTTTGTTATCTCATGTCCAATTCTTTCTGACTAAAAATGTTACGAACTTTAGCCAAAAAAATAATAATCACTTTGGATTAAAGAAACCATTAACAACAAAATTGTTCGAAAATAATCACATTAAATAAAGATTACGTAAATGTTGACAGCGTTTAACTTTGTTCATATCCATTAAATTCCTGTCACTCCGAAACACTCTACGCTTAACAGGAACACAAGAAAGAAATTCAATTAGCTTGGAATTTAGATGAACGACTTGAAAGTTCACGTTCGCTGTGCGATATAATAGACTAAAGTCGGTTTCAAGAAGTTTTTGTTCAGAAGCTGAGCATTATTTTTTTCATCCGGCAACGCTACCTTGAGTTGTTAACATCGTGTATTTTTGCTCGCGGATAATAAATAAATTTTTTTTTGTTAAATAAAATAATTATTTTCTAGACTATGAATGGTCAAAAAAGGAGGAGGTTTTGGGGCAATTGTCCCAAATATAAGATGCCCAAGATAAATGACGGCCCGAGCACAAGCAACAGGTTTCATCTGCTGTCCGAAGATGAAGAAGAAGAATTAGTTAAAAAGTAGAAAATTCCACCGATAATTGCGGATTCCAACGTGATTTTTTCGAAAGTGCTAGGATTAATAAGTGAGAAATTTAGATTCAAAAGAATGTTGATTGGAACGAAAATGATTTCAAGCACCATGGCGCTATATAAGGAGGCGCTAAAATTGCTAAGAAGTAATAACATGAACTTCTACACACACGAGGTAAGAGATAGCAAGATTTTTCAGATGGTGATGCTTGGTCTAGGAAGACGACTTCATTTATAATTGAAGAATTTAAAAATACACACAACATCACGCCTGTAAGTGTAAACAAAGACATCAAGCGGAGATGACGCACTGTATCTGATCGAATTTGACAGGCAATACGCTTCAAAGCGTGAAATTAAAACAAAACACATTTTTCTGTAACATTGCTTTTAAGAGCAATAAAGGTCCTACACAATGTACCAAGTGTTCAATGTAGGGTCATGGAGCCAAAAACTGCAATAGAGTCAAGGTATGTACATCTTGTGCGGGTAACCACGATTACGCTGATTGTTCACTAAACAAAAGCTCACCTGATGGCAGTATAGTGTACAAATGTCATAACTGTACAAATAAAAATTACAGAAATTAAAACCACAGGGCAGATGATCCTAAATGCCCGTGTCGTAAAGAATACTTAGATACGACAAAGACTAACCACAAAAACTAGAATTACTAGTATGAGACATAACAGTAGTTATGTAATAGACGAGAGAGATTTCCCACAACTATCGAGCCAAGAACATCATAGCATTGCACAGGACTCCCGGTTCCAAGGGAAAAAATATGTTTTCTGAAGTGACTAAAAGTAAAACACGGGACAACAACAACGAGTTATCCAATGATAAACTATTGGAAATATTTTTTAATGCAGTAGATGCACTGGAAAAATGTCAAACAAAGTTTGACAACCGAGTCAGTTGATATAGTTTTGCTCAATGAGACGTTTTTAAAACCAAATCACAAACTTCAATTAGGAAGCTACAAAACTGATCGTGAAAGCTACAAAACTGATCGTGAATTAAATACAGTAAATTTGTATAATCGTGCAGACTGGCCAGCAATTACAGTTTGGGTGAAAAGTGAATTAGACGCCAAAACATTGACCAAACAGAGTGTATTCTTTAAAATTCCCAACAACGTAGATTTATTGCTAAATAAATTAATTTCAATTGTTAATGCTGCTTTTAGCAAGATTCCGGTAGGGAGGAAAACCCCGTGGCAGAGAGAAATCTCAAATACATCAAAAATGCTTATTGCTCAAATTAAATAAGTTCAAACGTGAATTTCAAAGATGTAGGGAGAGATACAATTTACAGAGCCCACTTAAATGGTATCTTAAGGCAGTTATGTAGTCTAATTGAATTCCACTTTAACAAGGACAGAAATTAATATTGGGCACGATTTATTTCAAAACTACCCCCTGGGTCCAAAAAATTCTGGAAACTAACAAAAGCATTAAAGGGAAAGAACTCGTTTGGTCAGATCTTACTTGCAATAATGAAGTGTTAAAACCCGGCACAGAAAAAGCTAATGCGATTGCCGACGCATTTGGTAGCTCTCACACTATTACTATCAATAACCCATCGCCTTTGGATACATATGTATTAGATTTTATTAATTGTCTCGATAATGATTCTCATATTGGTAGTAATAATATTGAACGTACAGATGCCACTGCGGTTATAGCATTTGTTATGCTATTAAAAAATACGAAAGCTTAGATGGCATAAATAGTATTATCCTAAAACATATGCCAGATTGCTTTTATGATATTCTAAGTAAAATATTTAATTGTTACTACTTAATAAATAAATAAAGATGTAGTCCTTTGTAAAACAGTGAACGTTGCATTGTAGGTGTTGCTTTTGGAAGTCTGAAGTTTTCCGTATTTCTTAACTGATATGGTTGAATTTCTCCTACGTAGTTTAGTTGCTCAATAAGATATTCTGGTGCATTTCCCGTTTTCATTTGTTGTATAAAGTGGAGCATATTTATTTCAAGTCTTTGTTTTATATTTACCCATTGTAGCGCATGACCTCAATCGGTGTATAAGTATTACATTTTAAAATTGATCGCATTGCTTTATTTTGTAATTGTTGAAGTCTTCCTATTTGTGTTAACGTGCGGCATATATATAAAATCCTTGAACCATGTTCAAAATGTGGTTTTATCATGTTATTGTAAATATTTATAGCCGTTAGACCCGATATTTTATTACGTATACGTTTAAAGAAACCGATTTTTTTTGCCAATTTTTTTATTTATGTATTCCATGTGCTCTCTGAATTTTAACTGTTTATCTGTTATGAAACCAAGATATTTTATTTCATTAACTTTTTTTACTTGATCATTGTTTTGACAGTGTTCTTCTGTATGTCCTTCTGTTAAAATTAGTGTGTCGCCCGCATATAAAACTTTATAAGTTCTATATTCAGTGGGAGTTACATTACCACTAGCGTAAAATTCCAGACTTAAGCAAATGAAGGCGTGTTTGGATAAGTGGAGCGATTGAAGCTATCCCGAGAAGTTAGAGCAAATGTGATTGCTCAGAATGAAGAATTGTGGTTAAAGGTTGTGACATCTGCAAAAATCTCTAACAAGATTCGCTTTGACGGGATCGAAAAGATTATTATTGAAATCACCCATGACAGCAATGTGTTCAAAGCGACAAGATATATCACCAAGGATATTATCCAAGCGATGAACACCACCTACGTGACCATGGGGCAAGTACACAACACCTAATAGGATTCTGTTCTGGCCCAAGAAAATCTCTAGAAACAGACATATCAAGTCCGGATCGGATAACTCAAAGACTACTTTGGCCTTAACACATTCCTTCAAATAAATTGCAACGCCACCACCTATAATACTATCAGACCTACCAAGTCTAAATACCTTGTAACCTGGAATATGTACAGCGGAATTGGAAACCCATGTTTTGAGCCACGTTTCAGTTACACCCACAACATCAAGGATAGACCCAGCAAGAATATGCTTAAGCTCATCAAACTTAGCAGAACCAACAGATGGCTTAATGCTTTGTACATTCATATGCCCAATATTAAAATAATGCGTAATGTTAGAAAAGTCATTCAAAATATAATCGATATTACAATTTGTATGACCAAGATTATTAGAAATATCCATGTTAAAAATAAGAATATATATGTATTATAAATATTAATAGAGAGTATAAATAAGAAACAAGACGTAAAATGTATAAGGGGAAATATGTTTTTTTTTCAGGAGAAAAAAAGTAATAGAATTCATTTAAGTCGACATACGTATTTAACTAAAATAGAATGGTATGAATAATATAAGAGAAAAGGATATAAATAGTGACAAAAAAGAAAAAAATAATGTTAATTGTTACAACAAAGTTCAGCAAAACAATCGCCATAAAAGTACTTCTTCGACGACCAATCTGACATGACGATTTTGACCGTAGGGAAGTCGCTGTGCAGCATGCGGAAAGATTGAATTATTTTGTTTTTTTTTCAAGTTACGACAGAAAAACGTGAGCTTACGCTACATCGGAGTGAGGTTATCATTCAGGTACATTCTGGAATTAATATATGTACCAGAGTTGCTATCACCCTTATTGGTTAAGCTAGTGGCGAAATCAGAAAACCTTATGTTACCAGCTTTAAAGTAACTATCCATGATAGCTCTTTAAACGGGCAGAGTGCAGTTTAATCAAAATTTTATTCTTTTTGTTGATAAAACAACATTGTTGTATGTCATTCTCCGTAATTGTGACCTTAAGGAATTTACCCAGACAAAGCAGATTGGATCATCCTAGTGTGGGATTCCCGAAACGATGATATCATTCCTATTGATCCTTCTATGTAAAATATTATTCTCAAGTTCAAGTTTGGATACCTTGGAAGATATGTCTTTATTAGAAGTATGTAAATGTCCTTCTTGAGATCACCGATTTTAGTAGACATTTGCACAATCATTTGATTGAAATTACGGTTAACTTCTTCAAAACCAGTTGTAACCTCAATTCGCAGAGAAGGAAATTCATCGATATTTGAAATAGAGGAACGTGCCGCAGCCCGGTTGCCAATCCAACGATATGATAATCTTTAATGGCCTTGATTTGCTCATTATTGGCATCAGCACAGGTGAGGTAACACCACCTGTCACGGAGAATGCAAACAATACCACCACTTTTTTAGTTACATTTTTGGAGACATGATTACACAACACGGACTGGAGATATTACTGCAGATTTATTTGTTAAACAAAACTACATACAGTCTGTCAATAATGAGTTTTCACATTGAAAATAAACATGGTTTAGTTAAATTAGTACCAATTACATTAGGTATACTTTTTGTTCAAAAAATATACATACTCTTATATTATTTATGTATGTATATCATAAAATTATAGATATTTAAAGAGACCATGCTAAAATCAGTTTCAAATAAGAAAGAAATACAACAAAAACAAATTTATTCTGCATTTCACATTGTCAAGAAACTCTTTGCACAAAAATTTTCTTGCGAATTTTGTTTTGGGGAGAACATTAAAAACTTTGCTTTGAGAAAATTTAATATTTCGTATGGAAAAATTTGCATTTACCAAACACTTGTAAATCTAAAAATCGTGCCACATTTTTAGCAACACGAATAAAAACATTTGAATTTGTATGAATTGAATTTCCCTTACTTTGTGTTGCTTTTTAACATTCAATTTATAAACTTTCCTTATTTTCATTTATAATCATTTTTATTATATTAAAATATAAATTGCATTAATTTTCCCACCAGGATGGTCGTTAATCATTTACAGTAACATTATTCAAATCTAATACTATTTAAAGAATATAAAATCTTTAAAGTATTCAAATAAAACAATTTGGATTTAACGGCAGAATGATTGGTAACGTCTCAACCAGATAATATTAGCACTGTGATAACACACCTGTTAATACAAATCAAACAGAGCCCGCATATGGTTTGATGTCATTAACGATCACATGGCGAGATACATACATGTGTGAGTAAATATGTGCAAGCTCGATAGGTATAAAAGCACAAGCAATTGGCTGCAGAAGGCAGTTGCTGTGTGGCTGGCCTGAAAGTAAGACATTGAATTTGTAGAGAAGTTTATAATTCCCGCAAATAAAATATCATACTTGGGGCAGTGATTGCTTGCTTGGCGAGGAGTTTATAACTCCCTAAGCAGTTTCCCTCGTGAAATTCACTCACTATTTGGGGCCAGGTATGGAGTGGTCGTAGCTGCCTGAGCGGTGAGCTAACGAGTTTTTGGAGCATTTTATAATTCCCGCAAGCCCTTTATCTTGCCGTCGGGTGAATCGTGACAGTAGCGCGCACATTTGCGGCTGGATGCGAGGTATAATTCCCCTATCAGCCGTCACAGAGAGACGTCCCGACGGTGATCGCTAGTGGCACACAGAAATTCACCACTCTGCTGGCTACCTGTTTTCTTCCACGTTACCAACCATCCTGGCCCCCTAAATGTAGAATTAAATGTAAAAGAACTAAAAGTAAATGCTGTATTTGTTAAGTGAACTCAATAATAGAATAAATAAAGAACACTAGTATAACGTGAACATACTGTGCTTCTCTGTAAAAACACAAAAATATAAACTGTTGTGTCCTTTTTAGTAGATCAGAAACGACTGACTTTATTCTAAAATAATATAATAGTTGCAATCAGTCTTAAACATAAATATAGTGAGAGTAAGAATAAGAGAGTATAATAGTGAGAGTAAGAATAAGAGAGTATAAAGTAAATTACATATTAGTTTGTACAATTACACTATACAACATCTTCCTTTTTTTAAATAATTACAATTTGAGTCATTATTTTATCCAAATAAATACTTAAGAACTAGACTTCATTTAATGTACAATTCAATTGTTGACTTCAGTTTTATTTCAATGATAATTACAGTTTGGGTCATTATTTTATCCAAATAAATACTTAAGAACTAGACTTCATTTAATGTACAATTCAATTGTTGACTTCAGTTTTAATTCAATGGTATTTTGATTTGGGTCTTTATTTTTAAGATATTGTTTATAAATTTAAGCGTTTTGGAATGACCACTTTTCTTCCTCTTTGATAGCTGTTTGTATTAGTTTCAGCATTTCGACTAAAAGGATTTTCATTTACATTGGATTTAGGAACTAGACTTATAACTTCTACATCTTCATTTATTTTTTCTAAAACACTTGGTCTTTTTGTTAAGTGTTCTTTATTACGTCGATAAATCATTCCATCATTGTCTTTTATTAAGAATGATCTGGGCTGTTTAAATTGCTCAATAACTGCAACTGGAAACCAGACTGAAGCAGGCGGACGCTTAAACATTACGTTTTCACCGGTGAAAATTGGTTTGAGTTTGGCCGTTCTTTTATTGTAATTTTATGATTTTTAAGTTTTGGCTTTAAGTTGGTTTCTATTGATGGTATTTTTGTTCTCAATTGACGCGACATTAAAAGTTCTGAAGGACTTGGCGAATTTCCATTTCGTGTTGTTCTATAATGCAACAATTCAGTATAATAATCTGACTTGGTTTCTTTACATTTGTGAAGTAACTTTTTAATCATTTGAATTGAACGTTCAGCCATTCCGTTTGATCTAGGAAAATAAGGGCTAGAGGTAATATGTTCAATCGACCAATCTTCACAAAACTTTGAAAATTCTTTTGAATTATAAGGGGGACCATTGTCTGAAATTAAAATTTTTGGAATCCCATGCCGGGCAAAAATTGATTTTAATTTTGTGACAGCTTGCTGACCAGTGTAACCTGATCTTAAAACATATATTTCAATATATTTTGAGTAATAATCGACGACTAAGAGATATTGATTCTTATCAAATTCGAAGATATTGCAACCTACTTTATTCTAAAGAGTATCGACAAATTCATGTTGAATTATTTCTTGTTTTTAAATTTCGCACAAACTTCACATTTTGAAATTAAATTGAAAATATAATTTCTGAAGTTAGGGCAATAAATAGAATCTTTAGCAAGACCTTGAGTACGCTGAATACCCATATGACTTTCGTGAAGCAAATTTAAAATTTTTCGACGTACTTGACTTGGGACAATAATCTGATTATTTTTCAATAGCATATCATTGACAAAAGATAAATCTTCTTTAATAATTTAATAATAATTTAACTTTATCGACTGACTTTTTGTTAATAGGCCAACCTTCTTTTATATAAGCAAACACTTTTTGAAGTGTTTCATTTTTTAAATTTGATTTAATTTCTTTTAAAATTGGCTCCGAATCATTTATTTCTTGCATTAATAAATCTACATGAAGTGACAATTCTTCATCAATTTCTTGTAAAGTATTGTATGTTAGTGGCGCTCTTGACAGAGTATCTGCAATATGAAAATGTTTGCCTAGTTTGTATTGAACATCTAGATCATAACATTGTAATCGTAACATATATCTTTGTAATCTAGCAGGGATTTTATATAATGGCTTTTTAAATAATGAGACTAATGGTTTATGGTCGGTTTCAACTAAGACTTTGAAACCATATAAATTGCTGCACCGACTGCAAATACGTGCCTAAGTAATTCACCATGCCTAAAAAGCGTTGGAAGTCACTGACACATTGAGGTTTAGGCATATTAATAATTGACTTTATTTTTTCAGAGTCTGCCGTGATTCCATTTTGATTAAAAATGTGACCTATAAATCTAATTTCATTTTTGCAAAACTTTGACTTTTCCTTATTGAATTTTAGACCGACTTGTTTTGCTTTTTCTAAGACTTGTTTTAAAATTTCATTATGACCTTCAATTGTTAGAAAATGAATTGAAAAATCATCTATATAAATGATTAACCCATTTATATCACCATTTCGCTGTGAAAAATCTCTGAAGCTGCATGTATAACGAAAGGTAGACGTAAAAATCTATATCTGCCAAATGGCGTATTGAAAGTGCAAAGTTTAGACGAATTCTCAGTTAATGGAATCATCCAGAAACAACAATTTGCGTCAAGTGAACTAAAATACTTCGAACCACCTAATTCCGCTTTACAATTATCTATATTCGGAAAAGGATGAAGTCGTTTAATAGCTTTGTTTAAATTTTGAGGGTCTAAACATATGCGTAAGCTTCCGTTTGGTACGACTGAACTAACCCAACCAGTTGGTTCATTTACTTTGACAATTACTTTAAGATCTTCCATTCGTTTTAATTCAATTTTTAATTTGTCATGTAGACTAAATGGAATTCTTCTTAGCGGATCAATGATTAGAATAACTTCCGACTTTAAAATCAACTCACATTTTTTTTCAATTCTCCTAAACCCGAAAATATTTCTTTATAACTGTCAAAAATTTTGTATACAAATAAAGAATTAAAATTTTTTATAATATTCATTTTGATAGCTGCATTAAGGCTAAATCATAATTGTTATTTTCAAAATTCAATTTCAAATTGATGCTACCGACAATAGAAAATTTGTCTCCACTAAAAGTTAATATATTTGTATTGTTTTTATTAACATTTTTATGCATATTAATATTTAAAACTTTAGCTGTATCTGTTGACAAAATATTTGCCTGTGCACCAGTATCAATTTGAAAAAGAATGCTTTTATTATAAATTTTACTTTTAATATTCCACTCAACAATTTCCTTATTAGTTATTTCTTTTATTTTGTTTTCGTTTAATGCTCCGTTATATTTATTGTTATTATTTCTATTAGTATGCAAAATACCTACAAATAAATCTTCATTTTTCGTATTGTTAATCTGTTTTACGTACTGTTGTTGTCTGCTCCGACACATTTTAGCAAAATGATTTGACTTCTTACATATGTATGTACATGACAAATTATACCATCTGCTGGGCAACGGTTTCTGTGTTGTTGTCCGCAACAATTACAGACACCTGTTGAAATTTATTAGATGTTGCCGACTTCTGCTGAAAATTTTTAACTGCATAATTTGATGCTGACTGTTGGACTGACTTTTCTTGACTTATTCGACTGATGACGTAGTGCTCCAAGAAAATTGTTGTTATTGAGTTCATTTAATTGACTTGCATTTGCCTTTGCCTTTGTTATTGCTCTGGCAAGGTCGATTGCTTTTGATAACTGCATGTCACCTTCACTAAGTAATTTTTATATGTGACTGTATTTTGTTGATAAGCCGCAAACAAAAATATCACGAACTAACTGTTCCTTAAGGTTACCAACTCTGTGACGTATTCATCAATTGATTCTTCATTTGTTTGCTTACGTGAAAAGAATTTGTGGCGTTCTACAGCCATATTGGCTTTAGGCACAAAATGTTCATGAAATTCTTTTATTAGCATCTTTATAAACAATACTGTTCAAATTTACATTGAATGAAATAAAAATTGCCAGTGCGTCATTGCCAAGATGGTGCAGCAACAAGACGTTTATTAGTTTGATCTTCAAGATTGGATGCACGAATAAAAATAGTAAACTGATTTTTCCATTGCTTCCATTCCATGGCAAGATTGGGTGCTTTTAAATTAATTGGCGCAATTGTAGTTGAAATAGCCATATATTGTTGATTTGGAGCCGCTAATGCATTTGATGCATTTAATTGTGTAACAGGCATCTTTGTCTCCATATAAATATATTGCACATGCAACAAAATAACTGTTGTTTTTATTATTTGAGTTTTTTTAATTTGTTTGTCTTTTTATTTATTTAGTTTGACGGCTTTAATCGGATTTCTCTTTTTAATAATTGACTATCTTTATTATTTATTGGCTTTTACTGACTTGGACTGAAATTATTTAAATATAAATACTTTTATTTTGCAGGCACACATCTGACACCATGTTGTGTTCTTTTAAATAGATCAGAAACTACTGACTTTATTCTAAAATAATATAATAGTTACAATCAGTCTTAAACATAAATATAGTGAGAGTAAGAATTAGGGAGTATAACAGAGAGAGTAACAATAAGAGAGTATAAAGTATTTAAAATTTTAGTTTGTACAATTACACTATACAACATAAACGACCCTGACCTACGCTGAGCTATCCCAGCAACCAGCGTAAAACGTGTCGTTACACTCTGTAGCGTGTTTTCATTGATCCTATTAACTTCTTTGGGTCATAAATCGTTGGCATTTCCCGCCAATCTTCTAATACTGCTGTTTTAAGCGATATTATATTTTTTTGTTGGCGTTTAGCGACTGGTTTTTTCGAATAAACTCATAGATTTTTAATATGATTGAGCTCGGGACCTTGATCGTGTATATCGATGACATGTCCACAGTTATATTGCAGCCTAGTCCGCACTATTTGGGACTTATGCTTTGGATTATTATCTTGATAAAATTTAAATTGTGGTTTATTGTCTCTAATGAATTCAAATTTCTGTGCACTGCTAAATAAATAAGTCTGTAAATATTAATGCGTGTTCATCCTTGAGTCTATAAAAGCAAGTTTACTCGCTCCTTGACTTGATAACACACCCGGATCATTATGAACATTTCTCCAAATTTTACAGTTGGGATGATGTTTTCTTGTCTTAGAAATATTAAAGGCAGTCGCCACACCCTAGATGGTCCATCGTTGTAATACAACATCATCTTCGTTTCATCACAATTAATAACATTGTCTCAATAGTCATTCGGGTGTAAAACGCTCAGAGTAGCGAAGGAAAATTGCTTCTCTACTTTTGCTGCTGACAGTAGTGGTTTCTTTCTTGTTGCTCTTGATGAGTATTTAAGGTGTGACGCATTGTTTCGTGGCAAACACCAACATCAAGTTCTTCCTTTAGCTCTGCCGCAAGAGCTCTAGTAGACATTTTTGGGTTTAGCCATTTTTCTTGATATCAAAAGCTCAGCACGCGCATTTATCTTATTTTTTCGTCTACCTTCTTTTTCAGCTCGATTAATAACGTTATAAATTGTTCTCCTTGAAACTGAAAACATTTCTGATAACTCCTCCGCACTTTTTCCTAGTTGGCGATTATAATAAATCAATTGAATATTGTTATACGAAAGTCTTTTTCCAGGCATTTTTGATATTTTTATTATGCCACTTTACGACGCGTATATTTTTTGCAATTTGGACAATGTGCGCATTTTATAGCGGCAAATCACCGCTACTTTGAAAGAGAGTAAAAAAAGCAAGATGTGCAAAGAGTATATTACTAGTAATACAAACAAAACATTTTTATGCAAAGAGTTTCTTGACAATGTGAAATGAAGTATGAATTTGTTTTTGTTGTAGTTCTTTCTTATTTGAAACTGATTACTAGTTTTTTCAGCATGGTCTCGTTAAATACATATCTATAAGTTTATGATATACATAAATAAAATATATTTTTTTGAACAAAAAGTATAAAAATGAGTAGCAATTAAGCTACTCATTTAACTAAACCGTATTTTTTTTCAATGTGAAAACTCATTGTTGACAGACTGTATGTAGTTCAAGATAAAAGCTTGAATGTTTTT
Source organism: Gymnocheta viridis (assembly GCA_956483585.1). Classification (NCBI taxonomy): domain Eukaryota; kingdom Metazoa; phylum Arthropoda; class Insecta; order Diptera; family Tachinidae; genus Gymnocheta; species Gymnocheta viridis. The sequence goes on along the minus strand of OY101441.1, from coordinate 81,262,261 downwards.
AATTACTTTTAATTTGTAGGTTAGGTTGAATATAACAGTATTTTAACACACGAAACAAAGCAAAAAGAATGCTGGAGAAGATAAACCTCGAAGTAACGATGATGCTGAGCCAATCAAATTGGTGAAACACCAAAGTTTGTAATTTATCGAATTAATAGAAACCACTTTAATTAATTTTAGTTAAAAACGATCGCCAACAGCAGAAATTGATTACTTGCACATTATAGTTTCCAGACTTTTTAGCTCTTTTGCTAATTATTTTTTACAAATTCTACAATTTGTTTGGGATATGTTCCGCTGTTACGTTGGTCGGCAAAAAGTTATAAAGTTGTAATCCTGACAGACTGTATGTAGTTCAAGATAAAAGCTTGAATGTTTTTAATTACTTTTAATTTGTAGGTTAGGTTGAATATAACAGTATTTCAACACACGAAACAAAGCAAAAAGAATGCTGGAGAAGATAAACCTCGAAGTAACGATGATGCTGAGCCAATCAAATTGGTGAAACACCAAAGTTTGTAATTTATCGAATTAATAGAAACCATTTTAATTAATTTTAGTTAAAAACGATCGCCAACAGCAGAAATTGATTACTTGCACATTATAGTTTCCAGACTTTTTAGCTCTTTTGCTAATTATTTTTTACAAATTCTACAATTTGTTTGGGATATATTCCGCTTTTACGTTGGTCGGCAAAAAGTTATAAAGTTGTAATCCTTCGTAGAGCAGCGAGCGATGTATTGCAGTTGTTAGTGCCCTTTGCAGCCTAAAATTATCCATGTTTCTTAATTGGTATGGTTGAGCCTGTCTAACGTATATTATTTGTTCATTTAGATATTCTGATGCTGTTCCATTTTTTATCTTTTGAATAAATTTTAGAGAATTTAATTCAAGCCTTTGTTTAATATTTAACCATTTAACTGATTCTAAAACAAAAACAAATAAAAACAGTAAAAATAAAAGAGCTCTCTGAGAGAACAGTGTTGGCACAGCAAAACCAGTGTTGGCACAACGGGTCGTTTTTTGATACAATGACCAGATCAGGGCTTTTATGGCTCTTTTTTTTAGCATTGTTATTGTGCTTCCCATGTGACAAAATTCCAAATTAGGTTATTTTACTGATGCATTGTGTTAATTGTTGTTAGACTGTTCAGTGACGAAGGTATAACACTGGTCACTGAGCAGTTATAATAGCAACAATTAACAACACTGTTATCAGTAAAATAATACAAAAAAACGCTCGATTTTAATTTTCCTACCATTGTTATGACAGGGCGATTCAAAATTGACTTCTGCAACATACGTGGGCTGAGGGCGAATTTCTTCTCTGCCTATGCTCACGTTTGTGTCCATCGGCCGGACGTCTTCGCCTTATGTGAGACCCAGGTATCTGAGGATGCTGATCCACAGGATTTTCATATACCAGGGTATCACCTCCTATCACTTTTTAACCTTCACAGAGGCCTTGCACTTTATATACGAAATGAAGTAGTGTACCAGTGCCAGCAATCTTTAGGCACGAGTGATCCGGAATTTAGCTGCCTCTGGGTTAAATTCAAAATCAGGTCACACTCATTACATTTCGGGTTTCTATATAGAAGCCCAAATGCGGAAAGGGATAAAACTTTTTCTGGCTTCGATGCCCTTTCCGACTCCATATCGAAGATCCTGGAAAGTTGTCCGGACAGTGAAATTGTTGTTGCTGGTGATTTCAATGTTCACAACTTATCTTGGCTCCACCATTCGAGCCACACAACCCCAGAAGGCCAATATGTTGAGTTATTTGCAGCGCACAACCACCTAGCGCAACTAGTGAATGAGCCAACACATATTTCGTGCGTTGAAGGGCACCAACACAATACTCTTGACCTGTTTCTAACTTCACACCCTCAAAAGTATGAAGTGAGCGTAAATGCACCTCTCGGTAACTCGGACCATTGCACCATTTCCGCCTCCTTTTTGACTTCAGAACTTCACAACGTTTCTCAAACAGCTACGAAACGTACAAAATACATATACGAAAAGGCTCGTTGGGCTGAGCTCAACGCATTCTTTAGGCATTTTAACTGGAAGCTTTGTTTCTTAGACAATAATGTCAATGCCATGGCGGAAATTGTTGAAGGCGTAATTTTGCAGGGAATGAAAGCTTTCATTCCATCTAAGCAAATATCCATTAAACCTAGAGCGAAATCGTGGTTTAATCTGACGTGCAAAAATGCAGTCAAATCCAGAGAGGAAGCTTTCAGTATATGGCGTAATAACAAAAATGCCGATACTGATTCGCTACGCAAAAGGGCGAGATCTTCATGTGCCAAAGTATTAAGGCAGCAAAAAGCTTTGTACGAGCAGTGCCTTCGTGCTAAAGTTCTTAATGCCCCTCGGGGTAGTAAGAGCTTTTGGTCATTCGTTAAAAGAGTAAAGGATAATGCTAGTTCCTCAATTCCAGCTCTTTTAAAGGATGATCAAGTATTCACTAACCCGGTTGATAAAGCTAACCTTCTGGCTGAATTATTTGCAAGTAACTCCCACTTGCCGGAAAGCACTCAACCACTGCCCGTGCTTGAAAGAGTATCTGTAACTATGCCTAAAATATTCTTTCGAGCCCGTGCAGTTAAAAAGGTTTTAGCAGATCTCAACATAAATAAATCTCCTGGGCCGGATGGTATTCCAGCACTGGTCTTGAAGCAGTGCTCTTCGACGCTAGCGCGTCCGTTAGCTAACCTTTTCAGTACATTGTACCATGCTGGTGAATTTCCAATGTGTTGGAAGGTTGCTAATGTAACGCCAATCCCCAAAAAAGGAGAGGCTAACAACCCTGAAAATTACCGCCCAATTGCAATTTGCTCAGCACTTTCCAAAGTTATGGAAAGTATGGTAAACTTCCATCTTGTGAGATATTTGGAGTCCAACAGCTTACTTAGCGACCGCCAGTATGGATTTCGTAGGGGTCGCTCTACGGGAGACCTACTGGCTTTTCTATCGGAAAGATGGTGTCATTCTATTCACCATTTTGGCGAGAGTAAGGTGGTGGCTCTAGATATTTCCAAGGCGTTTGATAGAGTTTGGCATGGTGCACTTCTGTCAAAACTTATTGCTTTTGGTGTCGGTGATGTCTTCTCTCGATTTATATCAAGCTTTCTCAGAGATCGCACTATACGAGTTGTTATAGAAGGGATCTCATCAAACGAGTTCAAGATTAATTCAGGGGTACCGCAAGGATCCGTTCTTTCTCCCACACTTTTTCTTATTTTCTTAAACGACCTTCTACTTCAAACTTCCAATCCTATCTACTCTTTTGCAGATGACAGCAGCATGTGCCATTCATATTCATTCAATAACAGACCAAGCCTGCCGGAGATCGCGGCAATGAGGCAAAATATGAATGATTCGATAAATAACGATCTTTTAGCAATCCATGAATGGGGACGTGCGAATAGGGTCGAATTTAATGCTCGCAAGACCCAGTGTTGTATGCTTACACACAAATGTACGTACAATCATGCTGCTTCATCTGTAATAATGGGTGGTGTAGATATTGAGGAATCAGAAACTCTTGATGTTCTTGGCATGAAAATTAAATGTGATGTTCGATGGACTGATCATATTTTTCAGGTTTCAAAAGAAGCATTCAAGTGCCTCGGCTTTCTAAGACGGTGTAAGAGATACTTCACTCCATCTGATCTCCTTAATGTTTACACCACCTATATCCGACCGAAAATGGAATACAACTCTCATGTATGGGCCGGTGCTTCAAAGTCTATTTTGAAGTTACTCGACCGGGTACAGGAGAGGGCGAAGAAGCTCATCGGTGACAGTAGGGTAGCCAACTCTATTGACTCACTGGAGCATCGACGCAATGTGGGATGTATTTCACTGTTTTATCGCTACTACAATGGAATGTGCTCTAATGAAATCAGGGAACTTATTCCCGAAACCCGCTCATTTGTACGAACAACACGTTCTTCGTTAAGAGCGCATCCATTTGTGGTTGATATGCCAGTGGATCGCACTACGCATTACAGAGAAAATTCGTTCTTTAGCCGAACAGTTCGCATGTGGAATAAACTTCCTGCAGAGGTCTTTCCTGTTACTTTCAGTGTGGGAAAGTTCAAATCGAACGTCCACAAACACTACTCCCTTTATCCTCCTTCCTATAACCAATTTTCCTATTTGCGGCACAATGCATTGCATATGTAGGGGTCATCCCCTGAGTGCTGGTCCAAGTTAAAAAAAAAAAAAAAAAAAAAAAATATAAAATAAATAGGTGCGTACCGATTGCATTTTAAAATCGCACGCATTGCTTTATTTTGTAACTTTTGGAGTCGTTAAATTTTGGTAGTTGTACTGCATGAATATAATATTGTTGACCCAAACTAAAAGTGTGGTTTAACGATCGTGTTATATATGTTTATTGCTGTCAATGTCGATATTTGGTTACTTAAACGTTTAAAAAAAGCCAGTTTTTCCAATTTTTTTACGAATATAACCAATATGGCTTTTAAAATTTAAGTTTTTGTCGATTACAAAACCAAAATACTTAATTTGTTCTACTTTCTCAATTATTTCGTTATTAATTTGAAAGATCATATTGCTATTGGTGTTAATTTCCATAATTTTTATTTTACCCTCGTTTAGTTTCAGTTTATTCATTTTTAACCAATTGTTAACATTATCCATATCGTCTTTGAGATGATCATAACATAATATTGATATTCCGAATCGCCTTCAGCAAAAATTTGTGTATCATCTGCATACAGTATAATTTCACATTTGTCTAATACGTTGGGCATGTCATTTATGTATATAATAAAAATTAAAGCTCCTAATATTGGTTTCTGTGGTACTCCAAATTCATTATCTATTTTATTAGATTTGATATTATTCACTTTTGTAATTTGTTTTCTGTTTGTGAGATATGATTTAAACCATTTTAGTTCGATATCCTGGATAGTTTTTGCAGTAGTATAGTTCTTTCAAATGCTCGTTTGAAATCTGAGAACATTGCAACAATTTTTCTATTTTCCATCTATTTGTTATGTAATTTACTGATGTTTCACATGAAAAAAGCCCGATTGATATTTTGATAATAAATATTTTGATTCTATCAAAAATTTTCAAAGAACTCGCATGTCTTAAGTGTGTTTATTGGCCGAAATTCCACACATTTTCTTGTTTTGGCAATCGTCTCAATAGGTGTTACCATCGATTCTTTCCAATTTTCTGGAAATATTCCAATTGTCAATGACTTATTTATTATATCTAGCATGGGTTTTCCTATAATATTCCAGCTACTAAGTATCATTTTACTAGAAGTTTTATTATAGTCGGGCTTATTTTTTACATTTTTACATATAATGCTTAATTCATCTAAAGTTATTGCACGAAATTCAAATTTGGAGTTTACTACAGGCATTTTGTTTATATTACCTCTTATTAATTTTATACTATTTACAAAGTATTTGTTAAAGTTATTGGCTATATAAAAATTTGCTTTATATTCTACCACAGTTTGAATCACATATTGTTTTTTTTAAGTATTAGGTTCTTTATTTCCCGCCACATTTCTTTTTGGTCTTTGGTATTATTTATTTTGTTATTTATGTATTTATTTTTTTCATTGCCAATTTTAGTTTTATAAAAATTTCTAATTGTTTTATAGTTTGACCATGCCTCGCTAGTATTTTCTATTATTGCTATTTGATACTTATCAATTTTTTCTTTTTTTAACCGTCTCATTTCGTTATTGAACCATTTGTTTTTATTGTTGTTTCTAATTGTATTTTTGGATGTTAGTTTTTTTACTACCTTCTCCAAGGTGTCATCGCAGAAACATACATTATTGTTCAAATCATTATTAATATTAATATGTTGAATGTGTTTTATTTCTCTATTATTCGTATTTTCATTATATTTAAATGTTTCAATTTCTGTTTGCGCATAAAGGCAGAGGAAAATAAATAAAAATAAAACACAATTGCTTTGGTTAATTTTCAATAATAAAGGGTGAAACTTTATTGATATATGTATATTACCTTTCTGAGTGTATACCAACTCACGTTTAAAAAACTATTGAATTATAACGAGCACAAAAACGAAAAGTAGCAAGGTGACAAATGCCAAGATGAGAAGAATACCGTTATCGGTTTATTCGTTAGAATTCATGTAAAAACTCCCACCAAAGGATGAATAAAAAAGGAGTGCTATAAATCCTAGCGACACGATAAAATTATTAAACGAAACGCATTATATATAAGATCTGACTTAAACATTGCCGGCCACCTTGGAACATTCAATAAATAATGATCTTACAAAAACTAATACTTATAAATAGAAATTTAAATTAGTTTTTTTAATACATTTTGTTTAAAAGCTGTTCGTTTCGAATGACTACTAAATCTTTTACCGCGATTTCCCGTTCAGGCTTCAATTCTGGCAAGCACAGTTGAAAATTCCTCAAAGGTGTATTTAACCGACTGAAGTTCCTTACGAAAATGACTCTTAAAACTTCGAACTCCCGCTTCCCATAAACCTCCCATATGAGGAGCGCCATCAGGAATAAAACGCCATGAGACACCGTGTATTCCATAAAACGAGCACATTCTAGCACGAGATTATGCTAGAAATGTATTAAGTTCTCTTTCCAACTCTCTTGAGGCACCTACGAAATTCGAACCATTATCCGAAAATATTCTATTCGGACCACCACGTCTCGATACAAAACCGATTAAATGCCGCCAAAAATTTATCAGTCGACAAATCCGACACTACTTCTAGATTTACGGCCTTCGTCGAAAAACATACAAATATGCAAACATAGGCTTTTAAAACCTGACCTGATCTAGCGCTCGAACTTTTCATATCAAATGGATCAGCGAAGTCCTCCCCAGTTGTGGTAAAAGGTCTATCCAACGTAGTTCTTTCTGGCGGCAAAGTTGCCATAATCTGACTACATGCACGCTTACGATCAAGGATACTACGCTTGCAACGATTGACAACCATGCGCACTAACGTTTCAATCTAGGAATCCAATACTCAATTTGAAGAATTCTAAGCATCAGCTGATTTTCGCCGTGAATGGAAATCCGATGTACAAATTCGGTCAAAAGTAACGCAAAACGTCAAGAATACAGCAAGAAAGGTATAAACTAACGAAGGCGATTTAGCTAATCTTCCATTAAGTTGCATTGCTCCATCTTTATCTATAAAGAGACTTAAACACAAAAGTGAACTCTTTGAAGACAAACGTTTCTTGGCTATCAGACACTCGTACTCCTCAATAAAAGTAGCTTTTTGAGCAACAAAGCCTAACGTGTTTTTATTTGCTTCTCCTCTATCTCAAATATGGTATAAGACGTATACGAATGACAACCTTTGTGGACTGTATGTGTATTTCTAAAAAACCTAAATATGTAGGCTATCACTCGAATTGCACGATCAAAAGAAAATCTCTAAAATATCTTCATAGTTTGCAAAATATGTGGTACCAGACTTTACAGCACGGGCTTTAAGATCTGTGTCAAGTGAAGTGAGATTTCGAAGATTCCATTAAGATTTATTTTCACGAAGCCACTTTGGGCCATGCTACCAAAGATCACAACTCACTAAGTCAGACGGCGAAACGCCACGACTTCCCAAATCAGCAGGATTATCCGTTGATTCAACATGAAGGCAATTGTGACTGCAAACAATTTCCTGAATCTTACAAACTCTGTTCGCAACAAAGGTGGTCCAAGAATTGGCATCTTTTCGTAGCCAAGAAAGGACGATCGTAGTGTCAGTCCAACAATAAATTTGACGAAGCGGTACATCAATCTCACTTACTACAGTTTTCACAAGATCTGAAGCTAAAACTGCGCCACAAAGTTCTAAACGAGGTATAAAAACCGTCTTAATCGGCGTGACTTTGGTTTTACATGTCAATAAATTAACGAATATCTTACCATTAGGGTTCTCAACGCGTATATGTATCAGCCTCGCATATGCCTTTCCGGGGCATCAGAAAAAACATGAAGCTCAACAGATGACTCGGGTTCATATTGAACCCATCGATTGATGCTTATATTATTAACTTCATGGTAAGAAACAACAAATTTTGCCCACTCAGCCTTCGTAGAAGGTTTAAGTGAGTCACTCCAAATTATCTTGCCACACCCTTTGCATAATACTACCTATACATAATACAATACTACCCTTAATTTTGAGGTTTTCCTATCCACTTTTATTATTGGGTGATGGGGTAAGTAACAACATAAAGTCGAAAAGGAGTTTTCTACTGCAGGCCTCATATGATCCAAAGATAAATATCATCTTAAAACATCCTGACACATTTCTTTTACTAAGGGCTTTCTTAACAGAGAAGCTTCCTTTAGATGATCCTACAACCAATTGCTCAGGAAACTCTGCTCACTATATATCGACCATCAGACCCACGACAAGTTGTATTTTTGTAATTATTTTCACAAATCAAATCATATTTTCCGTTTCGGTGTTTCCTCCAATTCCCGAAACCTCAGTAAGTTCCGATTCAATTTATCTTTTTCCGAAAACTCAACACTAGTAGAGTAAACTTTTACCGAAGACTGTTGCACAGGTCCCGTAATAAGCCATTCAAAAATAGTATTTTGGGCCACTAATGTTCCGAGAATGTTACTAGGGTACACATCCGCACCTAGCAAAAGATCAGCTGGTTCACAATCGTAGAATTGAGAATCAGCGGGGTCAATAAGAGCGCGAGCTGGGTACGTAATACCCTGATGACGAATATTCACCATTGCTGTCCCTAATAACACACTTCGATTCCGCGACAAATGAAATGCTTGACCATGCAATGGGTCCAAATTACTAATACCGCGAGAGGTAGAAGGTAAGGATGACTCTACCGAACTAGCAACTACGTTAGAGTTTGCAGGATTCCTATTAGAGATTTCTGAAAGAGGATCACTTCTTTGCAATAAGGTATGATGCCTCTTGTTACAATTGGTACAATTATGAACGCTTTAATATCACACACATTCTAAGGTTTGAATTCTTACCGTCATGAAATTATCAAAATCTTTCAGAGTTGGCAAAACAAATTTTTCCTTTATACTCTGTTCCCATAAAGTAACAGTGTTATCTGGCAGTCGCTGTATGCACATAAAGATAATTTTTGGGTCCCAATTTTCAGTTGACACTTCGTAGATTGCTAAAGCAGAAAGGCAACTATTTATACCCCATTTCAGTTGAGACTTCATAGATTGCTAAGACAGAAAGGCAACTATCTATACCCCTTTGCAAAGATTTAAGACCCGTACAATTTCCTTTGTCCACAACTGGGAGAAAAAAGTGATTTTAGTTGATTATTGACCAACACACGAGGATTTTCATAGGCCTATTGGAGATTTTTCCACGCTAAGTCAAACACATTTTTGAACAATTTCTTTTGCCTCGCCACTCGTTTTTCGCAACAATTGACAAAGCCGTTCAATATTGCTAAGTCGCGAACTATTCACGTATAGCGCGGTTAACAAATCCCGAGAAGCTGGTCATGATATCCCCATCAAATGTATCAACATCACAAGGAGGTAACTTTAAATTGTGACAGAATCTATCACTACAAGCGTCACTATCTATTTTAGGATTATTCGAACTGATTGTCATTTCTAATTCCTTTTTATCTTATATGAAGCGCGATACTTTCTACGAACCGTACTATTCTCTTCAGATTTAGTATCTTTAGACGCGTTTGACAGTTGCACAAAATTTAAACACTGATCATAAGCGACTTTTACCTTGTCCTATAAATCTCTCAATTCGTCGGCATGAAGCCTAGAGTATTAACCGTATAAGCTTCAGGTGGAAATTCATTTAAAGAATCTTCAAATTATACTAGAGCATCCGAAGCTTTAATAAATCTGCCTAATGCAGAAATAGACATTTTTCTTCTTCCTTTAAATATTTACTTAAAGCAAATTTTCAAAAAATACTTAAAAAGTTTAACCTTTGACAAAGTCAATAATCGCTTTTAAATTTCCAAAAAACTATTGTTTGCGTATAAAGAGGGAGGTATAAATAAAAAGACAATTGTGATTTAGTGTTTTCAAATTGAATTAAATATTTCTTTATTACCTTTTTTCGATTATGGGAATTTGTATAAAACTATTGGAATGTGCCACTTTATCAAAGGCTCACAAACAAGTAAGTGTTTATACATAAGAAAAACAACAAAGGACCGAACAAACGAATAAAACCAAACCGTTAGGTATTTTTACTAGTCAGAATCCAAGAGAATACTCCGAAAAATCAGGAATGATTTAAGAAAAGAGTAAATTTGGGTCCTGACAAAGTAGTAAATATTAAATGAAAATTAAATAAACAAATTGAACGAAGCAATATAAAATATTAACGATCTGGCTTAAACATTGCCGGCCACCTTGCAATAACGAAGTTATTCAATAATAAAAACTTATATTTTGTATTTATAAAAATAGTACAATCAATTCCAAAATTCAATCGACATTAAATGGACTGTATTAGTATTAAAATTAAATCGGAGACGTTCCGGAGATCACCCAGCCAATGATGGTATATTGGGCCAAAGGTGAACCCGGAGTCGAAAATATGTTGCCAGTCAATATCTGCCCGCTCAATTCCGGACCCAAAACCAGTGCCACCTGCCCAGAATGATAAAACGTGGGGTCAGCTAGTTGTAAACCCGGAAATCTGTTCTTAACAGCCTCTGCTACACTTTCTCGAGGCGTCCTTATGCCATGCATGCGCTGCACCTTGGCAGTAAGGGATATGTGTTTCGCAGCAAAATAAATCTCAAAAAATATATGTACGTTTTTATTTAAAAATCAAAAAGTGTATTTTTACTGAGACACCTTTTATCTACGGACATCTGAGCTTAGCTTATGTGCTGTTCATAGAATCCAAGCAATCGAATTGAGTGAACAATTTTTAGGAAAACCATTCAGTTATTCGAGATGTTCCCTACATTTTTTCTACTCAAGTCGATTGCTTGAATTCTATGAACAGCACATAATACTGCTTCATTTTACTGATCCAATATAATTTTCTTTATATAGAGCGTATGCGTAAGCGACAGTAGCCATCTGGAGCTGGCAGCTTCAGTTTGGTGACAAGCTGATCGCTTACATAGCTGACCGCACAGCATACGTCTATCACCGTTCTCACCGAAACCTCATGACTTCCCCCTGCAACTTAACCTGCGCCGTGAAGGAAAAGGAAACAACATGGCGGAGTGGCAACGACGCTATACTAGTCGGACCCGCTACCGACAGCACAGGCTTCGTTAAATTTTTGTGCTTTTTCGGGGGGAGGACAACCTTGGTTTTCGGTGTACCTTTTTCAGCCGGCCTAGAGAAATGTATTAGTGTGGTGATTTCCTTGGCATTTGCCACATTTCCGCACGCTGCCACAATCTTTAACTTTATGGTTGCTGGCCAAACATCTTGAGCACTGACCCCAAACCAATAAGTGACGTAGCTTCTTTTCATGTGACAGCCGCCTGAAACGGAAGCAAGCTACCAAGGGATGCGGTTTCTTGCAGAGGCTGCAAGCAGGTGCAGTAGCTTTAGGCCGCTCGGCAGCAGGCAGTTTGGATATATCATCGAAGCCACCAGCAGTAATAGCTGGGCTCTCCGTAGATTTCACCACCTCCGCAATATCAGGCCTAGTCGCAGCAGCAGGAGTCGGTGCCAAACCCGCAGAAATGTTGCCAGACAGCACCACAGCCGGAGGGGCTACTTCCATAACCTCCACAGTCTCTTCCAAGAGAGCTTCTTCCATTAACAATGATAATGAGTCCATATTGCTAGGAAATAGTGGAAGTTAATAAATTTAAAAATGACCAGTTTTGTGATTGGTCGATTCACAATGCCGTTTGCAGTACGTATGTCCGCGACGCGAATATGATCATCAGTCCCGGGATAGGTTTTAATTACTCTGCCTAATTTCCAAGAAGTGGGAGAAAGCTGCTCATGACGAATAACAACTAAATCGTCAACCTGTATATCCCTCTCAGGAAACTTCCATTTATACCTCTTATGTAAGTTTTGCAAATATTCCTCTTTCCATCGTCGACAGAAATCTTGAGAAATTGCCTTAATCTTACGATATCTATTTACAATGCTATCATGAGTTTCCAAAATACTTGGTTCCGGAGGAGCCAATATAGGACAGCCTATTAAGTGACCAGGCGTAAGAGCCACAGGTTCATTAGGGTTGTCCGATATGGGACACAAGGGACGAGAATTGAGGCTTGCTTCAATTCTTGCCAATATAGTAGACAATTCTTCAAATATACATCGCAGATTTTGAGGTTCTCTTCGAAAATGTGTTTTAAAACTTTTAACAGCAGCCTCCCATAACCCACCCATGTGAGAGGCACCAGCTGGGATAAAATGCCACGTAAGACCCTGTATGCCAAAAGTAGAACACATTCGTGCTCTACATTCCGATAGAAATGTACGAAAGTCCCTTTCAATATCTCCAGAAGCGCCAACAAAATTTGTTCCATTATCAGAAAATATAGTAAATGGACAACCTCGCCTAGCAATGAAACGATGAAAAGCAGCTAAAAATGCAGCCGTTGATAAATCAGTGGTAGCCTCCAAGTGTACTGCTTTCGTAGAAAAACAAACCAAAATACACACATATGCCTTCGTTATCCTACAAGCGAAGCCAGTAAAACTCTTCATATCAAACGGTCCAGCGAAGTATACACCCGTGGTGTTAAAGGGTCGGTCTAGAACAGTCCTTTCTGGAGGCAAAGCTGCCATAATTTGAGTGCATATTTGAGTCCAGTATACAACGTTTGCACCGACTCAGTACAGTACGTACTAAAACTTTCAAACGGGGAACCCAATATTCAATGCGAATAATTCTCAGCATCAATTGATTTCCGCCATGAATAGAAAGTATATGCAAAAATTCTGCTAACAGAATCGTAAAACGACAAGAGTATGGTAGAATGATAGGATTTTTTTCTGTATAGGACAGAGATGGAGATTTAACCAAACGACCATTCAACCTCATAGCTCCATCCTTATCCAAAAATAGATTGAGCGATTTCAATGAACTTCTAGAAGAAATGAGTTTCTTCAATTGCAAAAATTTATACTCTTCTGCAAAATGAACCTTTTGAGCCAAAATTGGTAAACGTAACTTAACTGTAGACAATTCCTCACTGGTAGCTGCCGTAGAAGTAAACGAATTTTTGCCTCTGTGGAACGGGTGTGTCATATAAAAGAATCGTAATATATAAGCTATTACTCTAAGAGTACGATCCAACTTAGAAAACCTTTCAAGAATATCTTCAAATTTGGTAAAGAAAGATGCATGGGTCTTCACCGTTCGAGCTTCCGTCTCCGTGTCCATGGACGACATGTCATTTAGCTGCCAATTACACCTATTTTTACGAAGCCACGTAGGTCCGTGCCACCAAAGGTCACTTTTCGATAAATCTGAAGGGGAAACTCCTCTGCTAGCTAAATCCGCAGGATTTTCCTCAGATCTGACATGATACTAATTATTATTCTTAACATTCTCCTGAATTCGACAAACTCTATTGGCTACAAAAGTGGTCCAATTACTAGGAGTTTTTCTTAACCAACAAAGAACAATGGTAGAATATGTCCAGCAATACACTTCCCTAAATGGAATATCAATTTCCCTAACAATGGTTTTCAATAGTTCGGAAGCCAGTACGGCACCACAAAGTTCCAATCGAGGAAGAGAAATCGTCTTTATAGGGGCAACTTTACTTTTACAGGAAAGTAAATAAGTATGAATTCGTCCAAATGACTCAATTCTTATATACACTACCCCCGCGTATGCTTTCTCAGAACCATCAGAGAAAACATGAAGTTCAGCGGAAATATTAGGCGCATATTTCACCCATCTCGGTATCTGTATATTGTTCACCTCAGTGTAGAAACTCACGAATTTTTTCCATTCTATATCTGTAGAAGGAAGTAATTTATCATCCCACTCAATGTTGTCACGCCAAATCCTATGCATAATAATTTTTGCAACAATAATGACAGGACCTAACCAACCAACGGGATCAAACAATTTAGCTATTATGGACAATAATTCCCTCTTTGCATAATCTATTTTATCAGCAATGGGCTGGGAAAAAGGAATCCAATTGAGCATTACATTCAATACCCAAAGTCTTAGAGTTGCTGGATTCAATAAATTTTAAAAGCTTCGAATCTACCAAATATTCTGAGGGAAGGCCATCTAAAATTTTCATGGCATTAGAAGTCCATTTTCTAAGTTCAAATTTCGCCGAAGATAGAACAGTTCGAAGTTGATCCCCAGCCTTCAAAGCAGATGAAATGTCATGAGCACCAGTTAGTACGTCGTCAACGTACATAGATTTGCGCAAAATATGAGCGGCAACGGCATACTCATTCTCTAAATTATCTGCCAATTGCAAAAGGGTCCGTATCGCCAGCTAGGGAGCACAATTCACACCGAAAGTTACAGTCTGTAACTCATACGCCTTGACCTCCTCCGTCGGAGAACGCCGAAATAATATCCGTTGATATGGAGTATGAGCAGAATCAAGTCGAATCTGTCTATACATCTGCGTAATGTCGCAATTAAAGACATATCGAAAGAGCCTCCAACGTAAAATCAAAAGCACCAAGTCTGATTGCAATGTGGGGCCCACATATAGGCAATCATTCAAGCTACTTCCGTTTGAAGTCTTATTCGATGCGTTAAACAAGACACGCAACTTTGTAGTTTTCCTATCAGGTTTAATAACAGGATGATTAGGAAGATAACACGATGATATATTCTTACCAAAATCATTCTCCGAAACAGGCCTCATATGGTTCAAAAGCCTATATTCATCAACGACATCATACAATGTTTTAATATCAGGTTTGCGTAGCAGAGAAGATTCGTTTCTCAAGAATTGTGCCATGACATTCTGTTTTGAAAAACCCAAATTGATAGAATGAGGAAATTCAAGCTTAAATGCTAGAGTCACTACACATCGGCCTTCGGAGTTGCGTCGCGTAGTTCTCCGATAATTTTCCTCACAAATCTTATCAAAAGATGTCAATATTCTGCGTTTTGGGGTTTCCTCCAATTCCCAAAACCTAAGAAGATTTATATTAAGATTATCCTCAGGCAAATCTTCTACAGTAGTCGAATACACTTGAATTGGTGTGTTAACAACAGATCCCGTGATAATCCACCCGAATACCGTATTCTGAGCTACTAAAGATTCGAAACCATCCCGTTGAATACCGCCCAAGATCAATTGCGGATATATCTCAGCCCCTAATAGTATATCAACCGGTCTTGATTGGTAAAAATTAGGGTCGGCCAATTGTGAAGTTGTGAACCTATTACGAAGACTCGAACTTATACAGAAAGATGGCAATGCACCAGAAATGCTTGGTAATAAAAAAGGCTTTGTCTCTAAGACAAGAGTCTGATCCACAAACGAACTAATTCTTAAAGAACAAACTTTTCTAGTCTTAGCAGAAAAGGTTTGGTTAATACAGGAAATTTCAACATTCGTCGAATGTGTAATTAGTTTCAAGCGATTTTTTAAATTTTCGGACACAAAGGATGTTTCTGAAGCAGGGTCAATAAGAGCTTTGGCTTTGGTGGGCAACCGTTAAATACATAAGAAAATCAAAATTGGATCCCAACTTTCAGTTGAAACCTTATATATTGCCAATGAAATCAAACAATTATTGACACCACGCTGCAAAGTTTTTAACCGTCACTTGTTTCCTTCTCAAATACGGGAAGCTTAAACAAAATCTTCAACTGGTTATTAACAAGCATACGCGGATTCTCATATGCGTCCTTTAAACTTTGCCAAGCTATATCAAAACCTTCAGTACTAAGGGGGTATTTTGATACAATTTCTTTTGCTTCACCGGTAGTTTTTCTTAGTAAATGGCAATACCGCTCTATATTACTTAAACGCGAACTATTTATATACAGAGCTGTGAAAAGGTCTCGAAAGGCTGGCCATGAAATATAATCACCTTCAAATGTATTTACATCACACGGAGGTAAAGTCAGATTATGATCAGAATTATTTGAATGACCATCTTTCATCAGATTCATTCATTTTCGGGACCTTTTCAAAACTTCTAATTTTTTCATTAATGGCCGACAAACAGTTCAAATAAGCTGCGTAAGAAGCGTCATATTTAGCCGTAGTTGTTGCTGCGTCGTTGGGATCTGCCTTTGCATTATTGTCAATATCATCAAGACAGTCCTCATAAACAACTTTCACTTTATCCCACAATTCTTTTAATTCTTCACGGTGAATATCCAAAGTATATGTAGTATGCAAATCCTCACGTATATCGTTAAACTTTGCTTCAAATATAATAACAGCATTTGATACCCGAATAAATTTCTTTAAAATTGCAGTTGCCATCGTTTTTCTTTACGATACTAATTTATGTTATTATTATTTCTTCTTTTTTTTTTTTTTTGTTCAAGGAATTTTTGTTGCAAAATATTCGTATTAAATATACCGAATATAGGGTAAATTTCTATAAATTTTAAATAAATTTAAAAATATATATAAAATTTATTCACAAAAATTTACCACAAACACTATCTCGACCAATTTGACCGACTATAGAGTGCTAGTTAAACAAGTATATAAGCAAAGAAAAAGCACAAAAAATTTATGTGTTTATGTATCACAACAAAATATATCACAACACCATTTATTTATTCAGGCAACCACAAATGAATTTTATATTTGCAACTTAATTTAATTTTCGCTTTGGAAATTCATCGGTAATAATAAAATTTCTTTAATAATTATTAAATTAATTTTAATAAATCCGTCCGTCCACGTAAACAATACGCACGATTGATTTATTTAGCACGATGAAAAATAAATCAAAGCGAACGGTACAATTTTTAAGGATAGTTGAAAACCAGATGGCGTTTCAACACAAATATGTCTGCTTGTAATTTTATTACAAAGCGATCAATCACATATTAAAACAACAACAATTGTAATTGTTTCCCTCTTTATCTTTACACTATAAATATATTCTTATATATTTTATTTTTTCACTCTGAAATATTCAAAAATGTTTTACGCACCTTTTAATTAACCCGTGAAAATATATTTGTATAAATAAAAAAAACGCTGTTATAATACTCCTTCAAAAGTAGGGGTTGATGGCGATATTTTAGAAAAAAAAAACAAAATTAGCACCTTTTGCAATTTGTTAGCTTTTCCAAGATCCGGCTCGAAGGACCAAATGTTTGCGTGTAAAGAGGGAGGTATAAATAAAAAGACAATTGTGATTTAGTGTTTTCAAATTGAATTAAATATTTCTTTATTACCTTTTTTCGATTATGGGAATTTGTATAAAACTATTGGAATGTGCCACTTTATCAAAGGCTCACAAACAAATAAGTGTTTATACATAAGAAAAACAACAAAGGACCTAACAAACGAATAAAACCAAACCGTTAGGTATTTTTACTAGTCAGAATCCAAGAGAATACTCCGAAAAATCAGGAATGATTTAAGAAAGGAATAAATTTGGGTCCTGACAAAGTAGTAAATATTAAATAAACAAATTGAACGAAGCAATATAAAATATTAACGATCTGGCTTAAACAACTATATTTTATAATAAATAAAGTTTTAAATAAAATAAATTTAATTTCCAATAAAAAACAATATTATTACACGTTACTGTCAAAACAGTAAAACTGACCGACCGTAGGGTGTACTTTCCAATGAAAGAGAAACAAAATATGTTTGTATGTACATATTTACTTTTACACAAACACCAACAACACTATTTCTGCAACTGATTTATATATTTTTGAATATTTCTATTCGATTTGTTTTTATTATAAACAATTTTTATTATAAACAAACGCACAAATTTTTTATTTATTTATTCTATTTCTGCACTACTTGGTGACCTATAAATAGCAATAACTATAAATTGTTTTTTTTTATATTTCGCCAACCAACAACTTTTTCAGCAATTTCCTCAAGTTCCATTTCTTATTAAAGTATACTATAACCCCGCCTGTTCTAGTTGGATTTGATGTTTTATGTTGATTGTATTCTTTTAATTGTGTTTCTTCTTCTACAATTTCTGTTAAATGAGTTTCCGATAATATAAAAATTCTGAATTTTTAATATCTATTATTATTTCTAGTTGATTATAGTTGTTAAGTAATCCTTGTATATTTATGTATGTGCCACTTATTTGCAGGATTGTTAGGCTGTCAGACCTATTTTTCTTTTTTTTTTTGGCATTCAGCTTCTTTTGGTACACCGGGCATTCACTATCCATTGTAGTGTGATTTTCATTCAATCCTAAGTTCAATCTGGTGTTCATTTTTACGCAATTAATACATTTGTTTGAAATGTCCTTGCTGCATTCATTTGATTTGTGGATACCATGACATTTGAAGCATAGCTCTTGATTTTTGCATTGATTTATGATTAAAACCTTTATACTTAAAACATTGTATTACATCCGTGCCATCAAAAATTCTGCATTTTTCCCATCCAATATTCACTTTTTGTGCATTCATTTCTTTTATGATTTATTGTCTATCTTAAATTTCACGCTAAATATTGTTTATTTTTTTTTTGTAATCGAATAATTTTATTACCTCCAATTAGCTGTTAATAAGAATATCGTTTTGGTTTTTTAATTTTGCAATAGTTTTTAGTTTCGGTTAGTTTAAACGTCATGCCCGTTACTTTAATTTTCATTTCAGCTTGGTTTGATACTTTTATTTCATATGTATAATTTAATTTCAATTATATATTAAGAACTTACTCATTTCTCACGTTGAGAATAAATTTAAACTCCTTCTTTTCATAAGTTACGACCACATTTTCATATCTGTTGTGGGGAGTTAATTACTTTTTGTGAGGCTTTTTAAATTGGGGAAATATTGGAATAGGCAGTTAATTAATTTGTGCTTGGAACTTATTTAATTTCATTGAGACTTATGTAATTTCTTTTGTACTTATTTCATTTCTGTTGAGACTTTCTGTATAAGGAATTCTTTCACTCTTGTTAGGACTTCTTTCATTGGAAGATATTTAATTTCTTTTGAAATGATTGTATAAGAAATCAATTTACAAATTAATTAATATTGCACTTGTTATTTCATTTTTTCCCGTTGGCCCTTTTTTCATTTTGCATGGAAATTATTTCATTTGCGAGCTGTTATTGCAAATCGTTCTTAATTTGAGATAGAAATTGTTTATTACTTAGATATGTACCGAGACCTGTCAAAGCATTTTTAAAGACAAGCTTAAGACTTTGTACTCTTTTGAAATACTTTCACTATGTTATATATGTTGAGATATACTGGAATGCTATTGTTCAACACGTAGAAGTCAAATTAGTTTAAAAGTACTAAATGAGCCGGAGGAGTAAAACGGGTCAAAAAAGAACTATTTAAAATGTTTTTTGTACCGAAGAATAATTTAATTTTCCGTCACTGATTTTATCACAAATCTTTTGACAATTTCACAATTTTCGGCCACTAAAAAACACAACGCTACAAAAATCATCTGGACTATTAAACAGACCTGTATTATTGGATCATGTTCTTGTTAAAAATCCTTTAAAATACTTTTTGATAAAAACTTTTATTTTTATTGTAAAATATAAAAATTGTTTTTTTTTTCTTTGTTATAATATATTGTATAAGAATTATTTAAAAGTATAATAAGTAACTAATACTATAAATTTTTATTGAAAATAATCTGATATGTCAAAAGTTAATAGATTTTTAATTTCTGCTGATTCAGAATATTCTTTTTCAATTTCAAGACTAATTTTGGGTAACCATTTTGTTCTTATAGAACATATGACTGGATCTGATGATATTACTAAATATTCCATTAGTTCCATATTTTGTTATATTTTTGAGCTTTTACGTGTTGAAGATTCTGATTTTTTAACAATCCTGTTTCTAGCGTCTTTGGCGAAATTGCGGGCAAAGTCAATATGAGAAATCAAATTTAAAAATTGAAAGCCAAATATCTTTGAAAATATTAAAGAAATTTTTGTGGAACAAAATGTATTTTATTTATCTATTAAAAAGCTTTACAAAAAGTATGAATTTGTTAAAATCAATTAATATTTGTAAAAGCTATGAAGTCAACAAAGTTTGATATGCTCGAGGTATCCAATTTTGACACCCTGTAGCCCACCGTGTTTAAACAGGGTGCTTCAAATCAAAATATCCTTATGTCCTCCTCTATGATTCTTATATACATTGTTTTGTAATCGGATCGCAAGTTTCAAATGTACAGATTTATTACCCTTTTGTTTTCTAATTGGCACCACTGTGCGTCATAACTTTTAAAAAAATTATGTAAAAAACGAGTTTAGTTTTTAAACAGCGTTCTCAATTTTGGTGATTTCCAAATAGAGGATCTTCTTTTGAGATTGGGGATACAAACTTTGAGAAAAAGCACTTTTTTCGCTGGGGATTTTTTGGGATACTATATTAGCCCAATTCACAATCTTGTGCATCTGAGATAGCAAATTTATGGTATTGTAAGTATTTACAATCAATTATGAACGCTGTTTTCTAAAAACATGTGGCAAAACATGAAATTCCTCTCATTTTTTAGTTCGCTCAATCTTCTTCCAGTTCTCTCAATTGGTTGTTGCAAAATGAAGTGTAAATATAAACTACAGGTGTTTGTGTTGTTTATTCATACAAGAGTAGCAAGTGCATATCTTTTTATTTTGTTAGTGTAGATTAAAAACATGCTACGCGACTTTGCAAATGCTACGATGCAATACCAATTCTTTTTGGTATTCAAATTCATGTATTGAGAAATAAAATTTTCTCCATAATGGTGGTAAAACTGGAAAAATCTTAATATATAAAAATTTATGTGTCACAAGTCTGTAACTTTGTATTATTAATTGTTGCGAAAGTGAACTATGTATCGCTTGAACAAGTCTTCTAAAGGGTGTCCCAACAAGAGCGCAATTTTTAAATTTTAAATAAAACACAGATATTTAAAAAAATCGTGAAACTTTATTATATCGTAAAGTAAAGATTTAAAAATTGCGTTCTTGTTGGGACACCCTTTACAATGAATACAACAAAAACCAAAATGCGCAACGGCATGCAGTGAGTTATTAGGAGCACTTCTTACAATAAATACACAATTAAAAACTAATTCAGTTTATTGTGCCAAATTTATATCTAGTAAATTTCTAACAGTTTTTAAAATAAGCAACGTATACAATAAAATTGAATTGGCTGATTAGTCAAAAGATTTAGATTCTGAAGTTTTTGAAATGATAAACATTGATACATACAGTACATATATTTAGATATTTAGAGCAGTATGAGTTATTAGGAGCTCTTCTTAGAATAAGTACACACTTGAACTGATAAAAATTTATACATATACATACATATATTTAGATATTTAGAGCTCAAAGAACAAAATTCTTGTAATACCATTATACAAATGCTTTTAATTATTTTTTCTTTCGACATATTATTTCATTTTTATGGATATGTGGGATGAGATTATTATCATTATTTCGATATATTCAACATTTTGCAAATTTTTCTAAGAAAAAAATTTATTGTTAAAAAATTTTTTACAAATACGTTATATATTTCGGAAGAATCTATCATTGTGCCTGCGAAATATAGAATTATGTAAAGCTTTCTGTTATAAATTGGGCCTTAAGCTTTAAAATTCTTATTAAAGATCTGTAGGGATTTTTAGGGATAAGAAATT
Organism: Gymnocheta viridis; assembly: GCA_956483585.1. NCBI lineage: Eukaryota > Metazoa > Arthropoda > Insecta > Diptera > Tachinidae > Gymnocheta > Gymnocheta viridis. The sequence continues at coordinate 81,240,480 of OY101441.1, read as the reverse complement.
AGCTTTTTGGGGGAATTCGGAGAATGAAAACCCGCAAATTGGGGACAAGGTATAAAATAAAACTGGGACCCCTGTAGGTATATAAAAATTTTTACAGAATATAAAGAACAATGCAGTCGTTAAGCATCTCTGGGCTGAAGAACAGCTCTCGCGTCATCGTAATTATTTCTTAAGTGCGGTCAGGCTTGCGTATGTTGTTTGGCCTTCGAGAGTTTTTCGTCTCGCTCGCACTGGTTGACTGATTTGCCACTGCGGTTTTTTTGTGGAATTTCGTTGACAACCACGTTTCTACTTCCTATGTGAAGGCATAGGTCGGGTATAGTCAGTCACAAAAACTTTGTTAAGATACTGTTCATAACATCATGGACATATGGTCTAGTTACCGGCGCACAGTGGCTGAAAATCGTTTTTCATTGGCCAAAATTCTGTAACTTTTGAACCGATCAAAATATTGAAGTAATGTTTATTTTATTGGATAGATATTTAGTTCAGCTTGACTCAGTTTAAATTACATTAAAATTGATTGAGGACTTTTTAAGGAATTCTAGGTCAAAGTTGAACTTTTGAATTTTTTTTACTTTTAGAGTGAAATATGGGTTTATTATTTTTTTATTTATTAAAAAATTGAATATTTGGAAATTAATAATAATTATATATATTTTTGTAATAATGGAATTTTTTTAATGTTACACTTAAAAAAATTTTACACTGAAAAAAATAGTAAAATCAACTGGAGATTTTGCTATTACAGAAAAATTGAAAATTTTTTGCTGACAAATTTGCAAATTTGTTTACACTCAAAGAATAGTTACACTTAAAAAAACACGTTAATAATATTATCTAAAAATATTACTATTACTACAGAAATATTTATTATTTTTTGCTGTCAAATTTGATAATTTTAAAAACATTTTAAAAATAAAAACTGCAATAAATTTTAATAGCATTTGCAACAATGGTAGGTTCTGTTTATTATTATTTTTTACTAATATTATGTTTTTCGTACTTAAATAACAATGAAAGGCAATTATAATTATTATTCATTTGACTCAAATATTGATTGCAAATATTCCATATTTTGTTCTGTGCTATTTCTGTTCTTTAGTAGTTTTTTGGCTTCTTCATCTAAATCCCGATGTTCCACTTTCCATTGATTTCGAATACTGGAGATGAACGGATCTGACGTTGCCAATAATATATTAAATAGATCATTTGTTGAATTTCTTGAAATTTTTCTAGTATTGTGCTCTCTATAAAATCTGTAATCCTTGTTCCTTTTTTCCTGATCCTCCTCTGATAGATCTCCAAGTGGCACCAAATGATATTTAATGACATCTTCTCCATGATAAAGGATTTTGTGAACTGTTGCAGACATATTTCTCCATGTGTAGTTGGTTGTATATATTTTTGCAGTTTCCTTAGCATAATCTCCAAATTTTCTAGAGTCAATTTCTTCATTGCACGCAAGTACTTCTAGGATTATTTTAAATCTGAAAATAAGGTTAAAATCCACTCCTGTTATTTCAGATGCTGTTTCTGGATCTGAAAAGAATCTTCTTGCGGTATTGCCATCATTTGTATTGCCTGACCCTTGTTTTGGCTGATCTATAATCAATCCTAATTTGCGATATTCATCTTGAACATGTTTCTTTTTTGCACTTCTTAACTCTTTGTTGGTTTCGTTGTTTCTTATTGATCCTGAAGACCCGAAATCCAAATCATAGCTGATTTTTAGTATGTGTTCCATAAGTCGTATTCTTGCATGTAGTGGTGATAATCCAAATTCATATGCATCGGTATTATCTAATGATTTTGTCGGGACTTGGTTTAATTGGGTTGATGTTGCTTGGCATATAATGCAGCTGGATGCAGCCTTCGTGCTAGTCAAAGCCTGACCTACTTTTCCATCTATCATTGTCAGCACTAATTGGTAGCTTACTTCAATTTGCTGCCCATCCAACTGTAATTGTAATGGCTGTAGTGTTGCAATTTGGGTCTTGATATCACTAACTTCTTTGTTAATGGCATCATGAGTTTCTTTTTTGAATTCAAATTTGATTGGCCTGCAGTATTTCGTAGAAGATGGTGTCTCATTTTTCCAAATATTCATTGTTTGCGTTGTACTAGTCGAAGGCTCTGAATCTTCCAAAATCTTTTTCAATCGCAATGGTACAAATGATACCATGAACATATCTGAGTCCGATATAACAGCTTGTTTGTATTGTTTTTGTCCCGAAGAACCATCACATCCCCATTTACAAAAAAGAATTAACTTTGTGTTTCCACATTTCTTTAACTCATTTCCTGTTATTGATTGTAGCAAGCGTTCGGCTGTGTGATCAAGTAGAGATTGTAGTTGTACCTCTGCCGAAATTGGTGTGATTGTAATAGTGTCCTTTGATGGCAAACAGTCCATTTTAGCAGCGGTTATGTGATGATATGCTGGATACATATTTGAGCCTTTTTCAATCGCACGCAGTCTGAGCTTATTATATTGCTGTTTTGTTAATTTCAAATCAGGAAATAATGCTAATGCCTCCTCTTTTGTGTACTGTATTGCATCGCTCGGAGTTGGTATACTTTTATGAATCCGTTTTGTTTTCACTGGACTAGCTTTAACAACTTTTTCAATGATATCCACTTTTGTTAATTGGTTCTGTGATCGTAATTGATGTAGGAAAGATTCTTTTATATTTGTACAACCAATTGCATCGTTAATATCTTTAAGTTTCCGCCTCTTAGATCTATCGCTGCAGTTGCCCATTAATGATTTGCGTGGTCTTCCAGCCTTATCTTGCTTTGCTGTTTCTGCAGCGACAGTAAGTTGGCCCTCTAACCAGTTTGCACTTTTTATATAAAAGTTTTGTTTACTGTAGCGAACTTCTTTGTAGCGTTTTTTTAGTGCTTTGACGAAATTAGATAATTCCTCTTCCATTTCGGTGCTACACGAATTTAAGTTTAATTTTATTTAAACGTAACTAAGAACATCTTCCTGGTTTTTGTTTCTAAAATACTCTTCCGCCAGTTCTTTATAACTGAAGCTCTTCATATTTTTCTGAATATTTTTATTTGCGTCTGTTATGTTTTATCCGTACACTTAGAGGATTAACTGAGTAATCCCTTATCGAATCCGTAGTTTTATACATTTTTAGATACATGTTATTCACACATTGATCTTTAATTTCATAGCAGGTAGTGCTTAAATTGCACAAAACTGCACATGTTGTCCAGACCTTAATATCAGGTAAAACTAATTAGTATCTCGCCAATATTTGTTGTTGTTGTTGGGTTGTTTTTTTATTTTTAGTGGTTTAATGTCCCGATTATTGTTATAAAATTGCTTATGACTTTGGTTGACCCTAACATTTGATAACAGGTAAATTTAGAAACAGATCATATGTTTACTGTAGAATTTTGTGATAATTTGTGATAATTTTATGACTTATTTTTTGCTGATCAAAACAAAGCCATTAAACCCTTTCGCAGGTATTATATTTAATTTTTTTAGTTTTACGTAGTCTAAAGTAAAAACATAAACTTTTAGGCAAAAAAGTGAAAATTATATACACCATTGTATACGAGTACTTTGGAGTAATTTCATTAAAATGAAAAAAGTGTTCTACACACGGCTCGTCACGGGTGCAAAAGTATATATAGCGGTAAAGAGGACACTTTCACCTTTCTCCGGGTGGTATACATTTCTTGTTCCCTTTTGTTCCCTAGAAGTTCTATTCTACTAAAGTTTAAATTTGAGAAAAATATAGTAGTTTCATAAATATTCCGTAACGCCCTTAATATTAAACGCTAGAGCTCTGACCACTTACAAAAACTAAAGACTATAATCCTACCAACATTATAAAAAAGACCGCAGGCCATTATCGATGATAGCTTGCGAGTAGTAATCATTTATTTTTGATAAAAAACAACAGAAAAACACCTTTTTCTGAAATTACAAAAAACCGTTGAGTTTGACAGCATGCCACGCTCACAATTATCAATAGTTTAACCTAATTTTTTGGCTACCTTAATCTGGATATATTAGCTGCAAAAGGGTGTAAAAATTTTAAAAATCGGTGACAACAAAAATTTGACTTTTGGCCAATGAAAAACGATTTTCAGCCACAGTGCGGCGCCAATTTTGTGCAACTATATTCTGCAAATTTACTTTGCAGAAACCAATAAATAAATAAAGAACAATGCGAAGAATTATCCTATCTGATAGAAAATTGATATATAAGAAAAATATCAAATACGAAAATTAGGTGCGAGCTTTAGTTTACGAGTTATGGGCATTTATTTTATAACAATACTAAATCAGACCAATGCCGTTTTCTTTTCTAAGAAAATTTAGCATTTTTCTGTTTATTAAAAAATTGCCTTTCAAAGTTTTCTTAAGACAAAAATTGTTCCTCGTAAGTGATGATAGAATATCTAATAAAGTCACTATTTCAAAAGATCATGATATTGCAATTTTCAATCAAAAGGGCAAAAAGACTTAGAAAAGAAAACGCAATAAGACTAGAAAACGATTGAACATGTTGTATACCCTGTCTTTGACCGGGCTTAGAAATATTCTCTACCATTGTATTTCCAGGCGCATAGTTGGCCCTGGGCTGAGCTTATAGATTTTCTACACCATTGTACGTATTTCCAGGGCCGACACTGCCTATTAAATACTTCATACACCATGGTATTTCCAGAACGGCACAGCCTACTAAAGATTTACTGCATAGTACCCCTTCAGTCAGGGACAAAAATTTCTCCACCATGGTATTTCACAAAACGGTGCTGCTTATTAAAGGATTTTATAAATTTTAGGATATGATGATATTGTCAAATGCTGTAACGATACCAATATTGGCGGTATTTGTCGGAAATCACAATTTTGTACGCGATATTCAACGGCCCATAACTCGACAACTAAGGCTCGCCGGCAATATTTCTGTTTAATTTTCAGCTTTTCACATATTCATAATCGGTTGGGCTACTTTGTTATAGCAATAGTTAACATTAATTTAAGACCATTATATGTAAATATTCATTAATTTTGTAATAAATTATTTTATTAATATATTTATATATATATATGTATATGCATACAGTTTCGATATTTGATGTTGGTTCGCTGTCGCTTGAATCTAATTCCACTAGCGCATTTTTTCGTCTTTTTCCCATATTTTATTTAATTTCAAGAAATATTAAACTTTTAAAAGCACTTGTTAATTAAAATTTCCGCAATTTACAATTAACTTAGAGAAAATAAACGGTATGACCTCTAAGCCGATAGAAATAATGATTGGCGGTAGGTAACCAAACATTTAATCAGCGGCAGCCAAGGTGTTTCATAACGGGTGGACCTGATAGCACAGCTGATAACTGTTTTTAGTTTTATTCAAGGCGAACTTTAGTTGGATTTCAAAATTTATTTATTTCTTTTGTTTACATTCAATTTGAAAGTTTACAAAAAATAAAAAATTTAATTGTGATAAAGAAAAATTAAACGAAAATTTAAATAAAAAGATAAAAACATATAAAACTAAATTCATATCACAGCAGCAGCAGCTGCAATTCATGAACCAAATTCTGAAGAAGCAACATGTTTTAGCCATGTGTAGTAATAAGATTTATCAACAATAGGTTTCAATCATATGATATTTCTTAAATTAAATCACAACGCAAAATAAAGTTAATATCCGATGCAGCACCCACAGAACAGGCCAACAAAGCATTAAGACTTTGTTCCTCAATGGAATTTCAGTGTGTACAGGCGTACTTTATAGGCAGTCTTCAATGAAATTGTAATGTATACATAGATCATATAATAATAATTTTCAATATATTATTTTTTCGTCTCAGTAAAATATTTTTGACAATGTACTTTGATTTCACAAAAACAATATGCTTGTGGTTTTCGTAGTGTTGTAGTTGTTGTAATATTAAGTTCAACTGTTATGAATTCGCCTTGGTGGTAGCGTAGTGCATTTAGTACGAAAGTTAATTTTTTAAACAGGGTTTCAATTATCACTCATAATTCATGATATACATACATATATACGATTTTTTAATTTTTGTTGAATTTCGTGCTATTCGTGTTTAAATAACCAAAAAGTAGTTTGCTGTATTCGTTTTTGTACATAAAACAAAGCTTTTGTTTATTATTCAAAAATTAATATGAATATAACATTTTTACCCAGTAGCATTTGAAAATGAACAGCAAGGAGTTTGTATTCTGAATTAGGCATCTGCAACAATACATAGTAATACTCGCGAGTCCACTCGCAATTTACTAAGTTAACTTTTTACTTTTAAGCACTCGCTTTTATTGATTTTTTGGTTTTTTAGCTCGTTCTTCTTCTTGTACATGTGTAGATTGCAGAAAGAAGTAAGAGCGCAGAAAAAAGCAAATACAATATCACAACCACTCAGAGCAAAGTTTCGTGTTTTCTCTACTTTCATACTCGGTAACTTCTTTGTATTCAACTAACACGACTTGATGTTATGCTAAATCAGCTAAAGTGCCGGTGGTTGAAGAAAGAGACAACTATAAAGACTTAATGCTGCGCAGAAGGAAAAATAAACAAAACAAAAAAATAAAATTGTAATAAAATTTTGGAAAAATTGTGGCTTGTGTGTGTTTTGTGTTCTGTGAATAGCAAGTTTTTAGCTCCAATATGATTATTAGTTTGTGGGAAATGCAAAAATCAATCATTCCATGTTGGTAAGAATGAAATACCACAAAGCAGTTTGTGTAAAATACTTTAATACAGAAAATAAAACCACAAAGAACACAAAATATTTTTTCGATGCCTGTGCGTATAGAGGGAGTCGGAAAATAAATAAATAAATAGTTTTCCCCTTCTGTCACCTCTGTATGCTTTGTGGTTTCGTGTTGCATTCCAGGTTTCATAAACATCAAAAAATCTGGTTGCATTGATGTTGGTTGCATGGTGTGTAGGCGTGTTTATTCTTTTTATTGGTGCAGTTCATTAAAAACCACAGGGTAGACCAGAGATGTAACTTTGAGGTTATGTTTTTGCGCAAATCAGCTTTTTTGTGCCTCTAGTTGCTGTTAAAAAGAGATAGCAATATAATGTAAGAATGAGGGAAAATAAACAAAATTAAGCATTTTGCAAGTAAGAAATGATAAATTGTATTGCAATTTACTTCTATATATCATGAATATTTCTTATTTTTTTTTAATGTTATTTTACCATTTGCATTTATATTGCTTAAATTATTATTTTTCTACAACTTTTTTATTGAGCCAGAAATTAATAAGAATACAAAACCACAACAAAACAAAAAAATTCTTTGTTTACTAGTTTCCGTGCGACAGAGCCACCAAAACAACAATAATAGCATGCCATTCGTGTCACCTCTGGTCTTCTTTGTGCATATGTTTGTACTTTTGTCAACCACGGAAAAAATACATGAGCTTTGTAATTTTGTTTTTTATTAAGTCTAATAATTTAAGAATAGTTTTTTCGTCTATTCGCACATAATTTCTGTAATCTTTTGGCTCATTTCTTTTAACTCTTTCAACAGTTTTTCATTTGAAAACTCTTTTTTTTTTAAATACCAATTTTCCAATTTTTTTTCTCATATAATTTTTTTCTTCGGTTTTAACTCATTTTCCTCCTCTTCATAAAACAATTCATCAATAATAGTAATTGCCGCTGTTTCACTTGCACACAACTAATTTTTTCTGCTGTTTCTTTTTTGCGCGATGAAATGACGTTGCGTTCATGGTTTCATTCTTGGTTGCAGTGTCTATATCAAAATAAGATACAAGAATGATAAACGTGTTGCATATTTTCTATTCAACATTCACTGCAGCCGCGGATGCCAGATTTGATGATGTCATACGAGTGACGATTTTAGGCATTTTGATGATTTAGTCCCCGTTTTATTATTAAGCTTTTATCGCGGGCTTTTAGCGCGGAGACCGAATCAAGAAATTCCGTAACGAAAAAAAACTAGCACTAAGTGTGTTTCTTAAGTCTTTTGATTTTTTAAGTATTTGATTCGCCTAGCGTATGTTAACCTCTAAAGTATGCTTTTGATTTCATTAACATACAGTATTGCCAGAACAAATTTCTACATCTAGGAAAACGCAAAATGGCGTTCTTACGAGCAATCGTGGTTGACAAAATATGATATACACAAACAAACAGACAATTCGTAGGTTTTTAAGCGGTATTTTCCAGATGTTTAGAGTATACCAAGTCTCAAACTTAGGCTTCTTATTTCAGTTACCATAAACCTATAGTTTCAATGATAAAAATTCCTGAATAACCTACATGGATTGTAAGATAATAAAAATAGTTTAAACGATATTAACTTTAAAAAAATTGTTTTCTTCTCGGTCACCACGCTCAAAAAGTGTAACTTGAATTAATATCAAAGAAAAAAAAATTGAATTAATATCAAAGAAAAAAAACTGCGTAAATAAAAAATATATAAATAATTATAATTGCATAAGTTGATAAAAAAAATGCTATGCAATAGCTTTGCTGCGGCAGTCCCCGAGTGCCACACGTCTTTATTTTAAGATCAAAAGCTTGTGCAATTTTGAAATATGATCGGAACTAGTAATGCTTTTTAAATGTATGAGTATGTTCTCTCATATAATAAAACTGTTACTTCAGTAACAACATAAAAATTAAAGATAAAGAAGAAAGGAAGGAGAAAATTTAATAGATTCCCATAAACTATATGTATGTGCATACATACATATGTGTGTATGTAATACTATATACTTAATATTTGAAAATACCAAGCCGCTTCTTAATTTTGAGGCAGCGCTATCTACGAATTATGCAATATTTTTCGGTGCACAAAAATTGAAACCAGATCTCACAATATCACAACATGTAAAAAAATTTACAAAATTCTCATCGTGCGTTTGATCTTTGCGGTCGTCAGTACAGTTTGGAAATCTATCTTTAATCACTATTAATGTCATCACTAAGAGGGGGTCTTCACGTGCAATAAACTTGGAAATAATTATATTTTCAACTGTCAAATTCTATTGCCAACACAATATGTTCACGTGTGGACCGCACAAACATTTATTTGCACATGTATTGCGTAATAGTTGTTCAAACTTATTTTCAAGCAATTATGTTGGAAATAAACTGTCAAATTTGGCTGTCAATTCTCTGTCATTTGGTTTTCCCGCGAATTAAATAAAAAAGGTGCTGTGAAAAAATATAAATTTATAAAATATATAATTGTTTAATTTTTGAAATTAGCAGCATATAACTTTTTGTCATACCATGGAGTGGCCAAATGACGAAACGTTTAAGCTTATAACTTTGTACAACCAATTCCCGTGCTTATGGGATTACCAAAGTTCTTCCTATAAAAGAAATGATAGGAAAAAAATGCCTGGGAAGAAATTTCGAAAAGTATGGAGAAGACTGTGGAAGTAGTTAAAAAGAAGGTGAAACATTTGAGATCAGCTTATCTTTTAGAAAAGAAGAAAGTTGATAGCTCCAAAAAGTCTGGGTCCTCAACGGATGATGTATATGTGCCACATCTCTTCTACTATCACCAAATGAGTTTTTTAGGAAGCGTTGTTGGTTTAAGGCAAACTACATGCAATTTAAACATATCAAATGTAAGTAATACTCACAAAGTATACTAACTATGATAAGAACTTTTTTATTTTCTCTTAATAAAAACATTTTATCGCATTTTAGGAAGAGCCAGAACTGGTTGAATTTGTTGAGGTGCCTTGGCAGATATGTAGGTAGAAGATGCCACAAGGGTCTCTTTACAAGAGCAGGCTCATTAGATATTACCTACCGACAATTTTGAGGTTTCTGTTGTGTGGTTTTGCCAGGCGTGAATGGTTGTTGGTTGCATGCGTTAAATGTGGTTGTAGGTTGTTGTGGACGGAAGCGGGGTTGTTTGTTGATAATGGTGGAGTGATGTGGAGGTTTGAATTTATTTGGTGTGTTTTAAAGTTGTCCTGTGTGGATGGATGTCGTATTTTGTTTAAAATTTTAATTTTTAGAAATTTTGTATGTTGTTTATATTGTATTTATATTTTATTGACATAAATGTCACCTAAATGACAGCTGAGAAAGCTGCTATAAAAATTATTGTGAATGTGGAACATAGGTTAAGCTGAAAAAGGGTGAATGATTAATAAATAGTGCCATACCAAAGAAAATTAACTAAGAGAAAATAATGGTATTTCTCTTGTAAAATTCACGACGGCTTAATCTGTTCCAACAAAAACAATAGTTCAAGGCTAAACACAAAAAAGGGCATTGACTTTATGTTTATGCAAGTAAAAGTGGAAAACAATGTTTCGGTACTTAGTTTTTTTGTATTAGTTTTGTTGGTAGGGAATTTCAGTTAGAATAACGTTCAAATATGTGAGTGCAGAAAGGTTATTAGTAAGAAAATTAAATCAAATAAAAAGTGATATTGATAGAGTGCGGTCAAATAATCAGTGGCGGAAAAAAACATTATAAAAATATAGCATACAGCACATAATTAAATATAAAATAATTGTTGCATATAAATAAAAATAAGAAGCGTTTGTGAAAATTAAAAATATTCAAAGGAAGAGGACGGGAAAAAAATCTCAAAGTGTACTGGCCAAATTATAGAAAGAGGAGAACACACTGTAAGTTTAAAAAAAAAAATTTTTTTAGAGATAAATGAAATAGTTGGAAAAATTGTTTTAATAAAGTTAAAAACAAAATTTAGGGAAATCAAAGACAATTAAAGGGAGTATAAAACTACTAGAAACCAAGGTGTGCCCTCCAGTAAGTGGTCAGAAGAAATTGTTGGATTTTCCTGGATGAACCAATTGAAGCAAACAAGAACTGGTAACAGAAAATTTATGTGTAGTTCTGAATGTCCGGTAAGCCCATTGTATTCACGGATAAAAATTAGCCTCTATCAATACCAGTGGGGAATTGAGGAATAGATTCCAAATAATAATTAGCTAGGTCACCAACCAAAAAAAGTGGTGAATCAGGTCCGATAAAGAAAAAAAATTATTGTAGCAAAAATAGCAATAAGGTAGTGTAAGTTATTGTAGGTCAACTTTTTGTATGTAATATTGTTAGTGTTAAAAAAATTAAATATATTCAAAAGGATCTAACGAGGAATATAAAACATAATTTTAAAGCGCGAAAAGAAGGCAAATTGTCATAGTAGGTAGGTCTCAAACAAAAAAAAATTATTTTTTTAACCACCTTAAGGGAGCTCTGTTAGGGTAGTAAGAAAATAGTCGTTTTAGAGAAATAAAATTTTGAATATTTAAATTTTTGAGTACCATAGTCAGATCCTTATTAGTTTTGGTTAAAATTTGTAAATTTATATATTTTAGTGTTTAATAAAACTATGTAATTGTTTGATTGTAAAAGAAAAATATAAAATGTGTTACTAATTGTTTTCAACAGGGTTTAGGAACGGTAGGTCGTGCTGGAAAGATGGCTGGTGTTTGGTAAGGTAACGTAAATTAAAAGAGATTGTTTTTTTGTATGGGGTCATCTTAAATTTTGATGATGACTACGGTTGGGAGGGTCACGTGGTGGGAGTTTCATCTATCCCACGTATACGAATCCTCAGTATGTTCCTTATCAGTTCAAGTCAGATATTTTTTTTTTGAATGTATAAGTAGAGAGTAAATTTTTTTTGTTGTACGATCCTGTCGTTAGGATAATGCGGGTTGAGTTCCCACGCCGAGAATATGAGCTAATTGAGGTGGCATCCCTAACCAATAAAATAATAGCCAAGGTTACGTAACAATAAAATGGCGCCAAAACGAAAATAAGAACACCTAACAATATGGCGCTCATGGTTAAAATAAAACATGACAATAAACAGCGCCAAACTGAATACAGAAAGATCCAATTACAATAGCCCAAGTCATGAGATTTTACAAGTGTATAAATGGTTAGAGTCTTAGAGGTAGATTGTTCTAATTGCGTCTAACCAAAATTATATGTATTGATGAAACTCATGAACTGGAACATTGACTATGAGTCTTAATACAGAAAATAAATTAATAGCTCAAGTCAGTTCTAAAACATTTACAGTTGAATAACATAAAATTTTAAGATTTTTTTGTATTTGAAGTGTCCTAACCGAAAAAAGAAAGAGTTAGTTTGCATATTTCAAATCAAAGTTTTTTTTGTGGTTTACAAAATTGTCCTAACCGAAACGATATGTAAGTTAGTTTGCATATTTTGAAACACAAAATGCACATTTGAAATAACGATATATTTTTCTAGTATAGAACATATTGAGATTCAGAAAACACGTACATAAATTCAATGCCAAACACAAATCAAAAACAAATTTTTTTTTTGATAAATTTTACCATAGCCACGATAATAATACTACAATACCTAAACCCTAATATATGTAAAATTTTTTTGAAAATCGTCATAATTGTAACAACGTGTATGTATGTAGATTTATGTTTTATGTTTAATGTAAAAAAATTCACCATATTTTATTATTATTATTATTTTTTTATTTATAATATAAACTAGTACACATAAATTTTTTTGTATTTCTAAACTAAATCTTAAATTAGTAATTTGATTAGAAAATAAACTATTTTTTTGAGTTAAGAAGAAATATTATTTTAGATACACATATTTTTGTTGATGTTTTGTTTGAATTTGAAAAAAAATATAATTAAAAAAATGCCAGTGGGTAGAAGTCAAGTAAAAGATACTAGTGAGGTCAGGGAGATGAGTAGCATAATAGACATGTCAGAAACGATAAGCAATCCAAATATCTACAATACAAATAACCAACAATCCACAGAACAAAATGAAGCTGCAGGAATTCATACGGGAACTGTTCCAAAAACATTACCTCGACCGTTGAATTATAATCTTCCAAATATGCCACCCAAGAAAAAAGTTCTTTCACAGGAAATAGTCCAAGGGCACACGCCAGTCTTATCCGAGAATTAATCAAGGAGACAAGTCTAGAATATAAAACAGAATTAGAAAATAAATTAGATAAGAAAATCCAAGAAAGTTTACAGGAAGGTTTTGCGAAAATGATAGCAGAAATGCAGAAAATGAAAATGGTAGAAACAGCGAATGACGGGATAGAGTTTATATCTAGTGAAGATGGGGAGAGAGGATCAGACAATTTTGTAAGAGCTCAGGAGAATTTAAATGTAGGAAGGCAGCCAAATCCACTGCATAGATTAGATTTTAGGGATAATGATAGCAATTCACCGGAAAACAATTCGTCAAATCAGCGTCAAAATAGAAATATACAAATAGCATTGGACAAATGGGACATAAGTTTCGATGGCAATGTCGACAAAATGTACGTCAACGATTTTATATTCCGTGTCGAATATATGATAAAGTACCACTCATATGCCTGGCAAGACATCAAAGGAGAATTCCATAAATTATTAAAAGGAGAAGAAAAAGACTGGTACTGGCTGTTAGTACAATATAAAAACATCGAATCTTGGAGGGAAATGAAAGAAGCGTTAAAAGTTCAGTATGGTTCAAATAGAAGCGAATACGAAATAATGAGAGAACTAGAAGAACGTCGCCAGCGTCCTGGAGAATCGATAGATGACTACTTTCAAACAATGAGAAAACTCAGACTGAGATTGATAAACCCTTTGCCAGAAAATGAAGTAATTAGAATTATAAAACGGAACTTACGCCAAAATATATCCCAGATAGTGTACCCAGTACAAGTTGCATCAGTTGAACATTTGAGACACACATGCAAGGAAATAGAAAGGAATTATTTCCGAAAAGAATCCAATATAATTTCGCAACCACGATTTACTCATCCTCGAAGACACGTTGAAGAAATTACTCATGACATGATGGAAGAAGAAGAAGATATGAAATTAGTTGAGGAAATTCAAAATAAGTCAAGCAAAACATATACTAACCGAAATCAAACAAATCCAAACAAGCTATTGTGCTGGAATTGTAGTGTCAGGCCATGTCTTCACCGATTGCCCAAGCACAAAGAGGAACCTATTTTGCTATAGATGCGGTTGTATTAATGTCACTACACTTAATTGTCCAGAATGTTCGGGAAACAGGATACGGAGTGTGGCAAAAGCGGCGGAGTCACGCTCGACACAAACACCCGTCGATCAGTAAACGATATTGGTATGCAAACCGACACTATTGAACCTGCAAAAATAACAAATTACGTATTGTTGAAAAATGTTATAGATAGAAATAATAAAATCGTAAAATCAAATGCCAACGGAAATGGAAAAATAATAGGGACATACGAGGACCGTCTTAAAAGGAACAACAAAGTTAGAAATAGTATATTTAATAATGAACCTAATCGGAAAACACTAGTAAAAATTAAGAAAACTAGAAATAGATTTAAAAATAAAAAGGCTATGTATGCTCGAGTAAATGAGTCGGTGCGTAAATGTGAGGCTATGAATTATCGCAATATAGATCCTAGAGCATTTCTTGATTTAAGAATAGGAAATAGAATAATTAAAGGTCTATTAGATAGTGGATCGGAAATTAGCTTATTGGGGAAGAATTGTGAGAAGATCGTAGAAGATAATAATTATGAAATAAAGTCAGTTTTTTCTGAAATAAAAACAGCCGGAGGAAAACAATATCAAGTTTTAGGAAAAATCGAAATTTTAATTGAGTACAAAGGAGAAAACCAATTAATAGAATTTTACTTATGTCCATCGTTAATTCAAGAGGTATATTTGGGAGTTGATTTTTGGGGAAATTTAAGATTGCACCGGAAATTTTCTATGTTTAAGAGATAGAAGCGGATGTACTAGCGGAAAAGTTTCCTCTGGAACTCGATGAAGTAGAAAAACATAAATTAACGAAGGAACAGGAAATTCAATTAAAAAAAGTAAAATCGATGTTTCGAACGTTTGAACAAGAAGGACTTGGTAGAACAGATTTAGAAGTCCATACAATAGAGCTTGTGGAAGGGACAACACCGGTTAAAGACAGATATTACCCCGTGTCACCTGCGGTGCAACAACTAATATATGCAGAGGTAGATAACATGTTAAAATTAGGAGTGATTGAAGAAAGCAATAGCCCCTGGAGCAACAGACTGTGCTTAGACGCAAGAAAATTAAATGAAAGAACAATTAAAGACGCTTCCCCAATCCAGAACATCGAAAGTATATTAAGTAGGCTTGATGAGACATTTTATATCAGTAGTGTAGATCTAAAATTTGCTTTTTGGCAAATACAATTAGATGAAAAGTCTAGATCGTACACCGCTTTTACGATACCGGGTCGGCCGTTGTATCAATACGTTGTCATGCCGTTCGGCTTATGCAATGCGGCACAAAGGCTATGTAGATTGATGGACAAAGTGATTCCCCAGGAATTGAGACAAAATGTTTTCGTTTATTTAGACGATCTACTAGTTATCTCCGCTAATTTCAATGATCATATGAGTTTATTAGAGAAAGTGGCTAATTGTTTAAAAAAGGCAAATTTAACAATAGGATTGAATAAATCAAAGTTTTGTTTTAAAGAGCTGAGTTATTTAGGCTTTATTGTAGGAGGTGGGGTGATGAAAACCGATCCTCGAAAAATAAATGCAATTAGATCGATATCATTACCGAAGTCTGTCAGGGACGTTCGTAGTTTCTTAGGTACGGCAGGTTGGTATCGTCGGTTTATACGGGATTTTTCATCATTAACCGCTCCATTAACTGACCTTATAAAAAAAGGAAAGAAATTTGTAGTGACTCAAGAGGCAATAGAGAGCTTTAATAGGCTGAAACAAGCGCTAACAACAGCACCCGTATTAGCTCATCCAAATTTTAATAAACGTTTTTATGTGCAGTGTGATGCTTCCAATTATGGTATAGGAGCTGTTTTGTTTCAAAAAGATGAAATGGAAAGAGAAAGACCTATTTCATTCTTTTCCCAAAAATTAAACGAGGCTCAGAAAAATTATAGTGTTACGGAGAAGGAGTGTTTAGCAGCAGTAAATGCCATCAAGAGATTTAGACCATAGAACTGTTACCATTCACCGTGATCACAGATCACGCGAGTCTTAAATGGCTTATGTCACTCAAGGATCTAAGTGGAAGGTTAGCAAGATGGGCATTACAACTGCAAGCATATGACTTCCAAATTGAACATCCAAAAGGATCGGAGAATATTGTAGCAGATACATTGTCGAGACTTGTAGAAGAAATAGAAGTAAGCAAGGAAGAAATTTTAGGATTTGAGACTTTGGAGTTTGATTCAGAAGAATATAAAGCGTTGATAGAAACTGTAACAAGAAATAGCGATAAACTGCCGGATATTAAGGTCAGAAATGGTTTAGTGTTCAAACGAAATAAATTAGATTCAGAGCTACAGGATAGTGGAGAGTTTGAATGGCAATTATGGATCCCGAGCTCATTGACAAATGCATTGATACAGGAGGCACATGAACCGGAAGACAAAGCTCATGGTGGCATTGACAAAACACTAAGTCGATTAAGGGTAAAATATTATTGGCCTAACATGATAATACACGTAAAGCATTTCGTTAATAATTGCAACATTTGTAAAGAAACAAAACCAACAAATTCAATTTTAAAACCATCAATAGGAAATCAAGTCACGACAGATAGACCGTTTCAGAAAATTTATATCGATTTTCTTGGAAAATACCCTAGATCGAAGAGCGGAAATGCTTATATTTTTATTGTAGTCGATCATATGACCAAGTTCGTGTTCTTGAAAGCGATGAGAGAAGCTACTTCTGCAAATGTCATAAAATTTCTAAAAGAACAAGTCTTTCATGTATTTGGAGTTCCGGAACCTATTCATTCCGATAATGGACAGCAGTTCACATCAAAAGAATTTGCGAAAATGATACATACTTTTAAAATAAATCATATGAGAACCGCTGTGCATGCACCACAGTCGAATGCGTCAGAAAGAGTGAACCAGAGCGTACTAGCTGCTATTAGGGCATATATGCAAAATGATCATAGGGAATGGGACATAAATTTACCTTCCATTGAATCTGCGTTACGTACTTCGATACATACAGCAACAGGTTGCAGTCCATTTTTTGCGTTGTTCGGACAAAATATGTTTACGTGTGGTACAGACTACAAATTAGCAAGACAACTCAAAGCGTTAGATGATAATGAAGTCGAAATAGAGAACAGTGATAAAATAAAGCTAATTAGGGATAAAATTAAGGAGAACCTAAATGGTGCGTACGAAAAAAGTGCATTACGATATAACAGAAGAATTAGAGAAGTTAGATTTGTGCCTGGACAAGAGGTCTATAAACGAAATTTTGTCTTGAGCGGTTTTAAAAATAATATTAACGCAAAATTTTGTAAAAAGTTTATTAAATGTAGAATATTGAGAATAATTGGAAATAACATGTATGCATTAGAAAGTCTGTCTGGCAAACCGCTAGAAATTTATCATGCCAAGGATATTAAACAATAAGGGAGGATGTAATATGTTTATGATAAATAAGACAAATTTTAGCTTACTTGTGCAATATAGATTTTAATTTTTCTTTGTGCTATATTAGCTGAAGATGTGTACTCCTGTCGTGACATGTGCAAATATTTTATTGGCTTTCGTACACTGTTTGATAAAATCAATTTCCTACAACGTACCTGAAAAGGAAACAAAATTTTTACAAAGTATCGCTTAGATGAGATGTTAAGTTTTAATTACTTCCCTAAAAGATTAAACTTTTTGGTGTTGATTGCCCGGTTAACTCATCGGATATTACATCAAGAGTGGGTGTAGCCTACGTTGGGCGCTGGTGCAAAATAAATTTGTTGAGGGGGTGGTACACCGACCTCACACTGACGTTCCTGCGAGAATCTGGTATCGCTAGAGTTTTGTTGAGGTGCCTTGGCAGATAGGTAGAAGATGCCACAAGGGTCTCTTTACAAGAGCAGGCTCATTAGATATTACCTACCGACAATTTTGAGGTTTCTGTCGTGTGGTTTTGCCAGGCGTGAATGGTTGTTGGTTGCATGCGTTAAATGTGGTTGTAGGTTGTTGTGGACGGAAGCGGGGTTGTTTGTTGATAATGGTGGAGTGATGTGGAGGTTTGAATTTATTTGGTGTGTTTTAAAGTTGTCCTGTGTGGATGGATGTCGTATTTTGTTTAAAATTTTAATTTTTAGAAATTTTGTATCTTGTTTATATTGTATTTATATTTTATTGACATAAATGTCACCTAAATGACAGCTGAGAAAGCTGCTATAAAAATTATTGTGAATGTGGAACATAGGTTAAGCTGAAAAAGGGTGAATGATTAATAAATAGTGCCATACCAAAGAAAATTAACTAAGAGAAAATAATGGTATTTCTCTTGTAAAATTCACGACGGCTTAATCTGTTCCAACAAAAACAATAGTTCAAGGCTAAGCACAAAAAAGGGCATTGACTTTATGTTTATGCAAGTAAAAGTGGAAAACAATGTTTCGGTACTTAGTTTTTTTGTATTAGTTTTGTTGGTAGGGAATTTCAGTTAAATAACGTTCAAATATGTGAGTGCAGAAAGGTTATTAGTAAGAAAATTATATCAAATAAAAAGTGATATTGATAGAGTGCGGTCAAATAATCAGGGGCGGAAAAAAAACATTTATAAAAATATAGCATACAGCACATAATTAAATATAAAATAATTGTTGCATATAAATAAAAATAAGAAGCGTTTGTGAAAATTAAAAATATTCAAAGGAAGAGGACGGGAAAAAAATCTCAAAGTGTAATGGCCAAATATAAGAAAGAAGAGAACACACTGTAAGTTAAAAAAAAAATTTTTTAGAGATAAATGAAATACTTGGAAAGATTGTTTTAATAAAGTTAAAAACAAAATTTAGGGAAATCAAAGACAATTAAAGGGAGTATAAAACTACTAGAAACCAAGGTGTGCCCTCCAGTAAGTGGTCAGAAGAAATTGTTGGATTTTCCTGGATGAACCAATTGAAGCAAACAAGAACTGGTAACAGAAAATTTATGTGTAGTTGTGAATGTCCGGTAAGCCCATTGTATTCATGGATAAAAATTAGCCTCTATCAATACCTGTGGGGAGTTGAGGAATAGATTCCAAATAATAATTAGCTAGGTCACCAACCAAAAAAAAAGTGGTGAATCAGGTCCGATAAAGAAAAAAATTGATATTATAGCAAAAATAGCAATAAGGGAGTGTAAGTTATTGTAGGTCAACTTTTTGTATGTAATATTGTTAGTGTTAAAAAAAATTAAATATATTCAAGTTGTGTAAAAGGATCTAACGAGGAATATAAAACATAATTTTAAAGCGCGAAAAGAAGGCAAATTGTCATAGTAGGTAGGCCTCAAACAAAAAAATATTATTTTTTTTAACCACCTTAAGGGAGCTCTGTTAGGGTAGTAAGAAAATAGTCGTTTTAGAGAAATAAAATTTTGAATATTTAAATTTTCGAGTACCATAGTCAGATCCTTATTAGTTTTGGTTAATATTTGTAAATTTATATATTTTAGTGTTTAATAAAACTATGTAATTGTTTGATTGTAAAAGAAAAATATAAAATGTGTTACTAATTGTTTTCAACAGGGTTTAGGAACGGTAGGTCGTGCTGGAAAGATGGCTGGTGTTTGGTAAGGTAACGTAAATTAAAAGAGATTGTTTTTTTGTATGGGGTCATCTTAAATTTTGATGATGACTACGGTTGGGAGGGTTACGTGGTGGGAGTTTCATCTATCCCACGTATACGAATCCTCAGTATGTTCCTTATCAGTTCAAGTCAGATATTTTTTTTGAATGTATAAGTAGAGAGTAAATTTTTTTTTGTTGTACGATCCTGTCGTTAGGAGAATGCGGGTTGAGTTCCCACGCCGAGAATATGTGCTAGTTGAGGTGGCATCCCTAACCAATAAAATAATAGCCAAGGTTACGTAAAAAATTCTCCCCGCAGTTCGATTCCGTGGACTATTCTAACGCATTTGATATCCAGGAAAGTTGTAAATCCATCAAAAGCGATACACAATCGTCTACCCGAAAAGAATTTAATAGTTATAGGAAACGAAAAACTGAGCGGGACCATAAAATAAATTACGCTTTAGACGAAATTATAAAAAAAAACCAAAGAGTGCGAAGAAGAATCAATTTTTTTCCACTTCGGAGCATCTGTAGGAATGCAATTGAAAAATATGGATTATACAGTTGCTATGCGTATGATGGCTGAAATTCAGACTATTTTATCTACGGAGGCGCTAAAGGATGTTATACAAATTGCAATGATGGATGCCAACATAATGTTTTAGCCAGAATTAAACATTAGTATTATCTTCTACCTAAGTACAAGTTTGTGTACAAATATTATTAATTTAGAATTTAACATGCATACATATGTAGCTGAATATGATTTGAATTAAAAAACCATATGTGATATATTTTTATTATAATAAATTAATTAGTTTTATTATTATTTTTATTTCAGTTTTATTTCTTAAAAAGGGAGCAAAATTTAAATTTTCATAAAACGTCTCGTGCAACTTGCTTCTTTATATTGAAAAGGAACATCTCCTTCTGTGACTAAATAGTTCCTTATGTTATCTCTTATTTTATTGGAAAACCGAACAGTTTCATGTGTTTGTGTTGGCAAAGGTAATATTGTATCTGGTAGTCGTGCAATTGGCGCGTCATTTATATTTAAAGGTGCGTTAAGGTTGTTAGACAAATAATTGTGCAATACACAGCACGTCTGTACAATTTTATCAATGGTTGATAGTTCCACCTCAATTGGGCGATGAAAAATACGGAATCTGCTTGTCAACCTCCCGAAAGCCATTTCAACAGTCATTCTTGCGCGACTTAATCTATAATTGAATAACTCTTCAGGGATAGTTAGCTTACTATTTCGGTTATATGCCTTCATCATATGGCGGTCTAAACCAAAAATATCATCACCAATGAAAAAAAATGACGTCGTTTCTACTTGGCCTGGTAAAGTTTCGTCAGGTGGTATGTTTAATTTCCCTTGTCTCATTGCTTGATGTAGACCACTATTTTTTAGAACGACTACGTCTGAGGCTCTTCCGTTCCCACCCACGTCGATATATAAAAATTTGCTGTTTGCATCAACTACAGCTAGTAAAACCGTACTAAAAAATCCCTTATAATTGTATAAATCGGAACCGGCATGTTGGGGGTTTTTAATGCGGATGTGTTTCCCATCTACAGCACCTAAAGTGTGTGGAAACTGCCACAGGTTATTGAAACCTTCGGCAACGACTCTCCATTCTTCTGGGGTGGAAGGGACCTGTATTGTATAGGTACATTATGCACATTATTTTGTAAATTGCATTACACAAAAATTCCAACCTTTAGGTGATCCGGCTGAAGAGCTTCAAATATAGCTGTAAGAACCTCCGGAACAATTTTGGATATCGTTTTCCTCGAAATCCGTGAGAGGTACTCTAATGACCTGTAAGAATCTCCTGTGGCTAAAAGTCGGAGTGTTACAGCGAGGCGAACTCTAACACTTATAGAACATCTCATCGCGGTATTTTGTTTTGTTATTTTACAGTCAACCTACAAATTCATACAAAACCGAAATACATATGTAAGTATGTGACAAATTTTTAGTAGATTTATTTTTTATGCACATACCAAACGAAGGAGATGTTCGAAATTGTCAACGCTCATTCGGCAAAAATTTTGGTAATCTTTAGAGTCCCATAAGATATCTTTCAAAAGATGAGCCTCCATGCTATGCATCTCTCTTTTTTCCAAAAATGGATTAACCCAGTACCTCCGCTCAGATGGTACTTCTTCATCACAAATGGTAATTATTTGTTTCAAAGCGATGGCAAGCTGAAGATTCTTTTTATTAATTATTTTTGCAGACCAGATAAAAATTAAACACCAAATATAAAAAATTTTTAACTTTTTTCTTAAAACAAAAGCACAGTATGTAAATATGTATTTATTTATTAGTATTTTGCTAAGCACAGACAACGCTGAAGCTAATGTATTCATTCACCACGAACTTTTTAATTTTATGGCCAATGTGCACTACGTGTTCTCCACCTAAAAACATAAGCTTGTAGATGAACATATTTGTGACGTCATGCTGCCGACGTTATTGCTTATGTTCGGAAATAAATATTAAGCGTGGAGACGTGCCGTAAGCGCTCGATTACAATTGATTACACAACTGCTTCAATAATTTTTTTCTAAACAGAGTTGCATTTAAATTTTTTCAAGTTGCACATACATATATATAAACTACGCGAGCATTTACGTGAAGATATTCATATTGTTTATGTAGAGCGGCAAGAGCAATTTGTAAATACTTTAAAAGGTTTTTATAGCTCAGCAAAGACGCCAATATAAAGAAGATAATATAGTATATTTTTCCAGTCTAAAGTTAAATAGCCAAAAGCCAAGATTTAGTTTTATACAAAGAACATAAAATCAGTACCCATATATAAACATACTTACGTACTTACATATAAACACACAATAGACGCCACTATGTACACACATGTTCAAGGTGTATTCAACACAAAGGACGGCGACTGAACGTATTAGAAAACATGGAAATATACAAACAAAAAACGTTTGACGGAAGAATTATAAACGAACAAATAAACACTGCGTCAGACATAATATTTGAACCGCTAAAACATTTTTACACAAAAGAAAACAATAACCCAAGAAAACCAGACAACACAACAAACGAACAAAACCAAAAAGAAACCCAGAAACGTACAATCACAGACTACTACCTACACAAAGATAAAACACCTAGCAAATGATCACTCAAATAATAAACTGTAACGGTAAACACAAGAGACTAACAAGAGAAAAATTAAACGAACAAGAAGCAGGTAGATATAGAGCACACAGGAATATTTACGAACGAGAGAGAGCCACACACGAATATATACGAACGAGAGAGATGCAGACACGAACAAGAGAGAAAGAGAGGAAAAGAAGTTAGGTACACAAGGAAACTATACAAAAGACAAGGGACAACACAAAAAACGATTAGTTACTGAGAGAACACTGAAGATGGCACATAGCCGAAACCTGTCTGTTTATCAACCAAATTTGACGTGGGATGACGGAAATTCATTCCAAATTGTATTCAAATAGGTGATCCTGTAAGCACAGCTGACAATTTTTTGCTTTTCTATCTTTTATACAAGTTAATGTCAAATATTGTTTATGTTGCCACGACAAAGAAATTTGTGCAGCAAAATTTCATGAAAAGTAACCAAATAAGAAAAAAACAAAGAAAAGAGATACATATATTCTGCTGTGCCGAATCTTATATACACTTCTCCATAGTATGGAGTGACAAAAGAAGTCACAATCACGGAAATTCACGCCCACGCTATACGAAAAAAAAAAATTAAAAAAAAGAATTCAAATGAAAAAAACTACATAAATTATGAATTTCGTAACAAATTTGTTACACGTTCTTGCCTAGAGTGCATTAAAAAATATTAACTTCCCCTTATTAGCACTTATATAATTTTTCACACATCCAAGAAGTGTTTCAACGTCTTTATCAATAAGCCAGTGGTCTTCAACTAAACAAAGAAATGATTTGAAACGTAAGAAAAGGTTTAATAATGAAGAAATTCTCCCAAAACTTATAAAACATATCGCCAACTATTACATAAACCTGTTAGTCTAATGATAAAAATTTTCCAATATTATCTTCTTATTGAAAATAATTTAAAGCTATCAAAAATTCTTTAAAAAAACGAACTTTTTCAAATAAAAAGTAAAAGTAATAAATATATCTAAAATGTATCAAAAATTAAAAAAAATAGCAAATGGTTGTTCAGGATTTGAAACCGTACCCTAACCGGTGGCACGGTTTCGAATCCTGAACACAAAACAAAGTGATTTTTTTTTGAATTTTCGATACATTTTAGTTGTTTTTATTACTTTTACTTTTTATTTGAAAAAGTTTGTTCCACAATTTATTTAAAAAACCACGACACAATCTCATTTATAATATTTATTTTTAATTTTTGCGTTTTTTCCAATTTTATGGATGATAAAAGGTTTATTTTTCAAATATATCCAATATGTTATCAGATAGGATTTTGTACAGTGATAAAATAATTATATAATGAATTCATTAAGTTGCCGACGTTTTTATTTGATACATGTAATAATGTAATACCAAAAATAAAAATAACTTGACGGTGTAAGAAAAAATATTAAATTATAAAATGTAACAACATATTTTAATTCATTATTTTAATATAATTTTATCTTTGAAAATCGTATGATGTACGTATGTATGCAAACTAGTGGTATTCTGATAGTTGTCTTTTTAAAATGTTTTTAACTTTTCCATTTACTTATCTGTATTGCGGTTGGACCAGACGATAAAGGTTTTGGTTCAATATAACCTGTATATATCTGATATAGAATCACAATCGAATTTCAACCACAATTGGCTTAAAAAAATACGAATTTGGTAATTCATATTCAGCCTGCTAAGAAAACAGATGGATTTAATTAAAAACATTTTTTATTTAAATATTCTGCGTTTGTAAAATTTTACTGTGTAAGACAGAGAACTAAATATGAAAAATTACGATAAAATCGCAAACAGAAAGCTTTTTGCTCTCAAATCCAACCCATAATTCGGCTTATTTTCGTAATATTTTAACATTAATCCGCGTCCAATTACGTAGTGCGTGCTATCGATAATGCGATATTTCGCAAAACTATGATTTCTTAGGTGTTTTTAATGAATGTAAGACCAGTTAACTTTATATGAATATGAAAATATGCAAAAAATACAAATATGTATGCATATACCATTTTTAGACGCCGTACAGTTCGCGAACTATTATCGCTACACCCTTCAAATGTTTTGAAAGTTTTCCTCAAATATTCCGACCTAAAATTCAGGCAAATTTGAAAATATTTTTTTCGGTCAGTCGTTCCAAAGTTCATATGCATGTATATGATAGGAACTGACTGTTTGAAAAATATTTGATGAATTGCGAACGATTCTTAAAATACATTTTGGAAAATAGGTATTTGCAATACTTTTATTCAAAATGCAAATGCATTTTAATTTTTCTATTCCAAATACAAAATAGTTTTTAATAAAAGTTTAATTTTCGCAATGGAAATGGTATTTTGTAAGTTTTTTACGCTATAATTTTGCTGTTTTTTAATCAATATTGAATCATAAAATTTTTCTGATATTCGCATATTATTAAGAATTTTTGGCCTTTTAGAGATTTTTTCAAGACTTTTGGCTGCTGATTGCCTATTATATGATTTTTTTAAAATAAATTTTGGGAATAATTTCCAATATTGCAGTTGCAATTTTTAGAATATGCGCCATTTTCGCAGGGTTTTAAATTTTTTAGTTTCTTTGCTAATTACATTTTGGAGCTTGATATCAAATTAAATTCTTACATCAAACTTTGTTTTTATTTTATAGAAAAGACAATTAATTGAAGTGCTTTTGAAGATTAACTCACTAATGTTATAGAATGAAAGAAACATTTCTTATGGGAGTTTATATTGAAAGCAACAATAATTGGTACATTATTGTGAATATAAAATCCAAAAATTAGAAAAAAGCAAA
This sequence comes from Gymnocheta viridis, assembly GCA_956483585.1. NCBI lineage: Eukaryota > Metazoa > Arthropoda > Insecta > Diptera > Tachinidae > Gymnocheta > Gymnocheta viridis. Next base: position 81,214,892 of record OY101441.1, on the reverse strand, counting down.
GAATGTATGTATACAGAAAGTTTTAATTAAAAATACTTCGGAACTAAGTGTCCAAAAAACATTTTAATTGTCAAGAGATTTTTATCACATTGTATAAATACAATAATAATACCATGTTCTGATAAACTGCAGGTACGCTCTGCACCTGAATATAGAAAATAATTAAAATTATTATTCTGTGCACACAAGTATAAAACAGGATATAAGCATCAATTTTGCCTTTCTTCTGAAATCACAAATAGTCATAAAAAAATGAAATATTATAGTGTCATAGTGTCTTGACGATCCATTACATTTCTTTAATATAAATAATATAAAAAATAATTATGGTTATTTTTATACGAAAAGAAAATATAAGCGATAAATACTGTAATATGCATGCATAATATTATACTAATAAACGTACAAAAAACAAACAAACAAAATAACAAATCTTTGCTTTTCGACTGCACATGTATACACACAATGTGTACAAGTGCCCATGAACGCATTTCAGTATGTGTGACAAAAAGGGCCAAATTACAATTTCCATCAAAAAAGTTAAGTTTTAGTATATTATAATAATTAAGATACATATATTATGTACTTAAACGCGTAAACTGCTATGAAAAATACAACTGCTCTGTGGTGTATAAGAAGCGTTTGTGACTAACAACCAGTAGGTTGTTGGTATGAATCCCAACGCAACTTTATTTTCAATTATTTTCAGTATAAACCTTCGTAGAACTCCGTGCAAATTATCTGCTTCATAAAATTGATCGTAGGACATTTGGGGCCATTAAAAACAACAGAATAAGAAATATAACAAAAAAAGTCTTTTGGCTGTATCTCATTAATTAATGAACCGAGTTTTGCTATTTTCAAACCGAACAATTTTATGAAAAATTCCAAGAGAATGGTATAAAATGTATGTCTCTATGTTGGGTGAGGCCTTAATTCCATACACCAAAATATAGCAGACGGACATCGCTCGATCGACTTCTCTATCTATAAGTATCCAGAATATATACACTTTATGGGGTCTTAAATGAATAATGAAGAAATTACACACGGAATGACAAACCTATATATCCCCTTTCCAAATTTTTTTGGTGAATGGCAGTATTGTGTTTGTGAGGCTCCTCGGCCACTTTTTCAATACAAACCAGTGGTTCATGCATGTATGTAAAGACTGCATTCTTTATTTAAAAATTTTTTTTACTAACAATTTTTTCCATACAAACCAGCTGCTCATGCATAGTTGTAAAGGACTGTAATCTTCACTTTTCTTATGAATATATAAATTTCTGTCTATGCAGGCGCCTCCTATCCGGATGACCCCACCCGAGCACTAACCTTTCTAATACCACCACCTCAACACCCCTTACCCAAGCACCGCTACCCCGAGCACCATTATCCAGATAACCCTATCCGAACATACCTACCCGGACCCCCATTACTGTATATGTGTTTTAAATCTCTGGTTGATTGTATGAAAGAGTTTGTGTATGTGTGTGTGAAATTTCTGTTTGTCCACACATGTGCGTGTGTGTGTGTATGTGACTATTTGTTTTCATAACTGTGTTTGTTTGAAGATGCATGTGTGTGTGTCTGTTGTGATCGCTTTGGTATCGTTGTATTTATTCGTGATCATGTTAAATCATGCATAATCTTGATTTTATTTGCTTATTTCTTGACAAAGGAATTTGAATTTCACAATATTATGAAATTGTAAGTGTTGTTATCACTTTGGTATCGCTGTATTAAATATGTTTATGAGATTTTATTTTTGTTCTTTTATATACATATGTATGAGTATATATGTATATATGAGTCTGGTTTTATGTACATATGTTTTTTATTTTTCTTTAAGTTTTCATAGTTCTTCTGACTTGAATATTTTTTCTTCATAATTTAACTATACAGATAAATATTACATAGTCTTGCTTTTATATGTTTATTTTATTTATAAATATTATTTCCCACATTCGTTAATGTTATATAAAATATTTTTTTTGTTTAGAATTATATTTCATATATCGTAAAAATAATTTTTGTTTATGTATTAAAAATTTTTTAATTTCACAAGTATACAGTTGGATTCAAAATATTCCTGATCATATTAAATCATGCACAATCTTGATTTTATTTGTTTATTTCTTGACAAAGGAATTTGAATTTCACAATATTATGAAATTGTATTTATACAGCATTATATAAATTTAGAATATTTAAACAGTCTGATATTTTAGAATCCAATCACAAATTTCTGTTTTTTTCTTCAGAAATATATGATTCCTAATTATCCTTTCGAAAAATATTACAAGATAGAGAATATTTTATATTAATAATACAATTTTATTTTATTTATTAACTTTTCTCAATTTTTATTATAAAGTTTGAAATATTTCATGGTATGAAACTATTAAGATTTCTAATATTGCTTTCCGTAGAATGCATATAGAATACCTACAAGTGTCAGGTCCTTCCTCACAGTTCGGATCATACCACGGACAGCATTTAAAATGTCCTTCTGTGTTATCTTCGGCTTCCATTACATCATATTCTTCATTCTCGTCCAGCATATTTTGGAAAAATTTGATAATTTCGTATAATTAATCGTATAATCTAAAGCTATCAAAATCTGATATGAATTTATTTAGACTCCTTCTTATTTGACTCATTTTATTAATATCCGTATTACTTTTGTTTCTGCTTACTTTTTCAAAGGAATCGTCGACACTTATAATTTTTTCTTAAATATTTAACCACAAAGTGTCTAATATTATGTTTTATTTTCTAATATTATGTATATCTCTCTCTATCCCTTTAATTCTATCACTACCTCCCACTTATTCACTATTTCACAATAAATATTTTTAATCATACTTCTTGGAAGTATCAGAGCTACTTTTACGTTCAATTACAATTAAAGATTCAAAGTGACAAGATCTCAATAAAAAATGAACTCCGTGAAAAATCTAAAAACAAAATTTAATTCCCTGAAGAGTAAATCCTTAATTCACATAAAGGATCTGGACATAACGGTTAAATATATTATTCAATATATATCACGGATAACAACAAAATATGGACCAACACTAAAAGTTGAGTTGGAAAACACCATAATGTTTCTCCCCAAAAAATATAATACTTTAACAAATGAAGAAATTAAGGATCTCTCGAGTGGATCATTTTAACTATGCAGAGAAGGAGACTGCGGCCTAATTCTTGAGAGTGAGATAGAAGAATTTTGAATTCGAAATAGCCAATATACCGTTTGGCATTAAAATAAATTAATTCTGTATAGTAAATTATAAATCAAAAAGCCATTAAAGAGTTTTGTTTTTATTTAATCTTTCTCAGTTATTTCATAAAGAAATTTAAGACATAAATTACCACAGATAAATGTATTAAAATTTGATGTTGATTATAGTTGTATTTTATATTTGTTCCAAGATATTTGAGTACTTCCGAAGGAAGTTGTAAGTTTCCAAAACTGTCGATATACTCTTTTTCATTGATGTTCTTATAATATGCTAACCAGTGAGTAGATACCAGGACCTGTTGAGAAATCTAAATTGATTATTCCACACTAAATTTTCTTTATTCGTTTTGATAGTGAGTCCAACATGAATACTCCTCTAAAATAAGGAATATTTATAGAAAAATTTATTAGGTCAACCTCTGTTGGGTAGCAATCTTAAGAGTTTTTTGTCTGTTCTTTATAAACTAAACCATATCCCTTTTTAGTATATGGTTTTGGTAAAGTCCTTTTCCCACTGCTATAGATTCCATCGCTTTGTTATGTCTAGTTGCTTCATCAAATTGATTTTTTGCATTCTTTGTTGCATTTACAGCCTTAGCTATAGCAGCACCTCCAGTGGCTAGACTGCCAATTGCACCCAGAGCAGTTAGAATCGGTATTACGGGTAAAAAAACCACCAATTATTATGCGTGGTATTATAACATGTGATTTTCTTCCTTTTAATGATTTGTTGATAGTTTTACGTGCGATTCTAATGGCAGAGCTAATGTTTAAAGGTTTGTCCTTCTTTACTATTTTTGTTGCAGCTCTAATTGATGTACTGAACAATTTTTTCCCAATTAATTTCGATTTCTTTTCATTTTTCTTCTTTTCCACACCCATACCGAACTTCGTTTTGGCTTTCATTGCGTTAGTAACCATATATGCAATTGAATTTTCTGCAAGACTGCTATGTTTTGATAAAACTCGATCCCAAGCTGAATTTTCAAGAATTTTATCTGCCTGATGTCTAATACTTAAATCCTTATTTTTAGAATAAGCTACATCATGGTTTTTGCAGGCAGAATCCAGTAAATTAATTCCTTTATCACCTCGATTTAAACGTTTTTGTAGTTTAGTTCTACGCCCACAGTACTGATTTCCAGGAAGATGAAGTTCAACAGCAAGATTATTTATTATTTTATCTACTATGTTTTTATGACTAAACGACTTGTAATGTATAACCATCTTATTTATTTATTTTTTTCTATAATAAAAGGTAACATAATTCATTACCTTTAGTTACAAAAATGCGGTTAGTGAAACAACATGAAAATATTTTGTTTCGTAATATTGATGGTTTATCCAACATCACTTCAAAAATAAAACACTACAATGAATCAGTTATTCCCCCTAACGAAGCTGAAACTAATTCAATTATGATTGATGGTCAAATATGGGCTCAAATCCAGAGAGGAAGCATTCAGTATATGGCATAATAACAAAAATGCCGATAATGATTCGCTACGCAAAAGGGCGAGATCTTCATGTGCCAAATTATTAAGGCGCGAAAAAGCTTTGTACGAGCAGCGCCTCCGTGCTAAAGTTCTTAATGCCCCTCGGGTAGTAAGAGCTTTTGGTCATTCGTTAAAAGAGTAAAGGATAATGCTAGTTCCCCGGTTGATAAAGCTAACCTTCTGGCTGAATTATTTGCAAGTAATTCCCACTTGCCGGAAAGCACTCAACCACTGCCCGTGCTTGAAAGAGTATCTGTAACTATGCCAAGAATATTCTTTCAGTTAAAAAGGTTCTAGCAGATCTCAACATAAATAAGTCTCCTGGGCCGGATGGTAATCCAGCACTGGTTTTGAAGCAGTGCTCTTCGACGCTAGCGCGTTCGTTAACTTACCTTTTCAGTACATTGTACCATGCTGGTGAATTTCCAATGTGTTGGAAGGTTGCTAATGTAACGCCAATCCCCAAAACAGGAGAGGCTAACAACCCTGAAAATTACCGCCCAATTGCAATTTGCTCTGCACTTTCCAAAGTTATGGAAAGTATGGTAAACTTGTTATACTGAATAATGGTAGCGTTTCTCGACCTAATAATTAAACCAACTTTATTTATTTTAATGTAATTGATTTTATTAGTTCAATAGGAAAAATTCTTGTCACACAAATATAACTTGTTCTTTCGACCACACGCAAAATCAAGAAGAAAGAAACAAAAGGATACAAAAAATAATATGTAAAATAAATGAGATGCCAGACAACTCTATACATAGTATTTATCGATATCAGCCAGAAATGGAGATGTAAATTATTTTATTTTAACAAACTCCTCCTTAATTTACAATATCAATTTCAGTCTATTAAATTTAATTTTTCTCTAAAGCCAACAAATTTATCCTTAGGTAGGCCCTTTGTAAATAAATCAGCCAACATTTCTTCCGTTGGACAAAATCGCACAGTCACAAGTTTCCTTTCAACGTAGTCTTTAACAAAGTATGTTTTAGTGTCTATGTGCTTTGAACAGTTGCTTAAATTTTCAGTTGCTATTAGCTTAATGACACTTTGATTGTCCTCAAATATTGTGGTAGGTTGCTTACAACTCACGTGAAGATCCTCAAGTATTCGTTGTATCCATATGGCTTCCTTACAGGCTTCAGACAAAGCAATAAATTCAGCTTCGGTTGATGAAAGTGCAACACAATCTTGGCGTTTACTTGACCAACTTATGACTTCGTTCAAAAGAAAAATATACCCAGTATTGGATTTGCGTGTTCGCCGATCCTCTGCCCAATTAGCGTCGGCATATCCAATCAGTTCACTGCCAGAGACTTTATCTCCAAGTTTTAACCGCAAGGTAGATGTCCCTTTAAGGTATCTAATCAGCCTCTTGACTTCATTCCAATCTGATTGCGACGGAGTTTCAATATTTTGAGATAGAATGCTAACCGCTGCTGATATATCTGGCCGTGTATTTGTAGAAATATATAATAAACATCCAATTGCTGCTCTGTATTTTTCGTTTGTTGCCAATTTTTCGTCATCTGGTTGTTTATGGTAAGTATGGCTAATAGGTATAATGGAATCCTTTGAATTTTGTAAGTCGAATTTATTTAGAACTTCCAATATATATCTGCTTTGATCAATCAAATAGCTATCGCCGTTCTTTGAGACTTTGATACCTAAATAATTTGATATTGGGCCTAGGTTTTCAATATCGAAATGTTGCTCAAGAATATTCTGGAAACGCTCAACTTCATTCTTGTCTCTTGAAACAATCAAGATGTCATCAACGTAGATTAATATAAACAAATTGTTCTCATGCGTATATAGACAACTGTCAGCCTTACTTTGTTTTAATTTCGCTCCTAATAGCACATTGTGTAAAGTCTGATTCCAGGCACGAGCAGATTGCTTCAAGCCATAAATACTTCTTTTCAGCAAACACACCTTGTTAGGCAGGGCGGCTGCCTCATGTAAATTTCTTCTTCCAGTTCTCCGTTCAAAAATGCCGTTTTTGCGTCAAAATGATAAACTTCCATTTCATGGGTTGCAGCGATAGATAGAATGATACGAAATGTGGCGTGCCTAGCAACGGGGGCAAACACCAGGTCGTAATCCACTCCATATTTTTGGGTAAAGCCTTGGGCAACCAAACGAGCCTTATATTTTTGCGGTTTGTCGTCTGCGTCAGTTTTTATTTTATACAGCCATTTACAGCCAATTAAATTCTTTTCCTCAGGCAAATTTACTAAGGTCCACGTGTTGTTTTTTAGGAGTGATCTATACTCCTCCTCTATCGCCGTTATCCAATGACTACGCTTTGAACACTTGACGGCTTCACTATAATTAGATGGCTCGCCATTTACAACAACATCAATTTCTTGTATAAGGCGCTTTGGAGCAATACCTTTGTTACACCGATCAGATCTCCGTACAGGCTCAATATTTTCAGTTGGCTGAGCTTCATCGGCACCGCTATCGCTAGCATTATTGTTCAGTTCATTGTTTATTTTAATAACATCATCACTAAAGTTAGGGCATTTCATGTTGTTTATATCATTCACAAATTTAACATCCCGAGAAACTACGACTTTGCCGTTTTGTGGTAAAAAACATCTATACGCTTTCGATTGCTCATCGCACCCGACGAATATTGCTTCCTCTGCTTTTGGATCTAATTTCCGACGCTGGACATCCTGTACTCGAACGAAAAATTTTGAGCCAAAACGCTTTAGATTTCCGTAGTATGGTTTCCGGCCATGCCAAATTTCAAAAGGTGTTCCATTAACTGATTTCCATGGCATTAAGTTTTGTAAATTGTTTGCAGTCATTACTGTGTCACCCCAAAATTTGTTTTCCAACTTGGAATCTAACAACATACATCGTGTCATTTCCATTAGTGTTCGGTTTTTGCGCTCTGCGATTCCGTTCTGTTGGGGAGAATATGGAGCAGTACGATTGATCATTATGCCCTTCTGATTAAGATAGTTGATGAAATTTCGATCAGTGTATTCTCCACCACGGTCGGTTCGCAGACATTTTATTTTGCGGCCAAATTTATTTAATGTGTATTCGAAAAACTCTTTAAATTTTAGGAACGCTTCAGATTTTTCTTTAAGTAAATAAATTGTGGTGAAACGTGAAAAGTCGTCAATGAATGTCAATACATAGCGCTTACCTGATGGTGTGTTTGTTTGCATAGGACCACACAGGTCGCTATGGATGAGCTGGAGTGTTTCTGTTGAATGGAACTTAGATTCTTTTGGAAAACTTAAGCGTGTGAGTTTTGCTTTAATGCATACTTCGCAATCGGATAAATTTTCACAAGTTTTTCTACATGCTGCTAACTTTATACCAGTTGCCAAATTATTTTTTTCTATCGTACGTATTGCGTCCATGCTACGATGCCCCAATATGCGATGCCAGTCGTGCATGCAAAAACTTTCCTCATTTGTTATATATTTTACACAATTTTTCATTCGCAACCTATACAGGTTGTTTGTTGCATAGTTGCTTACCATCTGACAGTCGTATATCACAGATGTTATCAATGAACGTAATTCGTATGCCCGTTTTTGTCATTAAACTTTTTTCATCATATGCCTCCAATGCTGTAATTCGTTCATCTGGCTAATATGGGCCTCCATGTCGGTGTCGTCTTGGGCTCTTTTTGCCATTACTTCACGCAATAACCTAACTTTATCACCCGGAGAATCCCGTTCATAGAACTCCTTAAGAGCATTCCATGCTTCCTTTACGTTCGTCGTATTGCGTATATGGTGAATTTGATCATCCCCTATACAAAGGGCAATAGTGGCATGAGCTTTGTTATCCATGTTATCCCAGGCAGTGAAATTCGTTGATGGCCTAGAATCTGCTATGACAGTCCATAAACCCTCGCGCTTTAAAAGCATTTCAATTTTGAAGCGCCAGTTGAAGTAATTACTGCATGTTAATTTGGGCACCTGATGACTTATAAATGAATCGGCCATCTTTTATGAAAGTATGATAAGACCACTTTAAATATAAAAAATCTCAGTAATCTCTGGGCCCATAACCTTTGTTATACTGAATAATGGTAGCGTTTCTCGACCTAATAATTAAACAACTTTATTTTAATGTAATTGATTTTATTAGTTCAATAGGAAAAATTCTTGTCACACAAATATAACTTGTTCTTTCGACCACACGCAAAATCAAGAAGAAAGAAACAAAAGGATACAAAAAATAATATGTAAAATAAATGAGATGCCAGACAACTCTATACATAGTATTTATCGATATCAGCCAGAAATGGAGATGTAAATTATTTTATTCTAACAAAACTTCCATCTTGTGAAATATTTAGAGTCCAACGGCTTACTTAGCGACCGCCAGTATGGATTTCGTAGGGGTCGCTCTACGGGAGACCTACTGGCATTCCTCTCGGAAAGATGGTGTCATTCTATTCACCATTTTGGCGAGATTAAGGTGGTGGCTCTAGATATTTCCAAGGCGTTTGATAGAGTATGGCAGGTGCATTTCTGTCAAAACTTATTGCTTTTGGTGTCGGTGATGTCTTCTCTCGATTTATATCAAGTTTTCTTAGAGATCGCACTATACGAGTTGATATAGAAGGGATCTCATCAAACGAGTTCAAGATTAATTCAGGGGTACCGCAAGGTTCCGTTCTTTCTCCCACACTTTTTCTCATTTTCCTAAACGACCTTCTACTTCAAACGTTCAATCCTATCTACGCTTTTGCAGATGAAAGCAGCATGTGCTTTTCATATTCATTCAATAACAGACCAAGCCTGCCGGAGATCGCGGCAATGAGGCAAAATATGAATGATTCGATAAATAATGATCTTTTAGCAATCTATGAATGGGGTAACGCGAATAAGGTCGAATTTAATGCTCGCAAGACCCAGTGTTGTATGCTTACACACAAATGTACGAACAATCATGCTGCTTCATCTGCAATAACGGGTGGTGTAGATATTGAGGAATCAGAGACTCTTGATGTTCTTGGCATGAAAATTAAATGTGATGTTTGATGGACTGATCATATTTTTCAGGTTTCAAAAGAAGCATTCAAGTGCCTCGGCTTTCTAAGACGGTGTAAGAGATACTTCACTCCATCAGATCTCCTTAATATTTACACCACCTATATCCGACCGAAAATGGAATACAACTCTCATGTATGGGCCGGTGCTTCAAAGTCTATTTTGAAGATACTCGACCGGGTACAGGAGAGGGCGAAGAAGCTCATCGGTGACAGTAGGGTAGCCAACTCTATTGACTCACTGAAGCATCGACGCAATGTGGGATGTATTTCACTGTTTTATCGTTACTACAATGGAATGTGCTCTAATGAAATCAGGGAACTTCTTCCCGAAACCCGCTCATTTGTACGAACAACACGTTCTTCGTTAAGAGCGCATCCATTTGTGGTTGATGTGCCAGTGGATCGCACTACGCATTACAGAGAAAATTCGTTCTTTAGCCGAGTTCGCATGTGGAATAAACTTCCTGCAGAGGTCTTTCCTGTTACTTTCAGTGTGGGAAAGTTCAAATCGAACGTCCACAAACATTACTCCCTTTATCCTCCTTCCCATAACCAATTTTCCTGGTTCCGGCACAATGCATTGCATATGTAGGGGTCATCCCCTGAGTGCTGGTCCGAGTTAAAAAAAAAACAGATGGAGTGGTGAATTTATGAAGGAGAGAATGATGTTTATAAGAACAGCTGTTTATTTGGCACGAAAATTTACAATTGCACATTTTATTTGTGTTTTGAACTTTTAAACATTTTTTGCAAATATATCGTCGTATTAAATTCCATCTTTCGCAACGGTTAGCTGCTAAAAACTCTACAGTGTGCGACATCGGTACAATACTTTTTACAAATAATGCAGTTTGTTTTTAATTGGGAATTATGGGCGTGTATATGAGCATTACGCGGCTTGATTATATTAGCATTATTTGTATTGGATTTAGGAGCAAAATTGGTCATACTAGCCGATAGCCCGATGTCAAACATCCAAACAGAAAACTCTACAAGGTTTGCTTTTTTGTTATCTTTAAGCAATTTAAGTTTTTTACTACCCCATTCTAATTGTAGGTTAGGTGGAAGTTTAAGGGCACAAGTTGTTTGGAGGCGCGACCTATATTACCATAATTTAGCCAACCTAGTTTTGTTTCCACAGCAACAGGCGAATCTGGCGATAACTCACGTATTCTAGGAATTCCCAAGTCTCAGTTATTAGCGTCAATAAGCAGACGCGGGGAAGCATTCTTTAATTTGTAAATTCTTTAAATGGGGAAATTTCTCACTTAATGTTTTATATTGTATAGTCTGCGAAGGTAAACAAAGTTGTTGAACTGTGTTTACTATAATAGAAAAACGCTTTTGATTTGGACCTGAAATTGACAGAAATACCTGTTTGGAATTTTCTTCCCTTCGCTGCATATGTCCAGTCCATTTGAGGCAGAGAGGATTAGGCGTGCCATTTAAACCCAAGTCTTCAATTAAATCTTCGTCAACGAGACTTATTGATGATCCTTCATCAATAAATGCGTATGTGTTAATTATTTTCTTTTTGTCGTACATTGTGATCGGGATTATCTTAAAAAGAACAAAATCTACTTTGTTTGTATGTGCATTGCAATTAAATGCTTTGTTTATATCATTTCTGCCATTATCTCTTGGCATAATAGTGTTTGTGTTTTTGTTGTCATTCTTTTCGCCGCAATATTCAACAGATAGTAGTAGTTTGTCTTCCGTACCGTTCGCACGTGTCCCTTTCGTTGTCCGCGTTTATTGTGTTCACTATCCCTGTTTAAGTGTTTTAAAAATTAAATGTTTTCGTCCGCGGCATGCATACATACATATATATTTGTTTAAAATAAGAAATAACATAAAAAACTCAAAATAATTTGACAATTACAACATTCTTACATGATAAATAAATAAAACAAAAACAAATAAAAACAGTAAAAATAAAAGAGCTCTCTGAGAGAACAGTGTTGGCACAGCAAAACCAGTGTTGGCACAACGGGTCATTTTTTTTATACAATGACCAGATCAGGGCTTTTATGGCTCTTTTTCTTTAGCATTGTTATTGTGCTTCTCATGTGACAAAATTTCAAATTAGTTTATTTTACTGGTGCATTGTGTTAATTGTTGTTAGACTGTTCAGTGACGAAGGTATAACACTGGTCACTGAGCAGTTATAATAGCAACAATTACTAACACTGTTATCAGTAAAATAATACAAAAAACGCTCGATTTTAATTTTCCTACCATTGTTATGACAGGGCGATTCAAAATTGACTTCTGCAACATACGTGGGCTGAGGGCGAATTTCTTCTCTGCCTATGGTCACGTTTGTGTCCATCGGCCGGACGTCTTCGCCTTATGTGAGACCCAGGTATCTGAGGATGCTGATCCACAGGATTTTCATATACCAGGGTATCACCTCCTATCACTTTTTAACCTTCACAGAGGACTTGCACTTTATATACGAAATGAAGTAGTGTACCAGTGCCAGCAATCTTTAGGCACGAGTGATCCGGAATTTAGCTGCCTCTGGGTTAAATTTAAAATCAAGTCACATTCATTACATTTCGGGTTCCTATATAGAAGCCCAAATGCGGAAAGGGATAAAACTTTTTCTGGCTTCGATTCCCTTTCCGACTCCATATCGAAGATCCTGGAAAGTTGTCCGGACAGTGAAATTGTTGTTGCTGGTGATTTCAATGTTCACAACTCATCTTGGCTCCACCATTCGAGCCACACAACCCCAGAAGGCCAATATGTTGAGTTATTTGCAGCGCACAACCACCTAGCGCAACTAGTGAATGAGCCAACACATATTTCGTGCGTTGAAGGGCACCAACACAATACTCTTGACCTGTTTCTAACTTCACACCCTCAAAAGTATGAAGTGAGCGTAAATGCACTTCTCGGTAACTCGGACCATTGCACCATTTCCGCCTCCTTTTTGTCTTCAGAACTTCACAACGTTTCTCAAACAGCTACGAAACGTACAAAATACATATACGAAAAGGCTCATTGGGCTGAGCTCAACGCATTCTTAAGGCATTTTAACTGGAAGCTTTGTTTCTTAGACAATAATGTCAATGCCATGGCGGAAATTGTTGAAGGCGTAATTTTGCAAGGAATGAAAGCTTGCATTCCATCTAAGCAAATATCCATTAAACCTAGAGCGAAATCGTGGTTTAATCTGACGTGCAAAAATGCAGTCAAATCCAGAGAGGAAGCATTCAGTATATGGCGTAATAACAAAAATGCCGATACTGATTCGCTACGCAAAAGGGCGAGATCTTCATGTGCCAAAGTATTAAGGCAGCAAAAAGCTTTGTACGAGCAGTGCCTTCGTGCTAAAGTTCTTAATGCCCCTCGGGGTAAAAAGAGCTTTTGGTCATTCGTTAAAAGAGTAAAGGATAATGCTAGTTCCTCAATTCCAGCTCTTTTAAAGGATGATCAAGTATTCACTAACCCGGTTCATAAAGCTAACCTTCTGGCTGAATTATTTGCAAGTAACTCCCACTTGCCGGAAAGCACTCAACCACTGCCCGTGCTTGAAAGAGTATCTGTAACTATGCCCAGAATATTCTTTCGAGCCCGTGCAGTTAAAAAGGTTCTAGCAGATCTCAACATAAATAAATCTCCTGGGCCGGATGGTATTCCAGCGCTGGTCTTGAAGCAGTGCTCTTCGACGCTAGCGCGTCCGTTAGCTAACCTTTTCAGTACATTGTACCATGCTGGTGAATTTCCAATGTGTTGGAAGGTTGTTAATGTAACGCCAATCCCCAAAAAAGGAGAGGCTAACAACCCTGAAAATTACCGCCCAATTGCAATTTGCTCTGCACTTTCCAAAGTTATGGAAAGTATGGTAAACTCCCATCTTGTGAGATATTTAGAGTCCAACAGCTTACTTAGCGACCGCCAGTATGGATTTCGTAGGGGTCGCTCTACGGGTGACCTACTGGCTTTTCTATCGGAAAGATGGTGTCATTCTATTCACCATTTTGGCGAGAGTAAGGTGGTGGCTCTAGATATTTCCAAGGCGTTTGATAGAGTTTGGCATGGTGCACTTCTGTCAAAACTTATTGCTTTTGGTGTCGGTGATGTCTTCTCTCGATTTATATCAAGCTTTCTCAGAGATCGCACTATACGAGTTGTTATAGAAGGGATCTCATCAAACGAGTTCAAGATTAATTCAGGGGTACCGCAAGGATCCGTTCTTTCTCCCACACTTTTTCTTATTTTCTTAAACGACCTTCTACTTCAAACTTTCAATCCTATCTACTCGTTTGCAGATGACAGCAGCATGTGCCATTCATATTCATTCAATAACAGACCAAGCCTGCCGGAGATCGCGGCAATGAGGCAAAATATGAATGATTCGATAAATAATGATCTTTTAGCAATCCATGAATGGGGACGTGCGAATAGGGTCGAATTTAATGCTCGCAAGACCCAGTGTTGTATGCTTACACACAAATGTACGAACAATCATGCTGCTTCATCTGTAATAATGGGTGGTGTAGATATTGAGGAATCAGAGACTCTTGATGTTCTTGGCATGAAAATTAAACGTGATGTTTGATGGACTGATCATATTTTTCAGGTTTCAAAAGAAGCATTTAAGTGCCTCGGCTTTCTAAGACTATGTAAGAGATACTTCACTCCATCTGATCTCCGTAATATTTACACCACCTATATCCGACCGAAAATGGAATACAACTGTCATGTATGGGCCGGTGCTTCAAAGTCTATTTTGAAGATACTCGACCGGGTACAGGAGAGGGCAAAGAAGCTCATCGGTGACAGTTGGGTAGCCAACTCTATTGACACACTGGAGCATCGACGCAATGTGGGATGTATTTCACTGTTATATCGTTACTACAATGGAATGTGCTCTAATGAAATCAGGGAACTTGTTCCCGAAAGCCGGTCATTTGTACGAACAACACGTACTACGCATTACAGAGAAAATTCGTTCTTTAGCCGAACAGTTCGCATGTGGAATAAACTTCCTGCAGAGGTCTTTCCTGTTACTTTCAGTGTGGAAAAATTCAAATCGAACGTCCACAAACACTACTCTCTTTATCCTTTTATAGGGGTCATCCCCTGAGTGCTGGTCCAAGTTAAAAAATAAAATAAAATACCAAAAAACTATGATAAATATGAAATAGAACTATATAAAAAAGTTTTAATTAGTACAAATGCGTACAGAAGAGGCTATAAACCTGATGGTCAAATTAAGGGAAACAAAAGCCTATAAATATAAAAATATTATTAAAAAGATGTTTAAAGACTGTTGGGGTTCATTATGGATACGAACAACAACATCGATGTCCAAAACAAAAGAATCAAAAATGTGGCAAAGGCTGTGGAGGAAAACGATGTTATCAGTAAAGTGTTTCTGCAAAATCAAATCGAAGAAATAGAATACAAGCTATTAAAATACTTTAAGGAAGATAACAACAAAATGTATGATACTTTCAGAATTCAACTCGAAGTGCTACAACATGCAACAACGTTACAGTTGGAAAAGAATAAGAAAATTGAAGAAAACATTTCCAAAATCAATACATTTTTGGAAGATGGTTATCTACAAAGATTTGTTGAGAGCCTACAAATGAAAAGTTAAATGAAAAGATTTATAGATTGGAAAATTACATGTTCGCATCAATAAGTAAAAGTTCATTAAGCAGATTACAACGTATCCAAAACAATTCTTAAAACTATAAACATGTCTTCAAAAAGAATTCTAATTAAGAACTCCATAAACAAGCTGGAAAATCCTTTGAACGTCGTAGAGTTGTGATGAAAGGAATAGATGATCTCTGGCAAGCTGATTTAGTTGAAATGGGAAATTATTTTATAGACAATAAAAATTATAGATTTTTGTTAACTGTAGTTGATACATTTCAAAAATATGCATGGACAGTACCGCTGAAAACATAAAATGCACTTGAAACAACACAAGCAATGGAAGATATTTTCAATTGAGACGAGTACCAAAAAATCTACAAACAGACGAACAAAGAATTTTTTAATAAACACTTTGCGAAATTGATGGATAAGCACAAAATTTATCACTATTCAAAGAAAGCATCAATAGTAGAACGATTTAAAGAACACTAAAAGGGATGATGTGGAAAGAATTTAGTTTTAATGGTTCATATAACTGGTTGGATATCTACAAAGGTTTATTAAAAGCATACAGCAGAAAAGTACATCGTACCATCGAAATGCCTCCAATTAAAGTCAACTCAACAAATGAGAAAAAATTATTAAATACAGTATACAGTAATTTGAAGATGTATAAAATCTCGAAGTTTAATGTTGGAGATCATGTGCGCATAAGCAAATACAAACATACATTTGAGAAAGGTTATACTCCAAATTGGACAAAAGAAATTTTCACAATTCAAAATACATATCCTGCAACATACATATTAAAGGATTATCGTGGTAATCTCATTCAAGGTGGATTTTACGATGAAGAACTCTCAAAAACTAGATATCCAAATATATATCTAGTTGAAAAGATTATTAAAACTAAAGGAGATAAAGCGTATGTTAAGTGGTTAGGATTTACTAATGAACACAATTCCTGGATAAGTAAAGATGAAATATTATAGATGAAACAAAATATTTAGAATTATTATATTTAGTATTGAAGATTATAATGTAAATTCAAAGCAAAAAAGATAAAATTAAAATAAAAATGCTTTTTATAAACCATATTGTGTGTTAAACTTTATTCATTTGCAATCAAGCAGGCATAATGTCAATAACACTTACTCTGACCTCCAACTCATCAGAGTTACCTGCTAATTACTTTCCTCCTATCGATTTAAATAGTGCATATGAGTGTGCTTTAACTCATTTTCATTCATACAACAGCATACCGAATATTGATGTCTATAACAATAAGTTTCATATAGGCGAACTTGTAATTGAAGTACCAATTGGATTTTATGAATTGAATGACGTAATTGATTATATAGAGGAAGAATACAAACGATATAGTAGAGAAAATAAAATTTTTATAGAAGCCAATAATAATACAATGCAGGTTAAAGTTAATAGCTCTAAGGATCCAATATATTTCAATAAGGAAAATACAATACCTCTAAAGGATTCAAACGTAAAATCCTAACTCCAAACGAAGATCATTATTCAGATCTTCCATTTAATATAATGTAAAGTTAATAGCTCTAAGGATCCCATATATTTAAATAACGAAAATACTTAGGATTCAACAGTAAAATCCTAACTCCAAACGAATATCATTATTCAGATCTTCCAGTTAATATTTTCAAGGTGAATCTATTACGATTTGAAAGTAGTATCATTGTTAATATATATATGAACAATTCCAAATCGCATACACTACACGAGATGCCGATTAATGTACCTCCAGGCTATCAAATAGCTGAGATTCCTTGAAACCTCATCTATTTACCTGTGAACTTCAGAGAGGTAGGTTCACTAACGCTACGAGTAGTTGATCAGTACGGTAATTTAATTAATTTCCGAGGGGAAGAAAGACCAATAAGAAATCAGTTAAGACCAACTAAATAATGCTGATGTACAACTTAAGTATGTCAAAAAATATAACAATAGCAACAACATACAACCTTTAAACATTATCACAACCTAAACCACAATTAAAAAGATCAGTTCAACAACGTTGACAACAACAAATAAAAATTTTCTAAAGTCTCTTAATTTTAAACTGAAGACAAAATGAGTTCAATAATAAACGTCTTGGATAAGCCATTATCTGATGAAAATTATAATCAAACAGGACTATCATTCATATGTGCCATACCTACAATCTTACAACAATAATGATGAAATACGCATTTCAATACAAAATCAAGATTTGTATGTTTTACCTAGTTAAAGTTATATATATATATATATATATCGAAGGATCTGTTGTAGATGAGAAAACCTCGAAATCTACAGAAAATTTCAAATTAAAAAACAACTTTGTGGCATATCTATTTGATGAAATTCGCTATGAGCTGAATGGTATTGAAATTGATCATACAAGATATTTAGGAGCCACAAGCACCATATAAAACTTGGTTCCTTTATCACCAACGGAAAGCACAGGAATGCAGAATGCTGGTTGGAATAAAATTTATGATTTGAAACTTGTAAATGTGGAGAATTCCACATGTACAATTATCTGATCTTTGCAAGCTGAATATGATTAAAATTATTAGCAATGGCGCTTCTATACCGATGGCATTCCGTAGTTGGGATTGTAAAGCGAATCCACAATTAAATACAAAATCGCGTCATATTTGGAATGTTAAATTAGCCGCAAGTAGAGAACGCCCCCTATTAAATTGATTGCTTTTCAATAAGAAAATAAGATTGTTCATTATGACCTGACCAATTTAAAAGTTCATTTAAATTCCGTATCATACCCATATGATGATCTAAATATTAAATTTAAAAATGAGCGTTATGCAATTCTATATGACATGTATCTAAGATTTCAACAGAGTTACTACATGAGAGAGTCTCAACAGCTTCTTACTGCTCAAGAATTTAAAAATAATGGACCGATTATTGTAGTACATGTTAGACATCAAAACGAGTCGCTCAACAACGGACCAATTGATATAAAAATTGATCATGATCGTATAATTGAATATATTCATATAAACGGACAAGTTCGGAAACTCTTATAAGTTAAGTAATATGGAGGATAACAAGGTTTTCATAGACTTGCAAGGTTTCAAAAATATTTGATAAAATTTTATTGCCAAAGAAGTAGCGGTTGTTTTCAACAAAAGGTGTGTTCGAGTACTTTTACAGTACTCTGCAGTAAATGAGTAATTACTGAGTAAATTGAAGATTTACTCTCAAAAAAAGCTTTAGCACAAAAAAGTACGCGAACGGAAAAATTGTAAAAATTCTTAAGGTTAAGGAAACAGCTGATTGCAAAAACATGTAGTGTTGAAATATATTTACTATTCAACTTTTTTTATTGTTGGTACTCGATGCAATATTTTTTATAACACGAATATTTTAAGAAAATGTGTTTATTTTCATTTTATTTTATTAAGTCGTTTCTGATTAAATCTATTCAAAAGTATGTGATTATTTATTTTTGCTATTAACTACCTTAACAGCAAGTGCAGTACTAAGTAACCATATACTTAGCATTTTCACAGCTCCAACGAAGTAACAAAATAACAACGAAAATGGCTGTAAATGGTTTTTACAACATTTATTTCGTTTTAAAAGTTATATACAACATGTTTAACGAATGAATAGTTTATAAATAATTGTTTGCTTATTATTTTATATTAGTTTATTTCAGACTCTCCTTTTTTAAGTAATTTTATTTTAATTGTATACTTTTTGTTTTCTTACTTTTGTTTGTTTACCTTTGAATCATATGTTTTTTGGTTTTACTAAATTTTACTACAAGAAATTTCTGCAGTAAAAATTAGTAAAGAAAGTCTCAGCCAAGAACTGTCACTTTACGCTCTCAATTTGTGTTCTCTTTTACTGTAACTGGAGTAATCGAACGCAATTTAGTAAAATTCAGTAAAAATTTGTAAAAACTTTTGGGTACTCGGACACACTTAATAATGAACATATCAATTTCATTATAAAACCTCCATATGACTTCCTATGTTTGTCAGAAAAAAAGCAGAGATAAGCGAATTGCTTAACAAAAAACTATCATCATCTATACTGGAACGATAGACCAGTATCATTTCAAAGCGTTTGCAGATTTTTGAAAGACAACTTCAAGTATTCTAGAATCTATGTTAAATGCGAAGAAAAGAAAAAATGGTTGGAAGAAATGATTCATCAAGGAGGATGGTGAATGTCCACAGGATGAGTCACAGGCAATGTATTACGAAGACAAAATTCCATAGGGTAATTAACAAAAGCAAGATCCAAAAGATTACCACATCCATTTGTTATATGATTTAGTTGGAAAGCCCCGCATCCATGTAGGGAATGTATAAAATCAGACATAATTGTTGGTAACATGTAATTAGAATTAAAGGATTTAACCCATTTTACGTTTGGAATGTTAAAATCTCCAAGAACAAGTAATATATCGGATGTGTTTGATTGATTCAGAACGAAGTTAATTGCGGAAAAATGTTTATTTTAAATAAAAAAGATGAGTTAGGTGGTACATATGAACACGTGACAAATAAGTGTCTACAACCAACACGAATTTTAGCGGTAATAAACTCAATTTCATCGTTGTGATCAATTAAAAAGTTATTATTTATAAGTTCACATTGGAAAACATCTAGGACGGCTATTAGAACACCACCACCAATTTTTCGCATACGATCCCTTCTAAATATTTGATATTTAGAACATAGAATTTCATTGTTATGAGTACATTTTTATCACTCAGCCAAGTTTCAGTAAATACAATTATATGATATGAAAAATCAAAACTGTTTGCAAAAAGATTAGTTAATTTAGTGTTAAGACCTCTTACATTTTGATAAATAATATTAATGGGATTATCTGTCGATAGTTGGATTAGTTTTTAAAAGACAATAATTGCGGCAAATGAACAATGTTAGCTGTTGGAGTATTTTTGTACTCATATTCGCGAATAAGCGCATTAGGCGGCCAAAAATCTTGATTCACAATTGTATCAAAATAGTCTTAAAGAACGATTATTTTAAAAGATGCTTTATTTCTTGGTTCAGAGTATTTAAATTTGAAAACAGTCATATCAATATTGAAACCAATCTTATCCGTTATATATTGTTTGATGTCAGCAGTAGATGTACAGGATGCAAATCGAGCAGCAAAAATCGTTTTCTATGGCGAAATAACTTTAAAGGTTGAAGTGTTGTTTGACGGTGTAAAAACAGGAACGGGGTGAATTAAATATATTGAAACAGATGAACTTTTTGAGTTGTTAGACGGTTTAAAAACAGGAACGGGCGGATATAAATTCATTGGGGCAGGTGAACTTTTTGAATTACGATTTGAAGATAATGGTGAGGATGATGGTGCATTATTGTTCAGTAAATCTGACTAGGGTTCAGAAATAGTCACAGGCCTTTTTTCAGCTAATAATGGGTGAACCAGCGATAAGGAAGAACAGGTAGATGAAGATGCAGATAATAAGTTTTAAGATACATTTTCGACAGTATTAGCATTAATTTGAGTTTTTGTAGGTTGTTTCTTTCTTTTCGGTGAGCACGGAGCATTTTCTAAAAGTTCTTTATATTGTGAAAATTTTTTAAAAAGTTTATTCAGGTCATTATGAATTTCATTAAACTGAATATGCGTGTTTTTAAAAAATGAATAAAATTCAATATCAAGGGTTTATTATTAAGTTCTTGTTACAACTTTGATATTGTTTAAACTTTTCATTTGTTTTAATGAAAGTTTAATATAATATCTCCAGTTGTTGTAAGAAATTTTTGGGTAAAGTTCCCTCATGATCTGCATTAGCAACAGTGAAATGCGCATAGGAACAAGCTTGTTGGTTCACGACGACAAAAAATGTAATTTTAATTGCACTTTTCCCTTTTTTTATTAATTCATTTAGCTTATAATAAAATTTAAGTTTTGTGAAAAATCTCGAAAAGATCGCTTTAAAATTTATTATTATTTTTGCCGCGTGATTGACGTTAAAACTTCATCTGGCCTCGCTAGTCTTTTATAGGCAAAGTTATGTAAGTTCAGTTGCATACGTGAGAAAAATAAAGTGACCGTTAGTGCAATACTTAAGTATGTTTGATCATACGATGCATCTGTATATAAGTACATATTCATAAATCTCATATTTAAGTATATACGAAAGGCAAAAATAATATAAGTGATTTATATATTCACGTATACATGTGAAGTATCTATGGTTAACATTAAAAGAGAATAAGAAACGAAATTCAATGTTTATAGAAATGCGACTTCTTAATTTTGTAAATGTTAATCTGTTGAGGACGGCGGCAACATACCCCCACCCGTAAGCGAGTAAGGGGTCACGAGCTTGCTCACGATCATCGCTGACGTTCAAAACAGCTACTTTCGTCACTGGTCTTTGCATAACTCCAAATTGTGTCTTTAACGGTACTCGTCGTACCTGACCATCTCCTGCGACGACAGTGTGGATAATTTTGCCTTTAGGCCAACATCTGCGTGGCAGATTTTCGTCTACAATGATGACAATGGAGCCGATCGATATTGGCGGTACCTTATTAAACCATTTGCCTCTTCGAGATATAATTGGAATGTATTCCTTTAGCCAGCGTTGCCAAAAGTGGCCGGCAAATGATTGTGTTTGATACCATCGTTGACGTAAGGTTATCAAAAAACGGTTTATAACCATCACAAGATCCAAGCAGTAGGGCCGGGAGTTAATTATTGACTTTATTTCGCATAAGGTACTTTTTAGAGTTTCATCATTAAAATTAGCAGTAGGATACAAGCTGTATAACACATTTTTGATGGATCTAATGAGTCTCTCCCACGCCCCGTGCATGTGGGGGACACCCGGTGGATTAAATATCCATTTGATTTTATCAAATGTTGACGATAAATTGGCGAAGTCTATATCATTTACCATTTCGGAAAGAATCTTTTCAGCTGCTTTGAAATTCGTGCCATTATCTGTGTATATTTCGCACGAGCTAGTGTCTAAGCTATGCGAGACCCCGATGTGAATAGCGCGAATCGTAAGGCATGTGAAGATGACGCCCCATAGTTTATCACGTCTTCGTCCGATAGAAACGAGAAAGGGGCCAAACTAGTCGATTCCAACATAAGTGAAGGGGCGCTGAAATGCTCCTAAACGGGCGGCTGGTAGAAGTGCCATTTGAGGCGGCTTTGGCATGCAAACATTACTTTTGCATTTTTGACATGACATACGGACTTTTTTGTATAAAACACGTAAGCGGAATATACAAAAGCGACCTTTTATTTTGTTGATCACATCCTCGTGAAAATGGTGATGAAAGTCCTCGTGGAAAGAACGCACAATTATAAATGTTATATGATGGTTAGTTGGTATGCATAACTATTTCATCATCATGATTGTTAAGTCGTTTAATTCGGCCACGGCATCTGATAATTTTGTAGTCGTCCAAATAGGGGTTCAGCAGAAATAATTTGCTAGATTTTTCAACGGTTTCAGCTTGTCTGAGGTTTACAATCTCTTGGTGAAATTCGGTTTGTTGCGCTATTTTAATTAAAAATCGTTGCGCTTGTTGGATTATGTCGTAGGTAACGCCACACGGTTTAAGTGGCTGCTGCCTACCACTTTTTAGTTTGGCTAGATATAGAACGAACGTTGCAACCGCACGATAAAGTCTCCTCCAGTTTGAGAAGTATTCAACGTTTAAGTAATTACGACCTCTTGTAATTTTTTCAGCTACTAGTACATGGCGCCTCAGCTCGGAAGTGTCAATTGGACCTAATTCGTCACATTTGGGCCAATGGCACGGTGCATTTCGCAAAAATTTAGGCCTGTTAAACCGTAAAGAAGTGTCTTTTGGACTAGTTGCTTTCGTGGCGAGATCTGCGGGGTCAGTTTAGTTGGCACCCACCTCCATTCGTTAAGATTAGAATGCTCCAAAATTTCACCAACTCGGTGCATGACAAAAAGTTGCAAATTTCTCGGATCAATACGTGGACACTGCAGCACCGTTTTGGAATCTGACCACCAGTGTGTAGAAGTTATTTTTAAACGACGAATTTGTTTTACCTTGTTGGCCAATCTTACGCCGATAAGGGCCGCTTGCAATTCCATTCTTGGCGTTGACAATGGCTTTAATGGTGCTACTTAGCACTTGGCGGCTACGATATTGGCGTTCACAATGCTACTGCGTTGTACAAGCAGGTAGCTTACAGCAGAATAGGCATATTCGCCCGAGTCAGCAAAGGTGTGTAGCTCGATTGTATTCGCCTCACAGAGCTCCGGGGAATAACAACGTGGTATCTTAACTTCTTTGATGAGTACAATCGTCGCCTTCCATTAACGCCATTTTGTGTACAAAGTTTTATTCAATGGATCGTTCCATCCAATACCTGAACGCCAAACATCTTGCAATAATGTCTTAAGGCCGATCGTATGACACTACAGGAACCCCAATGGGTCGAAGATGGACATCAACACCTGGAGGCACTCCCTTTTAGTTGGCACGATGTCTTCGTCGATGTTACGATTTTTGTACAGTAATGAAATCCCTCATAGTAATTTAAACATTAAATAATATAGTTTTGTAATCCAACGTAATATTCATTACTATGAATAAAGTTCCGATATCTGGTAGATAGGAAGCCTTCTTCACTAAAATCGCATGCTACATAAATTCGCTCTGCATTAAATTCTCACGCATTATTATGTACGCAACGGTGTGTATACATCGAACTAAATCTCTATAGTATTCCCTGAACAGTAATATTTTTGTCCTCTTTTTATAATTGAAGATGCAATTAGCTTTAAACTATACTTGTTTCGTGCAGAGAAATTACGCAGTAAAGAATTTTTTTTTAGAGCTTTTCACTTAGTAACATATTTCTTTCAAGAGATCGAGTCATTAACAAGTGTAAAGTGATCAAATCAAGACGAAGTTAAATAAAGGGAAAACATTTGAAGTGCGAGGAAAAAAATTAAGTAATAGAATTACATAAGCTTCCATGTGGTAATTTAAAATATTGCCAAGTTATTTCTTGTGATTAAAATAAAATCATTAACAATTTCGGAGGAAAATTTAAGATATTCTGCCGAAATTCCCACGTAGGCAAAACACACCCATGTAGGGCGACAGCCTTATATTTGTTGGAAAGGATCAATTGGTCTAACCAACCCTAACCTTAATAAAGGTTGCGCAACAATATTAAAGCGCTTTGGAGTGGCCCCATCAAACCAAGCCTTGGCCAACTTCGTGAAGGGAATAACAGCATTACGCAACAACCATAACATGCCTTTGTTCCAGCTAACCAACATAAATTACCTGTTTAGAACTATTTCGTTTATGAGATTCATAAAAAAAAATAAGATAAGTATTGTTGAATAAAGATTCCTATTTACCTTATTGAACAAAAGTCCTAATAGCCATCATTTAGATAAACCTAACCTTTCATAAAATATAAAAAAAAATAGAAATGTTTCCTTTTCGTACTTCGTTTTGCTTAACCTAACTAGGACCATATTGCACATAAATTGTTTAAAATCTATACATAAGTTATATTAAACGACATGAAAGTCTATTTAAAATCTATATTGTAATTATCAAGTAAAATTAATATTTCACTTATAATTTACCTAAAACTTAAAACATTAAATTAACAATGACATTACACGAAATATTTACATAAATTGTATTGCACATAGAAAACCTTATATACAATCAAACAAAATTATCAATCGCGTTTTACCAAGATCTAAGAAAACCTATGTAAAAATTTATTAAATAATTGTTAAATAATTGTAAGCATATGAAGAAGAAAAAAGGAAATCATATATGTTACGCGCTGCTACATAAATAAAAAAAATATTTTGTACATATTTGTAACGATTTTATTGTAACAACAAAAAAAAATGATGTTAAGTGGCATGATATAAGATTTTCCCGCTAGCTACATTCCGGCGTTATTTGTTCTTAACCCCTATTTTCTGTTGCGCGTAAGCATATAGCACACTACACATGCCTTCTGATACTCGTAGTGTGCAAATTAAATGAAAAGACAATTTACATTACACTATGCAAAAAAAACGAACGTGGTCAGCTGTTAGACCACTGTAGTGTACCCAGTAAGTCGACTATTATTTAATAGCGATAGTCACTTAAAAACACTTTCATTATATTATATTTTATTAAATACACTTTCATTATATTTTATTAGTGTACCTAATAAGTCTACTACTATTGTCACTTTTTATAATTATATTCACTCAAATAACACTTTCATTATATTTAATTATATCCTTTATTATTATCCTAGTCACTCTTATTTTTAAGTTATGGTTTGTACTCACAACTATATAACTATCTTTTTCTTGTTTATTATATGACTGGATATTTTCACTCAAAATTCCAAAGAAATGGAATTTTGTTTATTATTGTTATTATTATTATTTTTGTCAAGAATCCCGTTATTTTAGTATTTAAGCACTTGAAATTTTTGAATAAAGGGGGACTCTTGATTTAGCCTCAAATCGGCTGTTTAATTTTCGAGGGTTTTTACCAAGAAAGCATTCATCTGCTTCCTTCCCTATACAGGCATTTTAGTTGCCTTCATTCGTTCTACTAGCCAGTGGCGTTTTTAAGCGCCGGCTTAAACCTTATTAGGCAGGTACTAATAGGCAACAATACTGCCTCCAGTTTTGATATGTAAACATACTTAGATCTTTACATACCTTAACATCACATGGCGATCCTGCCAAATCTGGATAAAAACCAAATGCCCAAAGAAAAATTAACTCCAGCGGGCAACGAGAAGCAGCAAATAGCAGCAGGCCCTAAAAAGCTAACAATAGAGGAGTATAGAAGCCGCCAACAACGCAAAGCAGAAGAAAAGCTTACCCGCATACCGGCTACAGAGAAACCGCGTCACAAACGAGGTGGCCGACTAGTCCGATTAAGGAGAAAAATTGCTGCACTACGCAGAATAGTAGAGGCCGATCCTCCACCATCCTGGCAAGAGGCTAGCAAAATCTGGCTACAAATTGGAGCATTGAAATACCAAATGCAGCAACATAAAAATAAAAATAAAATGAATTTTTAAACACTTTTTTTTGTTACATAAATTTTTTTTATTTTGGATTTATTATAAATAAAACAAATTTTTTTAACTATAGCACACGCGAAACCGAATTAAAAGAAATAAATAAGAAGACATATTGAAATTACTAAATGTCATAATAGATTAGTGCTGCCAAGTGCAAAGAAAAATAAAATTCACAATAGTAACCAAAGATGTTAATGTCAGCGTTACCAATACAGCATTTTTTTTCATATTAGAAACAAAATAAATATTTAAGATTCAATAAAAATAATAAATATTTTTATATTATAATACCTATGGAAGAACTGCAAGAATATTATATAGAATTAGACAAATTAGAAAAAAATTTTAAAAAAAGCAAAGATAGAGTTTACTCCTTAGAGTTTAAAACAGAAAAACTTAATCGGGTAAAAGATATTGAAGAAAAAGTTGTTAGCATTTTTGAAAACTTAACAGAAAACGAAGAAAGCAGGTCTCTTAAATTCAAATTTGGCGACTTATGTGCAAGATTACTTGATATAATAAGTAATTTAGTTACAAAGAAAACAACAGAAATAAGTGCTCCTAGTTTTTCAAAATCAGCTAACGAGCATAAATCTGATTGTGCAATCATGGCTCAATTCGATATATCGGTTGTGGGAAAAAACCTTCAGGTTTTCAAAGGGTCTTATGAGGCATTGGAAGATTTCATTGTACAAACGGAATTACTACATGATCTACTCAGAGCAGAAGACAGAGAAATATTCGTAAGGTACGTCTATAACTTCAAATTAACAGCACAAGTACGTAGTGTTGTAGGACGATCTAACAGGCCAACAACTTTTCAGGAGTTTAAAAGAGTACTAACTCAAGCTTATCCTAATCCAAAGTCTTTGCAACAAGTCTTAACTGAATTTGGGGCAATAAAACAGGGAAATAAGAGTATATCGGAATACAGAGAAAAAATAATGTTACTTTCAGAGCAGTTAAGCGACTTTGAAATAAAAACTATAGAAAACCCAACGCAGGAGGCTAAAAATGCCGTTTACAAAGTTAGCGAAAGTATGGCTCTTAATGTCTTCATAAAAGGCGTAAACATTGAATACCAGAGCATGTTAGTAGCTTGTGGTCCAAAAACACTAAGCGAGGCGGTAGAAAAATGTATTGCAATGGAAGGCAATATGCGCAACAATGAAAGCAGTGTATTTAGAATTTGGAGACAGGAAAGGGGAAACAGAAATTTCTCTATAGACAATAGATATAACTACAATTACAATAGCAGACCTAATCATAATAATGACAGGGGCGGTCCTAGTTACAATAATTACAGAGGCGGTCCTAGTCACAATAATTACAGGAGCGGTCCTACGCACAATAATAATAGGGGCAATTTTAATAATTATAATAGCAGAAATAGCGCTGGTCAAGATGGGTTTAGAGACAATCATTTCAGAGGCAACAACAATGTTCGACCTGTTATTAATAACAACAGGAATCACAATTCTACTAGGCAGAACATCCGCGGTAACAACCAGGGAAACTAGAAGGGCCGGATAACATAGAGAGTTATCCACGGCCACGAAAATTATTCAAACTAGCAACAACGATAGGTAATTCAGTAAATATTACGTGTAGGTGTAAGAAGGGAAACCTAAATTTTCTAATAGATACCGGAGCTGACATCTCCATTTGTAAGCAAGAGTATATAGAAGATATAGACAAAAATGAGATATCATCTTTAAGTGGCATTACATTACAAACTATAGAAAGTATAGGTACAGCTTATTTAGGCCTACAGCTAGAAAACTGTCACGTGAATCACAAGTTCCACATAGTTGATAATGATTTTCCTATTGCTACTGATGGAATCATTGGGAGAGACATGTTAGAAAAATTTAAATGCAAAATCGATTTCGAAACTTACACGGTATCATTCAATGTATCGGGAGAAGAGTTTGTTCTTCCGATTAACCCAAAAAGAATTTATAAAGCGGAGATTTGTGTACCAGCTCGATCAGAATCAGTGGTACCGGTGAACATTTACACGAATGAAGATAGCATTGTTTTAAATAAAGAGCTATCACCTGGAATTTTCGTAGGCAACAGCATAATACCGGCGGTGGGCGTAAAGCACATCAAAATACTAAATACGACCAACAAAGATGCAGTTTTAAATGATTTAAAATTTGAAATAGACACATTGTCTAATTAGGAAATATATAGTGGCCACAACAACAAATTATTGAACAATGAAAGAATAAAAGAAATTTTAAAGAACTTGAAGATCGAATCAATGGATCCTATTGCTAAGCAGTCACTTACCAACATAATAGCTAAATACAGCGATATTTTTCAACTTGATGGCGACAAATTAACGGTCAACAATTTTTACACTCAAAAAGTTCAACTAACGGATTCAACTCCAATATACATAAAACCTTACAGGTTACCAGAAGCGCAAATAAATGAAATAAATGAGCAAATCAATAAATTACTAGAGGATGATATTATTGAACCATCGGTAAGTGCGTATAATTCCCCGTTGTTAGTAATACCAAAAAAATCAGTCGATAATACGAAGAAATGGCGAGTAGTCGTAGACTTCAGAAAACTAAACGAAAAAGTAGTTAGCGACAAATTTCCGTTAACTAAAATTGAAGATGTTTTAGACAAGCTGGGCAGAGCTAAATATTTTTCCACGCTAGACATGACCAGCTCATTCCATCAGATCAACTTGCACAAAGATTCAAGACCACTGACAGCATTTTCAACCAGAAATGGCCATTTTCAATTTACCAGGTTGCCATTTGGATTAAAAATATCATCCAACAGTTTCCAAAGGATGTTAACCATTGCACTGAGTGGTCTAGGTGCGGAAGCATTTTTATATGTTGACGACATTATTGTATTTGGGTGCAGCATGCAACATCATCATGAAAATTTGGAAAAGGTGTTCGAAAAATTAAGAAAATACAACTTGAAATTGAACACTACTAAGTGCTGTTTTTTGAAAAATGAGGTGGTATATCTAGGCCATCTAATAACTAATAAGGGAATACGTACTGATCCTGCCAAAAACAGTGTAATAGAAAAATATCCGACGCCGAAAAGTGCTGACGATGTCAGACGTTTTGTTGCATTTTGCAATTATTATAGACGATTTGTCGACAATTTTGCTGAAATAGCTCGAGAATTAAACGCATTATTAAAAAAAAATACACCATTCATTTGGAGTGAGGGTTGTCAGAAATCTTTCGAAACGTTAAAGTCAAAATTACTGAATCCGCCCATACTTCAGTATCCTGATTTTAGTAAACCATTCATATTAACGACTGATGCTTCGAATTTTGCAGTGGGAGCTGTACTGGCTCAGGGTGAGATTGGGTCAGAACTGCCTATATCTTATGCGAGTAAAACTTTAAGCAAACACGACATGAATAAACCCATCATTGAAAAAGAGCTTTTGGCCATACATTGGGCTATAAATTTTTTCCGTCCATACCTTTACGGTCGGAAATTTTACGTAATAACTGATCATAGACCATTAGTGTCTTTGTTTACACATAGAAATCCATCATCAAAGATGACTCGGATTAGACTTGACTTAAGTGACTATGACTTTGAAATATCATACAAAAAAGGCAAAATGAATACAAACGCTGATGCATTATCGCGAATAGTCGTGAACAGTGATACATTAAAAGCAATGATTCCCACTGGAACAGAAGAGAAACCGAAAGAAATATTTGCGTTAACACGGAACATGAATAAAAAGTTAAATATGCAAAAAGAGAACACAATTGCTAATAGAGAGCAAGATAAGCATTTTATATGGGAGTGTACATCAATTACTGATATAAAAAAGACAAAAAAGCTAAGATTCGAAGTAGATAAAAATCTAAAAAAATCACATATCATAATAAATGATTCAGAGGTGGTAATAAAGTGCAGCGAAAATCCAATGAACACACAGATGTCTTTGGAGAAACTGTTACCAAAAATGCTATCCCTGAGTATAGAAGTACTCGCTTTAAAAGACGACGATGTCATATTTAAAATCATACAAATTGAAAAATTTAAAAATATTTTTAGAAATTTAAAAAGAAAAGATGGTGAAAATCTGAAAATTTTAATATATAAAGGACCAATACGCATCACGAATGTAAATCAACAGAATAATCTAATTATCGAGTATCACAATTCACCTATAGGAGGTCACTTGGGTGTAAGAAAAACCATTTTAAAACTTAAGCAAAGATACATATGGAAAAACATGTCAAAAATGGTAAGAAAACACATTTCAAATTGCAAAAAGTGCAAATTAAATAAACAAATAAAACATACAAGAGAAAAATTAACTATTACTGAAACACCAGGAAATAGCTTTGAAGTAATATCAATAGATATAGTAGGTCCTCTAAGATTTTCTAATGGGTTTAGGTACATTCTTACTATGCAATGCGACTTAACAAAATACATCATAGCGTGTCCAGTTGAAACAAAGGATGCTAGGACAGTTGCAAAGGCTCTGGTAAGGAATTTGATATTAATATACGGCCATTTTAAAGTCCTCAAATCGGATAGAGGCACTGAATTCGTGAATGATTTAATGAAAGAAGTATGCGATCTGTTAGAAATAAAACAAGTCTTCAGCACACCATACCACCACGAAACCTTGGGTTCCGTGGAGAGAAGTCATAGGGTACTAAATGAATTTCTTCTGAACTTCTGTATAGATGATGAATGGGACCATTGGATCCCATACTTTTGTTTTGCATACAATACCACGCCACATGTAGATACAAATTATACTCCATATGAGCTTATATTCGGTAGGCTACCCAATTTGCCTCATGAGAAAATTTTAAAAACTGAACCAATTTATAATACTGAAAACTATTCCAAGGAATTAAAAGCAAGATTAAAGTTTTCTTTGCAAAAAGCAAAGGAATTACTTGAAATATCGAAGAGAAAACGTGTCGAACAATGCACGGAAATTAATCCGTTGAGTTTGAAAGTAGGAGACATGGTTTTAGTTAAAAACTTTAATAGAAAGAAAAGTCAACCTCCTTATAAAGGTCCGTATAAAGTAATTAAAACTAAAGGAGTAAATTCAATTATAGATTTAGGAAACACATATAAAGAATTTCATAATAATAATTTAAAAAAATATTAATTAAATTGTAAAAAAAAAAAAAAAAAAAAAAAAAAAAAAAAAAAAATTTAAAAAATTTTTCTTAAGGGTAGGGGTGTAGTGTACCCAGTAAGTCGACTATTATTTAATAGCGATAGTCACTTAAAAACACTTTCATTATATTATATTTTAAATACACTTTCATTATATTTTATTAGTGTACCTAATAAGTCTACTACTATTGTCACTTTTTATAATTATATTCACTCAAATAACACTTTCATTATATTTAATTATATCCTTTATTATTATCCTAGTCACTCTTATTTTTAAGTTATGGTTTGTACTCACAACTATATAACTATCTTTTTCTTGTTTATTATATGACTGGATATTTTCACTCAAAATTCCAAAGAAATGGAATTTTGTTTATTATTGTTATTATTATTATTTTTGTCAAGAATCCCGTTATTTTAGTATTTAAGCACTTGAAATTTTTGAATAAAGGGGGACTCTTGATTTAGCCTCAAATCGGCTGTTTAATTTTCGAGGGTTTTTACCAAGAAAGCATTCATCTGCTTCCTTCCCTATACAGGCATTTTAGTTGCCTTCATTCGTTCTACTAGCCAGTGGCGTTTTTAAGCGCCGGCTTAAACCTTATTAGGCAGGTACTAATAGGCAACAATACTGCCTCCAGTTTTGATATGTAAACATACTTAGATCTTTACATACCTTAACATCACACCACGCGGGGTAAGGATTCCCACTCACCGACACAAAAGTCAGATACCTTGACAGGAGAAATACCCTAACTTGTTTAACCTGTCCCAAAACACAAATACTCATTTCTACCTAAATATAACCATATCTCCCCACGATCATCCTTCCCATTAATAAGAAACGATTTAGCAATTCATTTTAAATAAATACTTGTTCATAAAGATTATTAGCGAAAAATATAAAAAAAGTATGTACATAAAATAATAATAATGATCAAAACCAAGGAACGTAAATACTTTGCATTTTACTATATTCATTCATGGAAGTGTACAGTCTAAATTATTTATGAATCTATGTATGTATGTAATAAGGTAAATGTAATTATTCTAAGAGAGTACTGAAGATTTCAAAATGATAAAAAAAAATTTGTTGGTAAGGGGACAAAATGGATTCGGACTGACGGACGAGAATGAGTACATAATGTAATACTTAGTGATTAATAACCAAGTTATGGATGGAATGATAATAAAATACTACAATACTCACAAAATCAATGTTCCAATTCACGATCTCTCTTTGATGTTGGGCCCAGCAACCAGGAGTACATGCGAACGTTGTTGTTAATTAAAAAAAAGATTTTTTTTTTATAATGCACAAAAAAAGCTTAAAATTGATTCAAAGATGTTTTATACACTCATAAATAAACGTTAGTAAAAAAAATAATTAATATTACAATTTTAAATAAATGGTTTTAGATTGATTAGGTTTAAGTACTAATATCCATAGTTTTTTTTTATATTATTTTTAAATTAAAAATTTATGGTTTATCCAAAATTTTAGAGAAAATTAAAATTTTATATATATTTACATTTAAGTTAATTCAGTGTTCATTTCCTTTTTTCTTCTTCATATGCTTACAATTATTTAGCAATTATTTAATAAATTTTTACATAGGTTTTCTTAGATCTTGGTAAAACGCGATTGATAATTTTGTTTGATTGTATATAAGGTTTTCTATGTGCAATACAATTTATGTAAATATTTCGTGTAATGTCATTGTTAATTTAATGTTTTAAGTTTTAGGTAAATTATAAGTGAAATATTAATTTTACTTGATAATTACAATATAGATTTTAAATAGACTTTCATGTCGTTTAATATAACTTATGTATAGATTTTAAACAATTTATGTGCAATATGGTCCTAGTTAGGTTAAGCAAAACGAAGTACGAAAAGGAAACATTTCTATTTTTTTTTATATTTTATGAAAGGTTAGGTTTATCTAAATGATGGCTATTAGGACTTTTGTTCAATAAGGTAAATAGGAATCTTTATTCAACAATACTTATCTTATTTTTTTTTTAATCTCATAAACGAAATAGTTCTAAACAGGTAATTTATGTTGGTTAGCTGGAACAAAGGCATGTTATGGTTGTTGCGTAATGCTGTTATTCCCTTCACGAAATTGGCCAAGGCTTGGTTTGATGGGGCCACTCCAAAGCGCTTTAATATTGTTGCGCAACCTTTATTAAGGTTAGGGTTGGTTAGACCAATTGATACTTTCCAACAAATATAAGGCTGTCGCCCTACATGGGTGTGTTTTGCCTACGTGGGAATTTCGGTAGAATATCTTAAATTTTCCTCCGAAATTGTTAATGATTTTATTTTAATCACAAGAAATAACTTGGCAATATTTTAAATTACCACATGGAAGCTTATGTAATTCTATTACTTAATTTTTTTCCTCGCACTTCAAATGTTTTCCCTTTATTTAACTTCGTCTTGATTTGATCACTTTACACTTGTTAATGACTCGATCTCTTGAAAGAAATATGTTACTAAGTGAAAAGCTCTAAAAAAAAATTCTTTACTGCGTAATTTCTCTGCACGAAACAAGTATAGTTTAAAGCTAATTGCATCTTCAATTATAAAAAGAGGACAAAAATATTACTGTTCAGGGAATACTATAGAGATTTAGTTCGATGTATACACACCGTTGCGTACATAATAATGCGTGAGAATTTAATGCAGAGCGAATTTATGTAGCATGCGATTTTAGTGAAGAAGGCTTCCTATCTACCAGATATCGGAACTTTATTCATAGTAATGAATATTACGTTGGATTACAAAACTATATTATTTAATGTTTAAATTACTATGAGGGATTTCATTACTGTACAAAAATCGTAACAAAACTGGTTGATCCGAAGATTTTATTAAATTGAGGATGAACAGGAAAAAGGATTTTTGTCACAGACGATTTTTATATTCTACTTTTTCTTTATTTAATGGAGAATCTTGTTATTCAACGTGTGGCGCGACCCACGAAAAGCCGGGCAAAATAATCAGATTTTAAGGTCTTGAGAATGATATTTGCCAATGAATTTTCCATTCATGTCTTCCACTTCATACAAATTCTTTCCAATTTTGTCTTTTATTTTGCATTTTATGAACCTGGGCATAAATTTCTTATTAATATGTTTTGGCATATTACTAAGAACATGATTTTTCCTATAGATGATTTGTCCCACATGAAACTCTATTGGTCTGCTTCTTAAGTTATAATTTTTTGTTGCCCTTTCATGCGCATTAGTCAAATTTTGTCTTATTTTTGCACGAATGTTACACAGTTTGTCAACTTGGTTTGTTATGGGTAAATCTTCACCAGTCATTGAATTAAGTTTTTCTAGTATTTTATATGATGAACCATGTAAAACCATGTTTTGACCGAATGTCGCATAATAAGGAGAACATTTGATGGAATCATGATAGTCACTTCTTAATATGGTTGATATTTGCGGAATAAATATATCCCAATCCCCGTGTTCCTTTTTATCTTTCAGAAAACATCTGATCTTTGTAATAATTTCACGATTAGCTCTTTCCGATGCATTAGAGTGGGGTGCATAAAAACCTGTTGTTATAGGTTTTATTTCGTATGATTTGAAGAAATCTCTCATTTCTTTTGAGATGAATTGTTT
This sequence comes from Gymnocheta viridis, assembly GCA_956483585.1. NCBI lineage: Eukaryota > Metazoa > Arthropoda > Insecta > Diptera > Tachinidae > Gymnocheta > Gymnocheta viridis. The sequence continues at coordinate 81,179,566 of OY101441.1, read as the reverse complement.
TCCGTTGTCACTATGAACATATCTTGGAACGCCGAATGTAGGAAATATTTCGGTTTGAAGAAACAAAATGACATTAGCTGATGTAGCCACTTTAAGTGGTTTGAGGAATAAAAACTTCGTCAAGTGATCTAAGCAAATGAAGATCATGGAATTTTTTGCTTTTGTTAACGGATAGGGGCCGAGGAAGTCACAATATAGTCTTTCGAACAGTCTATTGGTCAAAACTTGATCTCCCATTAAAGGCCTTGAAATCCGATTAGTAGATTTGATACACTTACAAACATCGCAACTATTCACATATGATTTAACATCCTCTACCATCGTAGGCCAAAAGTATTTCTGGCGAATTCTATGTAATGTTTTCAAAAAACCTCCATGGCATGCTGCATCCGAGTCATGAGATGATTTCATTACGAATTGCGATAGGGACTTTGGAATCCACAAACGCCACAAGCTATTTTCATCCTGTTCATCTATTTGCCTAAACTTCACTCGCTTAAATATAAGGTTATCGGAAATACGCAGATCTGGCAAGGACTTATTGTTTTCCGTTACTGTTTTTCTAAGGTCTTTATATTCATCACAATTGAATTCTGGAGATAACAAATCTACCTCATAAAATGTGCTTGAATGAACTATTTCATCAATATCGAATCGAGAGAGACAATCCGGCACTACATTTAAACTACCTTTTCTATGCTCAATGATAAAATCATATCTTTGTAATTGGAGGCTCCATCGAGCTAACCGCCCACTTAGGTCCTTTTGCGACATAAGCCATTTTAGAGAAGAATGATCTGTTATAATACGGAAGTGGAGTCCTTCAATATAAGGCCGAAATTTTTTTACGCAAACTATGGCTGCTAGACATTCTAGTTCTGTGACCGTGTAGTTCCTTTGTGCTCCATTAAGCTTTTGTGAAACGTACGATAATGGATGCTCTTTACCCTGTTCATCGTGCTGAAATAAAACTCCACCAACCCCAACCTTAGATGCATCGCACTGAATAATAAATTCTTTGTTAAAGTCGGGCTGAGCAAGTACCGGAGCTGAGGACAAAGCAAGCTTAAGTTTTTCAAATGATGCTTTTGCATTCTCTGTCAACCGAAAGGGTCTTAGGCCTTTTTTGAGACAATCTGTAAGAGGACCGGCAAGGTCGGAGAAATTGTGAATAAACCCTCTGTACCAATTAGACATGCCAATAAACCTACGTACTTGTTTTGGAGTTTTTGGCAAGGGAAATTCAACTATTGAACTAACTTTTTCAGGATCTACTTTGAGACAGCCGTTACCTACTATATATCCTAAATATTTAATTTCTTTTTGACAAAAATTGCTTTTTGAAACATTTATGGTAAGTTTAGCAGATCTTAAGCAGCTGGCAACTTGAGACAGAAGTTTCATATGAGATTCAAAATCTGGGCTACATACAAGTAAATCGTCCAGATATATGAAAACATTTTCCCTCATGCGTGACGGAATTACTTTATCCATGAGGCGGCTCATGGTCTGTGGTCCATTACAAAGTCCAAAGGGCATATATTTGTAGTGATATAAGGGCTTCCCGGGAATGGCAAACGCTGTTTTTTCTTTGGAAGATTCTGTTAGTTTAATTTGAAGGAACGCGTCTTTTAAATCGATCCCACTTATGAAAAAGGTGTCTTTAAGCCTACTTAACAAACCGTTTATGTGTGGTAGTGGATAAGAATCTTTCTTTGTGACAGAATTCAATTTTCTGCAATCTATGCACAATCTAACCTTGCCAGGTTTTCTGACCAAAACGGCTGGAGAACACCAAGGCGAATTTGATTCCTCTATTACACCCATACTCAGTAATCTGTCAATCTCCCTATATGCTTCTTCTTGTCTAGGTGGCGATAAAGGGTAGTGTCTACATTTGATTGGTGCAGCATCACCTGTATCGATATGATGCTCCAACAGATTTGTGCATCCTAGGCCAAATGTTTCATATGACGGAAACTGTAGAATTGTCTTTTCCAATACTATATTTTCTTCTGGAGATAGTTTATGAAAATTTCCAGTAGAGTCGCAGGACAATTCAGCAGCGTACGGATATGTTAAAGGTACTATTTCTGGAGCTAGTGCGAATTCGCGCCAAAAATCGATCCCAAAATACGCTTCTTGTCCCAGGGACGGAACTAAATAGAAATTTATGGCTCGTTCGACACCTTTGAAAATTACAGGTAAAGTACAGAACCCGATAACACTTTGCTTTGCGTCACTGGCTGTTTTTACTGTGGCCTTTATAGGTTTAAATGATATATTCAGATTTTTTATGAATCGGAGGCAGTTCTTTCCTAGCACGGATACGTTTGCTCCAGAATCGAGCAGACCTGTTAGGTTCTGATCGAGGACCTTTACTTTTGCAAAAGGCCTGTCGTCCGATCCGTGAATAAAAGTGGACTCCAAGACCTTTCTGAAGTGCTTTCGTTTTTTGAATCGATATCTGCATTTTAAGATTTTTTTGTTTGGTTTCTTTGCTTCTGTTAATTTGCGAACGGTATCGCTTGAATAGGAATTGTAATCATAAGGTTCTGTTTGTGTTGAAATTGAAAAGTATTTTGATTTCGATGTCTCTTCAAGAGAATTATTGAGATCTTTTGGGTCTAATTTGAACTCGGGGATTTGTGGGATGGACGAGTGTCCCCGCTGGCCAGTTCGCCCATCTCTTTGTTTCCCTGCTTGTGGTCATTTGGACATTTTGGTGTTAAAACGCCCTTTTTCCCGCACTTGAAACAAAATGGTTCTTTAATATTTTCCGAACAATAAATATATGAATGACCCTTCGAAGTGCAGTTCCAACATTGAATATTGGAGTAATCGAACTTTTGTTTCCTGGGTGTGTAGCCCAAAGCTTCTATTTGTGGATCTAAAATGTCGGCATCGTCTTTATTGTTTGAAAATGCATCAACTTCGGAAACATGTCGAGAATGTACTGTAGGGCTTTGAAACTTAGTGTCTCTAACGACCTTTTCAGCCTTTCGGGCCCCACGTTGGGCGCCATATATGTTACGCGCTGCTACATAAATAAAAAAAATATTTTGTACATATTTGTAACGATTTTATTGTAACAACAAAAAAAAATGATGTTAAGTGGCATGATATAAGATTTTCCCGCTAGCTACATCGATCACATTCCGGCGCAGGAGTGCAAATCTGTAGACATATGTAAAAACATCATTAATTGGGTCCCAATACATACCTAAGATTTTCTCTGTAGCTCCCCATTGTTTTACTTCTGAGATTCCTTTGATATGTCGGACAACTGTCCGACTTGGTTGAGTTGGACGCCCAGTTAAGTATGTGGAACCCTGCAGCTGCGTGAATCTTTGAGACTTGTTTTGCCAGGCTGGCAGCTTTTTCTTCGGTATCTTCACTGTCTATTAAATCATCGACGTAATGATGGTTTTGAATTGCTTCAATCGCACGAGGGTGTTGAGATTTTAAACTTTCCGCATTGTGGTCCCGCACATAGTGAGCGATACATGGTGCACAATTTATGCCGAAAGTTAGTGCACGAGTTGATTTCCTATCTTAAGGAAATGAGAAAAAAATATATATTTTTAGCTACACCGAAACGTGTGCTTCTTTATTAATTATATTCTTAAGACTAATTTGTTACTTTACATTTTCTTATGACTACAGCTAGGTTTAATAATATAATTCTTATTTATTACAGTTAATGATATTGTTCTTATCTATTTTTATTTAAAGGGTCTGACCTCTGTCCTCTACGTATTGCTATAGTGGAAATGTTTTGTAGATAAAGTTTTAATATTTTCATTTATCATAATATGTCTTTGTGTTCGTTATCTACTTGTTTAGGTGCAGTTGGTGTGACGTGTGTTAACTTGTGTTAACTCCCCCTGTGTTAAAAATAAACGTCCTCGTTTCTACTTTAGTCTGAAGTCTGAGTAATTCTGCTTCATAATATCTGTTATATAATTCTTGTTTCCTTTTTTCTTGTTGTGCCACGTAACACTTGCAAAGCTGTACTAAAGAGTAAATTATTGCTAATAGTATAGTAAATATTAAAATTATGTATAGTATGCTTCTTAATGGGTGTTCTTCCAACGGAATGAATAATGTAGATATTTCTTGAATATTTGTAAATTTATTCTCTGAGTTTGTATACAGGATTTCGAGTATACTTAATTCTTCATTATGTCTTTTATGAATGATGTCATAAATTCTTTGTTTTTCGTTAAAGTATATCTTACCATCTATAGTTATATTTTGGTCAAACTGTATCAAATGTGGTCCATTTATAGTTAAATTGTTTAATGTATGTTTATTGTCGATAAAAATGTTTCCGTTGCCAAAGTCTTCAAAGTCTGGGTTGTTCTCAGGTCTTGTTTTACACTGAGCTGATTCATTGTTTAAAATAGTTAATGTACAATTATCTTTAGATTCAATTTTACATATATGGGAACCAATAATATTTTTACATTTAATTACTCTTTGATAATTGTTTTTGCATAAGGCAATCTTATCATCTAATAATAATTTTCCAAGTTTATTAGATGTTATACAGTTTACATTCTTCTTCAATAATAGGATATTTAAAAATTGTAATAATTGCTTGGTTAAATTCGCAGACATGTATATCTGAATATTCAAGTATATTGATTACAGGTATTTTTAGTCTTTCATTTTTTATGACAGATTCGATTTCTTGCATGTCTAATGTGCCTGAGTAGAAATTGTTATTTTTTGCAAAATTAATTGTATTAGTTAGTGTCATTAATTCACTGTAGACTTCGTTTAATATAAATTCTTCATTTATTTTTTTAATGTTTAAATGATTTAGCATTTTTTCAAATTGTGAGTTAATTATTTTTTGTTGGTTATTATTTTCTACAAGTTGGTTTAATCTAGTTTTTATTTCAATTTCATCATCATGATCTGGAGTACCAGTGATGAATTTATGGGCCGATCCTAAAAAGTTTAAGGATCTTTTACTTCTATTATAAGTTAATTGTGTTTTTAAATTTTCAATTTTTTTAATTAAAACTTGAAGTTTTACATTGTCTTCTATATTGTATGCATCTTTCATTATATTATATTGTCTTCAATTAAGACATATCTTTCATTTTTTAAATCAATTATATTATTAGCTATTATGAGTTTGATTATTGATAATATTATCACTATCTTTGCTGACATGTTTACTTCTAATATTATCCTTATGTACAATTAACTTTCTAGATGTGGTAATTATTTCACCGTTGTCCGTCTCAACCAAATGTTTGGCAAACTTAGCTACGTTTTTATTTCTTCTATGAGTCCTGGAATAAATGATGTCCCCTTTCTTATATTGAATAAACTTGCGGTCTTTATTGTGGTAGGCTAAAGTTTTTGTTTGAACTTGTTTGATTAAATCGTATATATGAGGATACCCCTGCTGATTAAAAAATACGTCCTCGGGTTATTCTTTAGTGACTGAATGTGATTCCTTTCTGGGATAATAATTTTGCGAGTTCGATAATTGTATTATGTATACGCTCGACTTGACCGTTAGTTGTTGAATAAAATGGGGCTGTAACTCCATGCTGTATTTGTAGTCTATCGTATATTTGCTTTGCTAGAATACCATTTAAACTTGCTTCGTTATCAGTGACGACAAATTTGGCCGCTAAAGTAAAATATATCCATGTGTATATGCTCACCAGGTTTTGTAGGTATTGGTGCTTTGCCAATAGGAATTTTATTATGTTTTCTTTCGTATTTGTGAGTTGGGCATGATTCACAGTTGTTTCTGAGTCCACTAGTAATGCATTAATTACCTTTGGTCTCAGTATTAATTTCATATTACTTATCAATTTTTCGTTGAAAGTGAATTTAATATGGTGGCGTCTGAAATTAAAAATATTTTTTGATTCTAGTAAATCTTCATTGGCGTGTGTTAGAATTATTGGATTTTTAAAATGATTCAAGGGTTTAGGACTTTCTTGCATAATTTCAATTGGTGAACTTTGGGCTGAATGCTAAGATTCATTCGTACTTGAATTTATTTGTTGTCTTGACAACGCGTCAGCAACTATATTCTGGAGTCCAGGTTTATATAATATTTTTGCACCATGTTCCTCGATAAAATTTCTCCATCGTTTCAACTTTGTATTTGGATTTTTATCAGATACAGAAAATATTAATGACTGATGATCTGTATAAATTGTTAAATCTGCTATTCCATATAAATAATTTCTCAACTTTTGTAAGGCCCAGACTATGGCCAAAAATTCTTTCTCATTTGTTGAATAATTTTGTTCGGTCTCGTTTAGAGTTCTGGAAATAAATGCAATGGGTCTTTGTTTTTGTGATAGTACAGCGCCTATAGCAAAATTGCTTGCATCGGTAGTTAACTCGAAAGGTTCTTTGAAATCGGGTTGAAATAATTGTACTTGAGCTTCAAGCTCGTCCTTGATTTTATTCATTGCTTCTAGAGCAGGTTGATCTAATTCTATATTTATTTTTGCGCTCTGACTTTTTGATATACTTCCGTTTTCTCCTCTCAAAAATGTTGTTAAGGGTTTAACAATTGCATGGAAATTTTTGACAAATTTCCTGTAATAACTGGCTACGCCTAAGAAGGATCTTAACTCTTTTAGTGTAGTTGGCTTAGGATAATTTCTAATTGTCTGTATTTTTGTAGGATCTACAGTGATTCCATTATGTTTAATTATGTGACCTAAATATTCTATTGCTTCTTTAAAGGAGTGAGATTTTTCATTTGAAATCTTCATATTTGCTTTGTGCAAAGCGTTAACTATTGCCTCGATATGTTCAATGTGTTCCTCAGGTGTGGAAGAATATATTATTACATCGTCAATATAGACGTATGCAAATTTACCTATATATGGCCTCAAAATATCATCGACGCATCGTTGAAAAATTGAAGGAGCATTCTTTAACCCGAATGGCATCCGAAGGAATTCATACTTAGCGCCGTTGATTGAGAAAGCTGTTTTTTCACGGTCTTCTTTTTTAATTCGAATTTGGTGGAAGCCTGATTCCAAATCTAATGTTGTGAAAATCTTTGCTTTACCTAAGTTTTGGATAGTCATATTCACATCTGGGATAGGATATCTATCTGTAATTGTTTGTGCGTTCAATTTTTGAAAATCTACGACCATCCGCCGTTCAGGTTTACCTTGCTCATCGGTACCTTTTTTTGCTACTGTCCAGATGGGACTATTGTAGGGACTTCTACTAGGTTGTATAATTTCGTTACGCAATAGATCCTGGATTTCTTTATTTATAAATTCATTATCAGAGTACGGATATGGATATTGTGTTGTCCATATAGGTTCATCTGACTTTGTTCGAATAGTTCCTTCAATAGTAGTGGTGTATGGTAGTTTTTCATTCGTGTATGAATTTTTATTCATAATTTCTTCTATTCTTTCCCTGTAATCTTCATTGTTCACTGTAAAATTTATTTTATGCATTTTTTCTTTACATCTATACTTGAGTCTATTATTAATTAAATCTATAGTTGCACCTATTTCCTTTAATCCTTGCATTCCTAATATCATGTCTGACCCTAGTGAATCTATTTCAAAGAATGTCAACTCATAATTTAGTAGATTTATCAACTTTTTACTTTTAACATATGAATACCCGTGTAATGTCCTTACTTTTACAGGAGTATCTAATATTTTGCTATAACCTATTTTACAGTTCATATCTAAATAATTATTTGTTGCACCGCAATCTATTAATATATTGATGGTCTTACCCGTTTCTCTATCTTGTCTTTGTAGATGAGGTAAACCATCCTTTAGTCTAAAAAAGCTACTTTCGTGTCTTCATCTTCATTGTACTCAGCTCTAGTTGAATTGGCTTCGTCCTCCTCTCTGGTGTTATTAATTCTTTGTTGTTTATTAGGATTAAAGTTGTTGTTGGAGTGATTGAATTCTCTCTTGAAGGGTTGATTTTGTCTGAAGGGATTGTTGTACCTTTGGAAATGTGTTGGTTGACGAACATTTCTGTCACTTGTATCCACTTCCATTGGTTGTACTGGAGGTTTTCTTTGCATGTATGGTAACTGTTTATTTGGGTTGTATTGTACATTTGGTCTATACTTCCGCTGTTCAAACTGTTGATGGTGTAGTTTCTGTTGGGTCACCGGATGTGGTCGATGTGCTTGTGTTGGTGTATCGAACTGTAAACTTCTGTCGTCGTGGTAGATAGTACTTGCAATTGCATATGCGGTCTCTAAATCTTTTGGATTTTGAGCGTAACGTGTACCTACTGTGTATTTTGAGTTTAAACCAGTAATAAATGTCCTGACGGCTTCTTGATTAGCGAATACCTTCATAGTTTTATCGCCTTGTTCCATCTCAATTTTTGATAAAATTAAATTCAATGCTTCATTTATGCATGAATGATATTCGGCCAAATTTGTTCTTCCTTGTGATATCTTCTTCATCTCTTCAAGCAAAACGTACATTGGACGTTGGTCGGCATATGTATAATCAAGTCTATTTATTATTGAATAGAAATTGAATATAGTGTTGTGGTTGATTAGTATATCTGCAGCCACACCTTGAATTTTTGCTCGTACAATAGCAAGTGCTGTATAGTATGTTGGTGTGTTTTCAAAGTTTTTAATGGTTTCCATATGTGTCCATGCGGATGATCTCCAGGCACGGTATTTCTTTTTGTCTCCATCAAATATTGGGAGAATTTTAAACACTTCTAAATTTATTTGGCTTTCAGTTGTTATTCCACTTGAGCATGGAGTCAATGCTCCGTTATTTCTTAATGCTGTGAGAGTTCTTTGCGTCTCAGCTTGAGCGGCTACCAGTGTAGCAATTTGAGCTTGCAGGGTTGCTAAATTTTGGACAGACATTTTATTTGTGTCTGTATCTGGGATTATTGCTCTTGCTAGGTCAAAAATATTTTGTCTTTTATTAGTCTGGATCTCCAGTTTTATTTTTATTTCAAAGGATTGTCGCGAATATAAGATTCTACTCTATTCCAATGAATTTATTTTATTCCGCTTTTTCAGGATACGTGGTGCTGGTTTTGTACTTTATTAGACTATTCCTTTTTTGTCTTGGAAGTCCTTTTGTACTCACTGTGTTTTTTGTCCCTTGATTAATTATTCCCTTTTCCTTTCAGGATAATGTTGTTTCAAGGATCGAAAGTGCAGTGTTCACTTAAGTGGCATTTAGAATCCTTTAGTATTAATTTAACTAAAACATCCCGGTTTAGCCCCCAGTTAATTTCCTAACTTAAGGAAATGAGAAAAAAAATATATTTTGTATCCCGCGGGATGGCTAGCACCCATAGTCATCAGAGCCAAGACTCTTATGCAGCAATTGTGGTTAGAGGGGTTACAATGGGATGAAGACAATTCAGCGGAGTCTCTACGAAGTTGGAATGATTTAGTCCAGGATCTCTCGAAAATATAGAACATATCGATATCTCGTTGGCTCCAGTACACCCCGTCAGACAGTATTCAAATTCACGGCTTCGCAGATGCTTCAAAGTCAGCTTATTGCGCGACAATATATATTCGCTGTAAAACGAAAGTCAACACAGTTTTCTTAAACTTGTTGGTAGCAAAAAGCAAAGTTGCGAACATTCAAACCGTGTGTCTCCCTCGCTTAGAGCTCAATGGCGCGGTACTGCTAGCAAACCTTTTGAACTACGTCAATTCCTCTTTAAGATTCAATACCAAAGAGATATTTCTATGTACAGACTCGTCCAGGCCACAAGATCTTGTCCACAATTCGCTTTGGTGGTATGGGCCTACATCGCTAAATAATCCTGAGTCAGAATGGCCGAAAAGAAATCCCTTAAAACCTATTTTAAGAGCTAACGAAACACAATCCCTACATACAGAAGTTACAGTTGATCTGCTAAATAACTTTTCATTGTATGATAGGGCTCTACGTGTCGTTTGCTACATTTTTCGATTTTTTAACAAATGTGCGAAAAAACTCAGGTCAAATGCTAACTACAAAAGTTCAGACAGTATATGTCAATACGAAATGAAATTTGTAAAAACTCGACTCATTGTACTAGCTCAAAAATCGGCTTACAATGAGGAATATCATTGTTTGTCTAATTCCAAATCCGTATCCAACAAAAGCCAACTAAAGAATCTCAACCCTTTTATCGATTCTAGTTACATTCTACGGGTAAATGGCAGATTATCTCAATCGTCTCTCCCTTATAATGAGCGATACCCCGTCATATTGCCCGGGAATTCTCGACTGTGCCAACTCTATCTCACTCACCTGCATAACTTTCTGTCTCACGCAGAGTGCAGTCAAATGTGCAGAATGGTACAGACTGAGTTTTATGTTTTCAGACTCAAACCTCGAGTGAAAAACATAATACGTCGCTGCAGAACATGCCTTATTTACAAACAGCAATCCTGCTCCAAAATAATGGCACCGCTTCCACCCGAAAGATGCAATTTGTCTGTACCCTTTCAGGTCACTGGGGTCGACTTTGCCGGACCATTTGAGCTTAAGGTTTCATCATTGCGCAAATCTCCCTTCGTAAAAGCTTATGCTTGTGTTTTCGTTTTCGATTTGTCGGGAGACGGGGCCTACCCCAAAGGGTAACATCTGATAATGGCAGGATCGGAGCCAGCCGATCCCTGGAACGAGAATTCGACTCATTTGTCAATAACGCTGCGCAAGATGTATTCAAAAATATTTGGCACACGGGTTCGAATGGAGATGCATTCCTCCGCATGCACCACACATGGGCGGATTATGGGAGGCTGCAGTAAAAAGTTTTCAATTTCACTTAAAACGAATAGTTGGTGCCCTAAAGCTCAATTTTGAAGAGTTTTCGACTGTTCTCGCTCGAATTGAAGGCGTCCTTAACTCTCGGCCAATATCTGCGTTGTCATAAGACCCATCAGACTTTACTGCTTTAACTCCTGGTCATTTTCTGAGGGGAGCCCCATTAATGGCATTCCCAGAGCAAACGTTACAAAAAATGTCACTTATTAATCGATGGGAAAGGCTAAAGGCACTACACCATCAGTTCGCCCTGCGATGGAAGAAAGATAACCTGAAGTCCCTTCACAAGCGATACAAATGGAAAAACTCAGTTCCAAATCTTCACGCAGGAGACCTACTAGTTGTAATCGATGATTTACAACCACCTCACGAGTGGCGTTTAGGTCGAATTGCAAAAACTTATACAGGTCCAGATGAAAATGTACGCATTGCAGACGTGCGCATCGCTACAGGAGTGACTACCAGACCTATAGTGAAGCTGTGCTATCTGCCGTTCATGAACAATGAAACTCCCAATCCTATCCTACTCTAATTTATTTAAGCTCTACCTCATATACTAAGTACAAGATATAGCAGTAATGACACAAATGCACATTGTACACAATCACTTACATTCATTTCTCAACCTAACCCATTACAGCTGCCCAGGTCTATTAACTCTGTGAATTTTGTTTTTTCCTAGGCCCACTAAAATGTCTGAAACCACTAGCAAAGGACCGAAATCAAGGACCTCGAGAAATAACCGAACCACCAGCAGAGGGTCCAAACCAAGGAGCCTGAGGAACAACCGACCTGCAAGAAGGGACCCGGACATATACCAGTGCCTAGTTTGCAAAAAATATCACGCTTTAAAAGTATGCTGAGGATGCAGGTAGCAATGAGAGAAGAAGCGGTGGAGTGATATCGCTACTGCGTGAATTGCCTGGCAAGGAGCCACGATTTACGTTCATGCACCTCAATGGTGACCTGCAAAAAGTGTGACAAGTACCATCATTACATACAAACAATTCACCTACTACACCATCGTCATCGTCAGTACCACTTACATCGACAGACCCAGCCACAACCAATGCTCGAATAATTGCAGAAGCAATCTATGCACCACTAACCAACAATGACTATCAGCAACACCCAGCCCGGCGGCATGTCCAAACATAGTTTGAACACCAATTTTTACATCAAATCTTTTGCTTAATAAGTTAAAATTGAATTATAGTTAACCGTTAAATATTGAAAATAATCGCTAGAAGTTAAAACACAAATCATGAATTATAACAACACTGAAATTTAGTACAAAAAAAAACATTATTTGTAGTTCTCAAATCGTTCGTTTTGTAAATCGGGGTTTTAAAGTCTCGGGATGAAAAGTTGAATTCATTCGTCCTCCAGCTATACAACGAAGAAGTCAACCTTTACGTGTACATATACCCTAACTCATATCCCTACTTAAACTTTAAAGTAAACACTTACCGTTAAGTTGAAATAACACAACCTGAAGTCATCAAAACCAATAAATACTTACCGCTAAGGCATTAAATACTAAATCTTCTTAAATCTATTTACAAGTATATCTACAAGCTGAATTTAAATAAACAATACATATAACCATTGGAAGTGAATTAATAGGCGTTTTTTATTGGAACCAGGATCAAGGTTTGATATCCCACAACCAACCTTAGTCTCCTTTATTGGCATAAGGTAAGCTCTCTCTACCAATAACCCTAAACAAAATCACCCCCTATCTCTATCCCAAATACTGTTATTATAATCCACCTAGGGATTATAATAACATTCTAACAATTATAAAGAGATTTTTTAATAATTAGCCAACGTAACCAGAACATTGGGCAAATTATTACACATAGTCTTACCATATATAGCATTATTTAATAATTTAAAAAAGTTTTGTTCAAATGTATTCTTAGCTAATGGTCTGTGATAATTATTTATATCAATATATTTTTTCAACCAATTAGACTGATTAAATTCAAGAATTCTATGAATTTTTTTAATATTAGTCCATGCTGAATACATTGTTGAAGGTTTTGGTTTTATTGTTTAAGTCTGTTATTAATTTTCGCTGTTTCATGCTTTCAATTTTCTTGTTTTCTGCACAAAATGGTAGGTCACTATGATAGTCGAGTAATGTGATTGGATATTCTAAATCTACTTCCAATATGTAACCAAATTCTGAATCTTCTTTTACATCATTTACACTAAAATTTTCATAGTTTTCAAGCCATTTAAAATTTTTAAAGGGAAGGTATTGTGACATTGCGTAACCATATAAGTTATTCACATCTAAATACATTAGATAATTTGATTCTTTTGTAGAATCATAATCACTAACGTATTTGTTATTGGCTTTCGAATATCGCTTACAGCATTGAACAATACCCCATACCCCGCACAACGAAATTATACATGTTAATATCAGTTAATAATTCCAACTCAATTTCCGTTGTTTTCAACATTCAACTAAAAGTCAGCCTATATAGTAATCATGATGAAATAAACAGATGGCATTATTAGGGCTACAACTATAACAATACAACAAAAAAAGAAATTTTTGTCACGGATCTTAATCCCTGTCAAAAATTATTGTAAACAAAAATTAAATAAAATAAGTTAACAGAAACCATGGAATAAATTTGGACGCTACAAATGATAAAGTCAAGGAAGTGTGGATTACTTTGAAAGTATTTGCGGTCCATATATAAGGAAGTGGCACTCTCAAAACAAACACATAAGAAATTGTTGAAAATTTGAATAAAAAATAAACACAAATTGAACAAACAAAAGCTTGGATATTTTGTAAATAAAAACTAGAGATGGGATCGTGAATGATTTCTCACTCACGCTCACGATAAAAAGTTTTACTCATACACGTCCTTATAGTTTTGGCTCCCGTTCTTGCATGCTCACGTGTGTAGGCAAAATAGTTACGCACAATCAAGAAAACTCACACTCACGAAATAATCACGAAAACAAAATTTTAAATAATTAAAAAAATATTATTATTATCACTGATCCATTCTGCTAGGCTGATGAATAAATAGACTGTTCCAATAATACTTTCTTAATAAAAATTATTTTAGTTTATCAAAAAAATTTCTAAAATTAACAAAGAATTGAGTAAAGTAAGATTTGAACCAAACAATTCCTTTCAACATAAACTTAAAACAATTTAAGTAATTACGTAGAAATATGAATTACAAAAGTATACGAAAAAATAACAATATAGCAAAAATATCACGAAGCAATCACGTCAAAAATCTACTTATGTACGCTGAATTTCTTTGTACTCGCGTTCATGCCCGCTCACGTAATTGAAACAGAAAATTAATTACGATGACCCACGCTAATCACGTGAGCGGTACCCATCTCTAATATAAACAAAACTGACATAAGACTGGAAAAACAATGCTAGAGCAAAAAATTATCACATGGCGTAGTAATTCCACCTGTTTATTTCACCATGGTAAAGTAAGAAAACAAAAACAATTGTTTTTTTTGTTCATTTATTTATTATTATGTCAATAGATTTTTACACCCTTACTGACTAAATATAACTAACAAATATAGAACTATATATAAAAATTATTGGTTCAACAATTTAGATATAATGTTTCTCTTCAGTACATCATTACTCTCAGATAAGTGCATAATATGGTAGCATTTATTGAAGTTAACACATGCGCGACGAAAAGAATCATTATTAGCATATACAGAACGGTAGTATTTTAATGCCAAGAGTTCGAAATTGCGGGTAGGTCTTACAGGAACATTGAAGTTTAGTTGACTAAGTAGGAACTCTGAATCAACACCACCACGAATCAGACCCAGAACAAATAAAGCACTCAACATCAATCGTCGACTTTTTAGAGTAGGCAATTTTATCAGAGCAAGTCTGCTATGATACGGCGGCAAGACATAAGAATTCCAACCAAGACCACGGAGACAGAAAATTAAAAATTGTTTTTGTACCGGTTCAATACTATTAATATGAATAGATTAACAAGGATCCCAAACAATTAATCCATACTCAAGAATTGGTCGGACAAGAGAAGTATATAAAAGTTTGGTAATATAGGGATCTAGAAATTCCTTTGAAAAGCGTTTCATGAATCCAAGGACCCCATAGGCTTTATTTACCATTATAGAAATATGATCACGAAAGATCAGCCTATGATCCAACAGTATGCCAAGATCCAATATGGTTAGAACTTTATTTAAAATAGCAGTATCAATATAATAAGAAGTCTCGATCGGATTGTGTCTGAAAAATGACATGTGCTTGCATTTCAAGATATTTAACTCCAATAAATTAAATCTGCACCATTAATAAAAATTCCGAAAGTCGGCACTTAATAAAGTATGTCCATTAATATCGTTAAAAGAGTTAAAAATTTTAACATCATCGGCGTACATCAGTACTTTAGAATGCAAAACAACAGTAGGAAGATCATTGATGAATAAAGTGAACAAAATTGGACCCAGGTGACTGCCTTGAGGGACACCAGAATGTACTTGAATGATTTTTGATGTAACATTCCCAAATTTGACCTGTTGAGTTCTTTGTGATAGATAAGAGTTTAACCACTTTAAAGCAGAGTGACTAAGGCCCATAAGTGATAATTTGTGCAATAAAAGATTGTGGTTAACTTTATCGAACGCCTTACTAAAATCTGTGTATATCACATCAGTTTGCATTTTATTTGAAAAACCTTCATTGACAATAGTGATAAGTTCCAAAATATTAGTTGTAGTTGAACGAGACTTACGAAAACCATGTTGACATGGTGATAGAAGGGAAGAAATTTGATAATATAGGTAATCAGTAAGAATTTTTTCAAGGAGTTTTGGAATTGCATTAATTTTAGCGATACCTCTGTAATTAGATACATCAGTTTTACTGCCGTTTTTGAATAAAGGAATTATATACGATTTTTTCCACACTGATGGCAGATAACACGATTCAATAGATTTGATATATAATGCAGTAAGAGGCGCAGACAGTGACGCTGCACAGTTTCGAAGGATACATCTTGGAATACCATCCTGGGACCTGGGCTAAACAAGTTTTTCAGCGACTTTAAGTTCGAAAGTACATTTTCATTATTTAAAAGCGGAAAGTAAATCCCACAAGAATTAGTTGTAGCATAAGGATAAGTTATTGATAATATTATCACTATCTTTGCTGACATGTTTACTTCTAATATTATCTTTATGTACAATTAACTTTCTAGATGTGGTAATTGTTTCACCGTTGTCCGTCTCAACCAAATGTTTGGCAAACTTAGCTACGTTTTTATTTCTTCTATGAGTCCTGGAATAAATGATGTCCCCTTTCTTATATTGAATAAATTTGCGGTCTTTATTGTGGTAGGCTAAAGTTTTTGTTTGAACTTGTTTGATTAAATCGTATATATGAGGATACCCCTGCTGATTAAAAAACACGTCCTCGGGTTTTTCTTTAGTGACTGAATGTATAGTCTTGTTATACTGGCGAACCGCTTCGAATATTTTTTCGTCAGGAGCAGTGATTCCTTTCTGGGATAATAAATTTGCGAGTTCGATAATTGTACTATGTATACGCTCGACTTGACCGTTAGTCGTTGAATGAAATGGGGCTGTAACTGCATGCTGTATTTGTAGTCTATCGTATATTTGCTTTGCTAGAATACCATTTAAACTTGCTTCGTTATCAGTGACGACAAATTTGGCGTTGGGGTAAGTGAGAGACAGAATTTCGTCAATATTTTTATACATGTCTTTTTTTGTTGGGATGTTTCGTATATGACAAAATTTAGAGAACTTGTCTAAACTAGTTATAAACATTTGTCCGCTAAAGTAAAATATATCCATGTGTATATGCTCACCAGGTTTTGTAGGTATTGGTGCTTTGCCAATAGGAATTTTATTATGTTTTCTGTCGTATTTGTGAGTTGGGCATGATTCACAGTTACTACTAATTTCATAGCACGGCTTTTTTAACTCAGGCCAAAAATAATCTCTTTCTAATTCTAAAATATTATTTCGTACGTTTCTATGAGCTCTCCCGTGAATTTGTTTAACTAGTTGTTTCTGTCTTTCTTCGTCTAATATATCTTCAACTAAATTGTTCGCTTTTACAAATTTTACTGTAGGGAAGGTTTCTTTCAATAAATACCTAATACTAAACATTGTTTCTGAGTCCACTAGTAATGCATTAATTACCTTTGGTCTCAGTATTAATTTCATGTTACTTATCAATTTTTCGTTGGTAGTGAACTTAATATTGTGGCGTCTGAAATAAAAAATATTTTTTGATTCTAGTAAATCTTCATTGGCGTGTGTTAGAATTATTGGATTTTTAAAATGATTCAAGGGTTTAGGACTTTCTTGCATAATTTCAATTGGTGAACTTTGGGCTGAATGCTGAGATTCATTCGTACTTGAATTTATTTGTTGTCTTGACAACGCGTCAGCAACTATATTCTGGAGTCCAGGTTTATATAATATTTTTGCACCATGTTCCTCGATAAAATTTCTCCATCGTTTCAACTTTGTATTTGGATTTTTATCAGATACAGAAAATATTAATGACTGATGATCTGTATAAATTGTTAAATCTGCTATTCCATATAAATAATTTCTCAACTTTTGTAAGGCCCAGACTATGGCCAAAAATTCTTTCTCATTTGTTGAATAATTTTGTTCAGTCTCGTTTAGAGTTCTGGAAATAAATGCAATGGGTCTTTGTTTTTGTGATAGTACAGCGCCTATAGCAAAATTGCTTGCATCGGTAGTTAACTCGAAAGGTTCTTTGAAATCGGGTTGAAATAATTGTACTTGAGCTTCAAGCTCGTCCTTGATTTTATTCATTGCTTCTAGAGCAGGTTGATCTAATTCTATATTTATTTTTGCGCTCTGACTTTTTGATATACTTCCGTTTTCTCCTCTCAAAAATGTTGTTAAGGGTTTAACAATTGCAGGGAAATTTTTGACAAATTTCCTGTAATAACTGGCTATGCCTAAGAAGGATCTTAACTCTTTTAGTGTAGTTGGCTTAGGATAATTTCTAATTGTCTGTATTTTTGTAGGATCTACAGTGATTCCATTATGTTTAATTATGTGACCTAAATATTCTATTGCTTCTTTAAAGGAGTGAGATTTTTCATTTGAAATCTTCATATTTGCTTTGTGCAAAGCGTTAACTATTGCCTCGATATGTTCAATGTGTTCCTCAGGTGTGGAAGAATATATTATTACATCGTCAATATAGACGTATGCAAATTTACCTATATATGGCCTCAAAATATCATCGACGCATCGTTGAAAAATTGAAGGAGCATTCTTTAACCCGAATGGCATCCGAAGGAATTCATACTTAGCGCCGTTGATTGAGAAAGCTGTTTTTTCACGGTCTTCTTTTTTAATTCGAATTTGGTGGAAGCCTGATTCCAAATCTAATGTTGTGAAAATCTTTGCTTTACCTAAGTTTTGGATAGTCATATTCACATCTGGGATAGGATATCTATCTGTAATTGTTTGTGCGTTCAATTTTTGAAAATCTACGACCATCCGCCGTTTAGGTTTACCTTGGTCATCGGTACCTTTTTTGCTACTGTCCAGATGGGACTATTGTAGGGACTTCTACTAGGTTGTATAATTTCGTTACGAGTAGTGTGTTTATGTACCTTCGCTATCAAGTTTTTCATATAAAATAATGTGCATGCCTGGCTGGGAAACGTGATCGTTAAAAATATATTTTGTTAGGTAATTAAGTGTATTTATTATGGAAATGCGTTTTCCATCCTTGGATGGTTGTTTGTATTAGGAGGTTCATAATATTTGTATTGTGTATTAAGGGGTATCAAAAAAAAATTTATATGTAAATTTTTTTTGTTTTCACATGCCTGATTTGAGAGTCAGTCAGGGCTTCTCTATTGAATATCACCCCTGAAACTTCTGTACGAACACCCCTACGCGGGCACCTATATTGAACAACTCTGTTGAATGTTTGTTAGGAAGCTGGAAATTTTCTTCATAGGTAAGGTACAAAATATTTCACCGAGTTAAATATGAACTTCCCTACTAATTTTTTTGCAGTTTTGATTGCTGCAAGAAATTGAAACTAATAAAAAAAGGGCATTTCGGTCTATTTTTATTACCCTTATCCTTTCTGTCTATTCATTAGCATTTTCTTTTTATTGCACTTGATAAGATGCATTAACTTAGGGCTTGTGTTTTTTCTTATGTTTAAAGTAAACCATAAATGTTTGACTGTGTCCTCTATTGTCTGTCTATTTTTAATGAAAAATAAGGGTGCGAGAAAGTGAAACATTGTCTATTTTTAAATGCATTCATATGTCGTGTATGTATGTGTTCACATTTATATTGCTATTAGTCAGTTTGAGTGAGCTCGTTAGAATATTTTATTATATTGCGCATGTGTGCGTGTGTTTGCATTGAATCATTTTCTGTCTGTCCTTCTCTACCGTCTAGCTTGTTATCTATACCTATTTCACACCCCAGTGCGTATATTTATGTGTATAAGGATACACAATTTCATTACACATACATATTTCTTATTTTTTTCAAAGAAAAAGGATCAGAAATTTAAAAAGAGGTTACAAAACCAACATGCATTTGCATTACATAAATGTATGAGATACATGGAAAATTCTTAAGCAAAGTTAAACACCTGTGCCGGTCTATCTCTTTTTTATTACACTTGTCCTTTCTGTTTTTCTTTTCTGTCTACCTTTTTTTATTGCAGTTCATCTTTTTTTATTGAAAAATTTTGAGTTGGCATTTTCATGAGTTTCTGCTCCTCTACCAATTTTCTTGTTGATCGCTTTCATTTATCGAAAAAAATAAATGTTTGCGATGCCGAGAAAATTCTTATAACGTAAATAGTTGTGATTGATGTTTTGGTTTTTTGCAGATTTGATTGTTGAAAGAAAATGAATCTAATAGAAAAACGAATTCAACATGTAACTGTTTATCAGCATACAGATGTGAAAATTGTATGACCGAATGTTGTAAATTTAAAGAAATTTGTTTACTATGAAAAATAAATATTTTCTTCATGGTTTTATAATATTGCTTTTTCTTAAGACATGCGCGAGCATAATTTAGTATAAATGCGAGTGTTTTTCAGAAATTTTTTTTAAACAAAGCTTAGAACAATCAATAACATTCTTTCTATTTTCAGCCTAATCTAATAAAAATACATACTAAAATAAATATTTTAAATAAAACTAATTGATATACAGAAATATATATGATGTGTTTTTATTTATTATGACGATTTTTTATCTTACTTTTTCAGATTTCATAACAATTAAAATGTTTATATGTATTTCTTTTACTTTTCAGATATAGGTTAATAGTTTAAAAAGTCTTATATATAAATTAAAAAGTTTCTGTGTTAATATTCATATATTCGTTATAATATAAATTAAATGCACATATATTAACATTTGGTATACTGATATTTTCATTATTACATCTATGAATTCAATTATGAAAATATATGAAAGGATAAGACTCATTACTATACATTCTTAATTCCTCAATCATTCTCAGGAATAATTTCTTGTGTTCCTTATCGATATGACAACTGTATCCATCAAATAGATCCTTTAATTCAGCTGATGTGACCTTTTTTTAATACAGTTGATCTAGTTCGCAACAGAATACATAAATAACTAAACAAAAGTTTTAAATGTTTTCAATATTCTCTTTGTTTACATATAAATTAATAAAATTTCTATATAAAATTGCACTTTTTTTAGCACACATTTCCTTACAACTATTTCTATGATATTTACAGATATTGATGTTAATATTACTTTTATATAACGTTCTTATATTTGGACAATTAAAGTCATCTAAATTATAGATATATATTTCCATTTCTCCAAGCAGTTGACTTAACCATTTTACTTTTTCAATTCCTTTAACATATATAATATGATAATATTTTTTTTTAAAATATGATATTATATATTCTCTAAATTTGTTGAGCGTTGAATTTCCATCATTCCAACATAATCCATGTAAATGATTGTACAACCATTTATTTGTAATCCTATTTTTATATGTTAATTCTGAATATTTAAAAGGCGGTAGAATGAGAAAAGTTTTAATTTCTGAATCAACTCCTACAACGCAGACTTCCTTTGCGAATAAATTATTATTAATACAGAAACCCTGTACATCTATGACTACATTTCTATTTTGATTCATTATCTTATTATAAGTGAAAATATTTACAAAAAGTATTGTTCTTTTATTACTTTTTTAATATCAATAAATAAATCAATTATGTTCATTTGTTTGCTTTCAAAAATAATCTTATAATAAAATCCAACTGAAATTTTTCTTATGCAATGAGAGATCAATAATGATATATATCATCAGTGATATAGTTGTATATTTCAGGTAAAAAACAAAATAGTTCCAGTTCCAACATAATTTGTAACATACAATACAATGTTAGCTTTCTTTCACATCGTATGATTTCCAAAGGTTCATTTAGCAGAAAATCTCTTACAGATATTTTTTTGATTTTTTTACAGATGTTATTAAGAAATTCAATTGTATTATTCATCTTCTTATTTTTATTTATTTTTTATTATATGTATAAGCTGTTACGAACAGCTTTATATCGGGCTACGAACAGCTTTTATCTGGTTATTTTCTGCTTTTATCTGATTATAATCATCTTTTATCTGTTTATGATATGTTATATGATTATGAACAATTTAATATCTGGTTATGATTAGCTTTATACATGATTATGATCTGCTTACTTATAGCTGTATGAATTCATCAAAACTTTTTCTATATCACTACTTATTTTTTATATAGTCATCCTTATTGACAACAAGATTACCCCATATTTTTCTCTACAGCATTGACTACATATATCTGCTAATTCTTTAAATGGCATCTCTAATAACATGATCGTTATATACGTATCGCAAATTCATTTTATCTTTTTAAAAAAATTATAATTATGTTAGCACTATTAAGTACTAGATGCTTTGGAGTTTTTGTATTAGACCAGGTATTGTATCAGGTATTGTATCAGGTCCGATCAGGTATTGTATCAGGTAGTGTATCAGGTCCGATCAGGTATTGTATCAGGTATTTTATCAGGTATTGCATCAGGTCCGATCAGGTATTGTATCAGGTATTGTATCAGGTCCGATTAGGTATTGTATCAGGTCCGATCAGGTATTGTATCAGGTCTGATCAGGTATTAGACCAGGTCTAATACAAAAACTCCAAAGCATCTAGTACTTAATAGTGCTAACATAATTATAATTTTTTTAAAAAGATAAAATGAATTTGCGATACGTATATAACGATCATGTTATTAGAGATGCCATTTAAAGAATTAGCAGATATATGTAGTCAATGCTGTAGAGAAAAATATGGGGTAATCTTGTTGTCAATAAGGATGACTATATAAAAAATAAGTAGTGATATAGAAAAAGTTTTGGTGAATTCATACAGCTATAAGTAAGCAGATCATAATCATGTATAAAGCTAATCATAACCAGATATTAAGTTGTTCATAATCATATAACATATCATAAACAGATAAAAGATGATTATAATCAGATAAAAGAAGAAAATAACCAGATAAAAGCTGTTCGTAGCCCGATATAAAGCTGTTCGTAACAGCTTATACATATAATAAAAAATAAATAAAAATAAGAAGATGAATAATACAATTGAATTTCTTAATAACATCTGTAAAAAAATCAAAAAACATATCTGTAAGAGATTTTCTGCTAAATGAACCTTTGGAAATCATACGATGTGAAAGAAAGCTAACATTGTATTGTATGTTACAAATTATGTTGGAACTGGAGAGCTATTTTGTTTTTTACCTGAAATATACAACTATATCACTGATGATATATATCATTATTGATCTCTCATTGCATAAGAAAAATTTCAGTTGGATTTTATTATAAGATTATTTTTGAAAGCAAACAAATGAACATAATTGATTTATTTATTGATATTAAAAAAGTAATAAAAGAACAATACTTTTTGTAAATATTTTCACTTATAATAAGATAATGAATCAAAATAGAAATGTAGTCATAGATGTACAGGGTTTCTGTATTAATAATAATTTATTCGCAAAGGAAGTCTGCGTTGTAGGAGTTGATTCAGAAATTAAAACTTTTCTCATTCTACCGCCTTTTAAATATTCAGAATTAACATATAAAGATAGGATTACAAATAAATGGTTGTACAATCATTTACATGGATTATGTTGGAATGATGGAAATTCAACGCTCAACAAATTTAGAGAATATATAATATCATATTTTAAAAAAAAATATTATCATATTATATATGTTAAAGGAATTGAAAAAGTAAAATGGTTAAGTCAACTGCTTGGAGAAATGGAAATATATATCTATAATTTAGATGACTTTAATTGTCCAAATATAAGAACGTTATATAAAAGTAATATTAACATCAATATCTGTAAATATCATAGAAATAGTTGTAAGGAAATGTGTGCTGAAAAAGTGCTATTTTATATAGAAATTTTATTAATTTATATGTAAACAAAGAGAATATTGAAAACATTTAAAACTTTTGTTTAGTTATTTAGGTATTCTGTTGCGAACTAGATCAACTGTATTAAAAAAAGGTCACATCAGCTGAATTAAAGGATCTATTAGATGGATACAGTTGTCATATCGATAAGGAACACAAGAAATTATTCCTGAGAATGATTGAGGAATTAAGAATGCATAGTAATGATTCTTATCCTTTCATATATTTTCATAATTGAATTCATAGATGTAATATTGAAAATATCAGTATACCAAATGTTAATATATGTGCATGTAATTTATATTATAACGAATATATGAATATTAACACAGAAACTTTTTAATTTATATATAAGACTTTTTAATCTATTAACCTATATCTGAAAAGTAAAATAAATACATATAAACATTTTAATTGTTATGAAATCTGAAAAAGTAAAATAAAAAATCTCCATAATAAATAAAAACACATCATATATATTTCTGTATATCAATTAGTTTTATTTAAAATATTTATTTTAGTACATATGTATTTTTATTAGATTAGGATGCTATTGATTGTTCTAAGCTTTGTTAAAAAAAAATTCTGAAAAACATTCGCATTTATACTAAATTATGCTAGCGCATGTCTTAAGAAAAAGCAATATTATAAAACGATGAAGAAAATATTTATTTTTCATAGTAAACAAATTTCTTTAAATTTACAACATTCGGTCATACATTTTTCACATCTGTATGGTGATAAACAGTTACATGTTGAATTCGTTTATACAGCTGCAAAAACCATATACATTTTTCTATTAGTTTCAATTTCTTTCAACAATCAAAACTGCAAAAAATCAAAACAAAAATCACAACTATTTACGTTATAAGAATTTTCTCGGTATCGCAACATTTATTTTTTCGATAAATGAAAGCGACCAACAAGAAAGTTGGTAGAGGAGCAGACACTCATGAAAATGCCAACTCAAAATTTTTCAATAAAAAAAGATGAACTGCAATAAAAAAAAGGTAGACAGCAAAGAAAAACAGAAAGGACAAGTGTAATAAAAAAGAGATAGATCGGCAGAGTTGTTTAACTTTGCTTAAGAATTTTCCATGTATCTCATACATTTATGTAATGCAAATGCATGTTGGTTTTGTAACCTCTTTTTAAATTTCTAATCCTCTTTCTTTGAAAAAAATAAGAAATATGTGTAATGAAATTGTGTATCCTTATACACATAAATATACGCACTGGGGTGTGAAATAGGTAGAGATAACAAGCTAGACGGTAGAGAAGGACAGACAGAAAATGATCCAATGCAAAGACACGCACACATGCGCAATATAATAAAATATTCTAACGAGCTCACTCAAACTGACCAATAGCGATATAAATGTGTACACATATGTACATACACGACATATGAATGCATTTAAAAATAGACAATGTTTCACTTTCTCGCACCCTTATTTTTCATTAAAAATAGACAGACAATAGAGGACACAGTCAAACATTTATGGTTTACTTTAAACAAAAGAAAAAACACAGGCCCTAAGTTGATGCATCTTATCAAGTGCAATAAAAAGAAAATGCAAATGAATAGACAGAAAGGACAAGGGTAATAAAAATAGACCGAAATGCCCTTTTTTTATTAGTTTCATTTTCTTTCAGCAATCAAAACTGAAAAAAATTAGTAGGGGCGTTCATATTTAACTCTGTGAAATATTTTGTATCTATGAAGAAAATTTCCAGCTTACTGACAAACATTCAACAGAGTTGTTCAATATAGGTGCCCGGGTAGGGGTGTTCGTACAGAAGTTTCAGGGGTGATATTCAATAGAGAAGCCCTGACTGACTCTCAAATCAGGCATGTGAAAACAAAAAAAAATTACATATAAATTTTTTTTGAAACCCCTTAATACACAATACAAATTTTATGAACCTCCTAATACAAACAACCATCCAAGGATGGAAAACGCATTTTCATAATAAATACACTTAATTACCTAACAAAAAATATTTTTAACGATCTCGTTTCCCAGCCAGGCATGCACATTCATTTTATATGAAAAACTTGATAGCGAAGGTACAAAAACATACTACTAAGATTTAGATCTAATT
The DNA here is from genome assembly GCA_956483585.1 of Gymnocheta viridis. Lineage (NCBI taxonomy): Eukaryota > Metazoa > Arthropoda > Insecta > Diptera > Tachinidae > Gymnocheta > Gymnocheta viridis. The sequence goes on along the minus strand of OY101441.1, from coordinate 81,154,088 downwards.
TTTTATTCTGATACCTGCTATGGACAACAAAAAAATAAGTACATTCTTTCAATGTATGCATATGCTGTACATAAGTATAATTTGAAAAGTATTACGCATAAATATCTTATTAAAGGTCACTCTCAAAACGAAGGAGATAATGTCCACAGCATAAATATCTTAATAAAGGTCACTCTCAAAACGAAGGAGATAATGTCCACAGCGTTATTGAGAAGCAAGTAAAAAGGCATTTAAGTAGTAATCCATTTATACGCCAGACCAATACACAAGTCTCATAGCAACTGCAAAAAAGACTGGCCCCCCATATAAAGTTCGGGAATTATCACATGAAGCGTTTTATGATTTAAAGTCTCTTTAAGAAGAGTGGGGTAAAAATTTTTCCACAAATGAAGACAATCAGAAAGTTATATGGCGTGATATTAAAGTTCTCCAAGTCAATAAAGAAAACTCCAATTCATTTTTTTATAAAACATCTTATAAAGAAATCAACTTTCAGGAAGTGTGTGTAAGGAACAATTTAAAGCCTTGGAGTTGCATCAAGTAAGAATTGAGAAGCATTTTATATTTACTTCATTTTGCTGTTATTAAAAACATTAAACATTTTTTTAACAATAATAATTTTAGCTTATGCTCGATTTATTCGGAAAGGCTATCGCTTCCACAAATAAAGCAAAAGGATATAAAAGAACTGGTGGATAAAAATCATATTCCAAAAAACTTTTATGAGTCATATTACAAATATTTATTTACTACATAGTTTCAATAGCATTTAAAAATGTAAACTTTTGAAGAGTATTTTTTTTAATATAATGAGCTATTTTGATTTGTACTTTGTGCTACTTTGATATATGCTAATAAAATGAATAAAGCTTTATTTTAAAATAGAAAAATTTGAATAAAAACATACATTTCATCACTCCTGTGGATTTTCTTATTATTCTGCTTGCTATTCAGTCGGCGGCTAGGAAACTTACAAATTTAAAACATTTTATCAGTTGAAGAGGCACAACTTGAGATAATATCAGTAGTTAATCGAAAAAATTTCTGTTAAAGAGTCATAAATCAAAATTTTACTTTATTTTCGCAAACATAATATAAGATTGAAAAAAGTATAGCAGAACCTTCTTCAATATTGAATTTTTTCACAATGCAACAATATTTTCTTTAAATATTATAATCATTTTTACATAAACAGTTTTTTGTCTCTCCTGAAAATTTTAGTATTTTGAGATGTGCCCCTTTTGTATTTAGGGTGCGAAATGTATAGAATTTTTACTTTTCACATATGAATATCCATGCAACGTTTTTACTTTAATTGGATTTTCTAATTTAACACTATATCCTATTTTACAACTGGAATCTTTATAATTATTAGTAGCTCCACAATCTTTTAATATATTAATGGTCTTACCCGTTTTTTGTCTGTTTTTGTAAATGTGGTAGACCATCTCTTAGTCTAAAAAAGTTGTTTTGTATTCATCTTCTTCATCGTATTCGCCTTGTATTGAGGTGATGTAATTTTCTTCTACTGTGTTGTTGATACGTTGTTGCTTGTGCTGATTGAAGTGGTTGTTGGAACCGTTGTATTCTCGTTTGAAAGGTTGTTGTTGACGAAAAGGATTGTTGTATCTTTGTTGATCGTTGTTACGTTGAAATTGAGTAGGTTGACGTACGTTTCTATCTGTAGTGTCTACTTCCATCGGTTGGCTTGTTGTTTGATGATTGGGTGTTGACTGTACATTCGGTCGATTACGATTCCTTTCAAAGTGTGACGTTCTTTGTTGATTATGTTGGTGACTCATTGGATGTGGTCTATGATCTGGTGAATCAAACTGTAGATGTTTGTCGTCATGGTATATGGTGCTGGCTATACCATATGCTGTCTCTAGGTCTCTTGGATTTTGAGCGTAGAGAGTGCCAATCGTATATTTAGAATTCAAACCTGCTTGACGCATCTTTGCTTGTTGTATTTTGTAGAATTTGCAGATCTGTACCAAAGAGTAAATTATTGCAAAAAGTAACGTCAATATTAAAATTATGTATAGTATGCTCATTAGCGGATGTTCCTCGAAAGGAATGAACAATGTAGAAACTTCTTGTATGTTTGAAAATTTGTGTGGTGTATCTGAGTACAGTACATCCAAAATTGTTAGTTCTTCATTATGTCGTCTATGTATGATTTCCAGTATGTTCTATTTCAAATTTATGTATCTGACTGAGTCAATGGTTATGTTCTGTTCAAACTGTACCAAATGTGGTCCGCTGTATATTTGATCAAGGATTACGTGTTCGTTATCAATGAATATATTTCCGTTGCCTAAGTCTTTAAGATTAGAATTATTTTCGAGTTTAATATTACATTCTGCTGGGTTATCATTTAAGATACTTAAAGTACAATTATCTGGATTACTAATTTTACATATGTTTGTATTCAGTATGTTTTTACAATTTTTTATTCTTCTAAATTCATTGTTGCAGAAGGCAATCTTATCGTCTAATACCATTTCTTTGATAGAGTGGATATATTTTGTAAAGTTTACATTTCTCTTTTATAATAGGATATTTGTATACATGTATACAGTTATTATAGTTGGATTAAGTTTACATACATGAATGTCAGAGTATTCTAATATATTGATTATAGGTAATTGAATTCTTTCATTAGATAAGATTTCTTTTATTTCTTGCAAGTCTAAAGCGCCTGAATGAAAGTAATTATTTTTTGCAAAGTTTATTGCATTGGTTAAAGTTAAGAGTTCCATATAGACTTCATTCAACATAAATTCTTCGTTTATTTTTTCAATTTATAATTTATTCATAATTTTTTCAAACTGAGAATTTATTATTTTCTGTTTGTTATTATTTTCAACTAATTGGTTTATTCTAGTTTTGATTTCTATTTCGTCCTCATGATCTGGTGTTCCAGTTACGAATTTCAAAGCAGAGCCTAAAAAATTAAGGTTTTAAGATTTCAATTCTGTTGCTTAATATTTGTGATTCTAGATTATTTTCTATGTTATATATATTTTTCACAATGTTTTCATATGGTTGTAAAATTTTGGTTAAATTAATTACGTGGTATAAACATTCATATTCACTGAAAGTATATACATACAATTTGGTCTTGGATTAATATGTATTTTTTATTTTCTAACTTTGTAACATTAAATGCCAGTTATTGGTTATTATTGTGATAAATATTATTATTTCTTTTAACATTTTGAGTTTTAATATTATCTTTATGTATGACTCGTATTTTATTTGCAGTTACTGTAAGTTAAGGAATTTCAAATGGTTTAACCAAAAAATAATAATTTACTAGGGCGCTCCGACTGCGCCCTGATTAATCAAACAAACTTTAATATATTTTTAAACACCTTTATTTAAACAATTCTAAAACAATTTTTAAACACCTTTATTTAAACAATTCTAAAACAATTTAATTACTTTAATTAATGCGACTTGTTCGTTGTTCACCGCTGCCAAGACTGCCTTCTTTACATTTTATTCTTCCCAATTAAGCCTCTGTTACACACGTTGCATTCCCAACCGTAGGCATGCAAGCGCTTAGCTTGCGATTATGATTTTCATGTAACCTGATATTCTTTTGTATTTCACAATCAGGCCGGATGCGCGTGCAAAGTCGTGGGAATGAACAAAATTGTGAATTATGCTGACACTGCCAAATTCTTTTCAGGTGCAGTGTCGGCAGCGTTGTTAACTCCTCCCTCCTTAAAAATCTGCGTCCCGCAGATCATTATTGGTGGCTGGACCGGGAGACCAATTGCCTGTGGGGTTTCTACTGCTGGCAGGTTGAGTTGCCTGGTCATCTTACGCCAAAGTATACCGAGGCAAATACCCACTGCTATTGCTATGCCAACTTGACTACCCAAGGAGAGATTCGAACTCAATTCTAGGTCTTGAATTTTATTAATGTTATGTAGGCTAATATTACGGAGTTGATCGATGTCGACCAGTAGTCTTTCGTTTGCGACGTTCGTTAGAACAGGGGGTAGAGGTTGCATATTTGAGATTGATGTACTGGAGAAAGTTTGATTATCCAGAAAAATTGTTTCGTTAAAGAGCTGTACCAGGTAGGTACCATTGAGCGATTCATTGTGGTCCTGTGTCTCAATGACGCCGATGTAATTTGTTACAAAAATCATATCAGAGGTAACCATTTCCACAATCGAGGCCTTACTTGTTTTATACTGACAGTCAGCGGTTCCGCCCTTAAGGAGACGTGGCAAACAGCTCTCTTCTGCTAGTTGGTTGAGCGAGGATTGTTGACAAACCGTTATGTTGTTAATGTTCAAACAAGGACTGCTTACTCCAAATGTTTCTCTCTGACTGACGAGGATTTCCTTAAACAGTAGTTCGATCCGCTTTTCTGACCGTATTGTTGGCCTGACGATAAGACGATGATAAAAGTCTTTCTTCAGCTTTGGAATCGATATGACGTATAACAATAAGGTTCCATTTGTGTAGACTGATGGCTTTCCATATTCTATCGCTTCTACTGCATTAGTGTACGGTAGGGTTTCCATCTCAGTAATAATTTCCTCAACTTCAGCTTGATTTAATAGGTTCGTATTAATGATCCCGCTTTTGGCCATTTGACAAGCTCTTATTACTTCATCAATTGCGTCCTTCAGAACAAGCACCTGATTTATCGTTCCTTGTCCAACCTGCTCGGCTTCTCTTCCATTACTGATTTTATTCATTCTGGAGACGAGTTCGTTGGTTTTCTGGACAACCTCGTTTGTGGCATTCAATAGCTGTGCGTTAATTTTATATTGCTCATTGTTGCTTGTGATTATTACGTTTTGTGTTTTTAGAACGTTGTTCCAGTCTGTGGCGTCTGGGTTTCCAGCTACCCACTTCCAGGCCGACCCAATCCAGTCGATCGATCTTTGCCTTCTGATTTTTCTGCCTTTAAGCTCGGCTAATCTTTCTTGCACTTGTGCAAGGTAGTATTCGACGACATCTTTGTTCTGACTAGGTGGCATATGTTTTCGAACTAGTATTGTAACGTTATTGGCAATTGTTGCATAGTCTTCCAAATTTACCACATGGATCAATTTTAAATTCCCATTTATTGTCCACGCATTTCCGGCCCGTAAGGTTACTATGGGAGTGTCGTACCGGAAGATTTGCGCTGCTCTTGAGGTGATTATACCCGTTTCAGATAGGAGTAGAAAGGCTAACAATAGAATCATCGTTCCTGCAAATATTAATTGTTCAGTTAAAAATGTTCGGGCACAGCCCTTTTTTTGTAATTAATTTAATATTTTGAATAAAAAAGGAAATTCCTATTCTTTTATATATAGGTGTAGGGGCAAAGCCGTTTTTTTTTTTTTTTTTTTTTTTTTTTTTTTTTTTTTTTTTTTTTTTTTTTTTTTTTTTTTTTTATATGTACTTGGTTAATGAATTAGTAAGTTAGTATGTTAGAATGTTAGAATTAAAAAAAAAAAAAAAATTTTATATATGTATATATATTTTTCATATAGATTCTTTGTATATATATTGCAATTCTTTTTATTTCAAATTTATTTCAATATTTTTATGTTTTCTTTTACTTGTGGAAAGAAGAAGGAACTTTTTTTTTTTTATAATAAAAAAAAAATCTTTTCCTTGTCAAAAAAAAAATTTTATTTTAATTTTATTTTATTATTTCACCTCTATATTGTTTTTTGTTATATTTTATTGAAAAGAAGTAAAAGTTCATTTGTATTAAGTTTGTTTCAAATTTTTTATGTTGGCTTTATGAATCCTTTTACCACTCGTTGTACGAACCGTCACTTTATTGTCTTTTTCTACAATCTCTTTCCTGTATACTGCCTTGTTTTTAGCCTTTATATTTCTTATTCTAGCATATATAACGTCACCTTTCCTATATTTCTTTGGCGATGTACGTTTCCTATTCATGCGATTGTTCCGCTCTTTCACATTTTTCCTAATAAGTTTAGTAAGATCCCTATTAATCTTAGAGCGAGCCTCAAGCAGTTTCCTAAAGTCTGCAGTTTTAGTCCTATTAAAAAATATGTCACTTGGTCTTTTCCCGGTCACGGAATGTATAGTGTTATTATACCTGTCGACTGCTACATACATCAGTTCCTGTACACTAAGTTCTGCATGTTCGGCTCTTAGACACCTGTAAATTTCAATTAGTGTTGAGTGTAGACGTTCTACCTGTCCGTTAACCTCACTGCGTTGAGATGGTGTTAAATATATTTTTATTCCCAATCTTTCAAGAAAGTCCCTAATCAAAGGGCTAATAAAGCTACTCTCATTGTCCGACACTAAAATTTTGGGTACGGTAAAATAATGCAAAATCTTTACTAGCTTTTCTCTAATATTTAAAACAGATCTGTCACTAATATGAAAAAGTTTAGCGAACTTGGAAAATTTGTCGATCACAGACATAAATTTTTGGTTCTGTATTTCCATTATATCCATGTGCAAAATTTCGCATGGTACCATTGGTGTGGGAGTTTCCTGAAATTCTGGTGTGGGAGGATTTCTATCGTATTTGTTAGTATTACACACATCACAATTCGCTACGAATTTCTTTATGAGAGCGTACATACGAGGGAAATAATGTTCATCCAAAATCTGACTTCTGTTTTCTCTGGCATTTCTATGTGCCCTACGATGTTCTTTTTGGATTATTTCGAATTGCCTATCTTCCGAATTGACGTCCGTAACTATTTTCTGGGCGATTCTAACTTTGTACCTTGAAAAATGCTGTAAATAAAGTTCCTGTATAACTGGCAAACATAATTCTGGAGCTTTGATCCCGTTAACTATGCCAGGATGCAATGTTTTCTTGAGGACGTCCAAGAGATTTTCTGAACTCCACTCTCGAGACGAGAAGTAATGTCGATGAAAGTTTTTGTGTGGTTCTTCATACGAATGGAGATCTGGTCCAATCTTTATAATTATTTGATTTCTGAAGACATTGATTGGGGCTTCCATATGGGGAATAAGATCCGAGGCATCTTGGATTGCACTATGGATGGTTGAGGTTGTTGATAATACGTCGTCGTCCCTTGTTTCTGACGCTGTTATAGTACCTTGTGAGTTACCTTCGCTAGCTGTTATGGTACTTTGTGAGTCCCCCTCGCTAGCTGTTATGGTGGATACATCGCTGATGTGATTGATACTAGTTTTTAATCTGGAGAGAGCATCTGCGACAAAATTTGATCTACCAGGTTTGTAGATTAATTCGTGGTTATACTCTTCTATGCGAGCTTTCCATCGTTTCAACTTAGCATTGTAGTTCCTATTACCTAACGCGTAAGTAAGAGGTTGATGGTCCGTGTAAATTTTTATTTCTTTGGCACCGTAGAGATAATTTCTCAAATTATCTAATGCCCACACGATAGCCAGCATTTCTTTTTCGTTTGTAGCGTACCCTTCTTCGGTTTTATTTAGTGAGCGTGATATATAAGCGACAGGCTTATCCTTACCAATCTCTCCCTGTGAAAGGACAGCACCGATGGCGTAATTCGAGGCGTCAGTCGTAAGATTAAATGGTTTGTCAAAATCAGGGAACGCGAGAATTTCTGCTGTTGTTAAGTGAGCCTTTAACTTTTGGAAGGCAATTAATTCCTCATCATTTAATTTTATCTGAACTTTCCTGGACTGAGTAGCCTTTACTTGCGCATTTTCTCCCCTTGTCAGATTTGTTAGTGGCTTTGCCACCTTCGCGTAGTCTCTGATAAAGCGCCTATAATATGACGTCATTCCTAGGAATCCTTTTAACTCCTTTAGGTTCGTAGGAGGTAGCAGTTTTTCAATAGCTTCTACTTTTTTGGGGTCAGGCTTTATCCCTTTAGAATTCACGACATACCCTAAAAATTCCACCTCTTTTTGCATAAAATGCGTTTTCTCAATGTTAACTTTTAGATTTGCTTCTTCCAATCTTCTGAAAATTGTGTCGACGTTATTCAAGGTCTCCTCTTCGCTATGTCCAAATACGATTATATCGTCTATGTAGACGTAACAAATCTTTCCTATAAATTCCTTAAGGACATCATCGATCATTCGTTGGAAGATTGCTGGGGCATTTTTCAGGCCAAAGGGTAAGCGAAGGAATTCATATTTCCCATTCATTGTCGAGAATGCAGTCTTAGGAATGTCTGAAGATTTCATCGAAATTTGGTGAAAGCCGGAAGTCAAATCTATCGTAGTAAAAAACTGTGCGTTACCCAGACTCGCCAACGTGGCATTTATATCCGGAATTGGGTAAGTGTCGGGAACAGTCACTGCGTTAAGTCGTTTGTAGTCAACTACTAACCGATATTGTTTTTCTCCAGTTGGTTTTGGTTTTTTGGGCACCACCCATATCGGTGAATTATAAGGGCTTTTTGAGGGGCGTATTATCCCTTCGGATAATAACTCCTTAATTTGCCTATCAACTTCATCCCTCATTGCAGCTGGATATGGATAACTCTTTGAGTAAATTGGGTCAGAGGTGGTCGTTCTTATTTCTGCTTGCACGCTAGTCGCAGCAGCTTGACTATCATCAAGTGGCCCGAATAAGGTTTTGTATTTGCCTATCATTTCATTAATTTTGTCTCTTATTCCCGTAGACAAGGATTCGTTCAATATGTAATTTAAATTATTGGAAAATTTTGCCTTGAGAGGTATTTTAATCGTTTCCCTAATTAAAAGAAAATTTTCTTTCCTGTCGACAACTGCCCCCAAAGCCTTTAGAGTGTCATCGCCTATAATACCATCGAAGGTAATGAAGCCAGGTAATATGTAAAACGTAATTGGGTCTGATATTCCGTATTTAATGAAAAATTTTCCTACTATTTTTTTATTAATTTCGATCTTCCCGCCAGCAGTACTAACTACAAGTGGTTTCGATAAGGGTATGCTTCCGCCGGACAGTTTTGGGCTACAAAAGTTTTTGTTCGAGCCGGTATCGATCAAAAAGTTAAAGGTTTTATTTTTAGCAGTGGTATATTCTATGTAAGGTAAGCTTGATGGCCTGCCTCCATAAAATTTTGATCGCTTGCAGCATTGTCGAAACTTCCCACAACTTCTTCCTGAGGAGGGAATTCCTCAGCATCTAGATGATAGAGCCGCGGTTGTTTATCCCTATTAAATATTTCTGTAGCGCCTCTTTTTTCAACTGGTCTAGGACGGTTCATATAATTTACCCTTCGTGTCTGCATCGAACGGTCCACTTCCATTGGCTCTGGTTTCACTTGATCCAGCTTAGGGTAGGGTGTTGGCTTGTAATTAGGATTCGGGTTATGCTTCGGGAAGTTATAATTTCTTTGCTGCCAGTTATTGTATCTAAATGGGTTTGGAGGAGGATTGTTGTAAAAAATCTTAGGAGGTCTAGGTGGAGTAACTGTATGCGCTTGAGAAGATTGTTGGGTATTATTCCTAGCAGGTGTTCTGGTGTGGAGAATATTATTTCTCATCGTTAGATTTTGTAACTCTAGACACGCTGAGTACGCTTCTGGCAACGTTTTCGGCCGTTGAATTATCACCATTCTGGACAATTCAGGAGTAAGACCCCGAATAAATATGTCCAAAGCTCTGTTCCTGTGCGTAGCGATCAGAGCATTAATGGTTTCCTCGCTATATGTCTCTGTTTTTAATTTGTTAATAATAAGCGATAATTGTTGGTTAATGGTGGAATAAAATTCGTCCACCTTCGACGAACCTTGACATAGCTGGTTGAGTTGATGCTCTAACGTCTGAACATCCCTCTTATCAGCATAATGGAGCGATAAAACTTTCTTAACTGTGCTCCAGTCGGCTTCAAATACGTTATAGGACACGAGAGCCGCGTCCGCTTCTCCTACAACCTTCTGTCTGATACTTTGCATGATTGAGCGATAAATAGGTTTATCCCTCACTATCTCAAAATCTTTTAATACCATTTCTACAGAATGCACCCATGATACATAGTGCAAAGGATTGCCGTCAAACGTGCGCAACTCCTTAACACTATCGGGAAGCCTAGAGATAGCCTTTAAATCTTCTTCCGTCCTTGGGACCTGTAATGCTGGAGCTATCTCCACTTCTCCTTGTTCTCGTTCTCTCATCCGTTCTATTTGCCTACTTAATTCGGAAACACTAACATTAGCCTGCTCTATTCTGCCCAGTCTACCCTCTAGTAATTTCACCTGCCCTAGGAGGCAATTCACTGCCCCCGTTAGACTAGTCAAACTTGTCTTCATTTCTTCCATAGTCACAAATGTTATTCAAAAAACAATTTGGTAAAAGGACTCACCTGGCAATTTTAGTTGTTGTTAAAGCTTTTTGGAGACCTTCAATTAGCGTGAACTGACAGTTCGGCACTTTTTATATTTTATGCTTTTGTTTTTGTTCTCCTTAAAACGTCGGTTACTTTCCTACAACAAGGACGTTTAAGAGATAAATAGAATTTACAGGTATCTCTGTTCTTGTTGTTTCTTTTCCTTTAAACAATTGATGTTAAAGTGCAATTTAAAAATTTCTTAAATTAAAACTTTTATTTTTACTTTTATCAATTTTCGTTTTATTCAATTATTTTATTTTATGATTTCATATAAACATTTATTTTAAATTTCTCTAAAAGCCATTAACAGTATGCGTGTGCTCACAAAGTTACCCGTTTTTCACACTTTCACTTCTTTTCTATAAATTATTTGTTAAAAAAAAAATTCTTTTCTGTGAGAATTTTTATTTTTTTAAATTTTATATTAATATTTTATCTTTTTTGTAAGTATATTAATTTTCATAAATTTTCCCGACCTTGCAGGATAATATTTATAATATTTTTTCCTTCTTTCCACTGTTAAAATTTTTCAGATTTTTAATTCGTATTCTTTTCTTTTTTATTTAATTTATTTTCTTTAATTTATTTTAATTTTCAAATTTTTTTATCAATTCTCAAGCCTTATACTTGAATTTCTTTTTTATACTTTCTTTTTTCCTTTTTTCTTTTAAATTACACAAATAAGAATTTTTATATATTTTATCTTAATTTTTGTTTTTTTATTATTATATTTTATTATTGAGCCTTGGCGAGGGTGCGCGACGCGACCGTTTGAAATTCCTTTTTTTATCTTCACGGAAGCTCCGTATAATTCCGGTTTGGAAACCCACTTTTATACTCGTGGATACCTACTAAGGTACGGTTCACTTCACTTTCGCCTCGGTAACCTTCTGTGGTGTTTCTTAACCACCAGGAATACCGGATTAGCGAAGGAGGATTTCCCTATTAATTAGTTATTACTTTAATTATTGATCTTTCAATAATACTGGAGGGTCCCGTAGGAATCGCAGTATCTTTGATGGTTTTTATTTATGAAGTTATCCTCTTTTTTTATTATTTTAAGGACTCCGCAGTTTTTAAGCGGGTCCCTGCTCGGGCGCCAGTTAAGGAATTTCAAATGGTTTAACCAAAAAATAATAATTTACTAGGGCGCTCCGACTGCGCCCTGATTAATCAAACAAACTTTAATATATTTTTAAACACCTTTATTTAAACAATTCTAAAACAATTTTTAAACACCTTTATTTAAACAATTCTAAAACAATTTAATTACTTTAATTAATGCGACTTGTTCGTTGTTCACCGCTGCCAAGACTGCCTTCTTTACATTTTATTCTTCCCAATTAAGCCTCTGTTACACACGTTGCATTCCCAACCGTAGGCATGCAAGCGCTTAGCTTGCGATTATGATTTTCATGTAACCTGATATTCTTTTGTATTTCACAATCAGGCCGGATGCGCGTGCAAAGTCGTGGGAATGAACAAAATTGTGAATTATGCTGACACTGCCAAATTCTTTTCAGGTGCAGTGTCGGCAGCGTTGTTAACTTGTATTACCGTTGTCTGTTTCTACAGTTTGCTTGGCAAACTTTGCTACTTCCTTCTTTCGTCTTTGTGTATTTAAGTATATTATGTCTTCTTTAGCGAATTCTACTTGTTTACGTCCTTTATTGTGGTATTCCAAGGTTTTTTCTTGAGCTTTTTTTATTAGTTCATATATGTATGTGAGGATACCCCTTCGCTAAAAAGAACACATCCTCGGGTTTCTCTTTTATAACTGAATGAATAGTTTTATTTTACTGGCGTATAGCCTCAAATAAGTTAGATCCTTGTGGATTTTTTAAAATTAAATTAATAAAAATTCAATAATAGTGCTGTGCACACGTTCAACTTGGCCGTTTGTTGTTGAATGGAATGGTGCTGAGACAACATGTTTTATATGTAATCTTTCATATATTTGATTAGCTAAAATTCCATTGAAGCCAGGTTCGTTATCTGTTATTACAAACTCTGTGTTTGGGTATGTTAAAGAGAGTATTTCATCAATGTTTTTATACATACCATTTCGTGTTGGTATATGTCTCATATGTAAATATTTTGAGTATTTGTCGAGAGTAGAGATATAATGTTCTCCACAAAAGTGAAATACGTCCATGTGTATGTCTTTTCCTGCTTCTGTTGGTATTGGTGATTCTTTTATTGGTACTTTATTAGGTTTGCGATCGTATTTAAATATTGGACATGAATCGCATTTATTCGCTATTTCCGTAGGGTTCTTTCTAATCTCTGGCCAAAGGTATTTTCTTTCTAATTCTAGTATATTATTTTGTACATTTCTGTGAGCTCTCTCATGGATTTGTTTCACTATCTTTAATTGTTCTTCTTTATCAATTACGTCTTCTACTAAATCGTTGGCATGTATGAATTTGACTGTAGGAAATGTAGTTGTTAGTGTATTTTTTATTTTATAAATTGTCTCTGCGTCTGAGAGTAAACCATTTAAAACCTTTTGTTTTAGTATTAGTTTCATGTTTTCTGTCAGTTTCTCGTTAGTTGTAAATTTTATTGTATGTCTGGTATACCTTCTAAATATGTTTTTAGATTCGAGTGAATCTGAAGTGTCTTGTATTATTAAGATTTGATTTTTAAAGTGATTCAAAATTTTCTCACTTCGTTTCAATTCTTCTGTTGGCGAACTCTGAGCAGAATGCTGATATTCCTCTGTGCTCGAATTTATTTGTTGCTGTCTGGATAAAGCGTCAGCTACATCGTTTTGATGTCCTGGTTGGTACAGGATTTTCACTACATATTCTTCATGAAGTCTTTCCATCTTTTTAGTTTGGTGTTTGGATTTTTTTCTGACACCGAAAATAATAATGATTGGTGTTCAGTGTAAATGGTTAAGTCTGCTATGCCATAAAGGTAGTTCCTAAGTCTTTGCAATGCCCATACTATGGCTAATAATTCTTTCTCGTTAGTCGAGTAATTCTGTTCAGTCTCATTTAGTGTTCTAGATATAAACGATATTGGTCTTAAATGCGTCTAAACCATTTTCATCCAAAGTTATGTTAATCTTTGCACTTTGGTTCTTTGAAATACCTCCATTTTCTTCTCTTAAAAATGTGTTTAATGGTTTTGTAATTTTAGCAAAATCTTTTATGAATTTCCTATAATAACTTGCTTAACCTAGAAATGATCTGAGTTCCTTTAATGTAGTAGCAACAGGATAATTTTTTATTGTCTATATCTTCGTAGGATCTACGGTGATGCCGTCATGTTTTATTACATGTCCTAAATATTCAATTTCTTCTTTAAAGAAGTGAGATTTTTCATTAGAAATTTTCATATTGGCTTTTCGTAATGCATCTACTATAGTATTGATGTGTTCTATATGTTCTTCTTCTGAGGAAGAGTATATGAGAACGTCATATATGTAGACATAAGCAAATTTCCCAATATATGGCCTGAGGATGACGTCTACGCATCGTTGAAAAATGGAGGGTGCATTCTTTAATCCGAATGGCATCCGTAAAAATTCATATACTTAGCGCCGTTTATCGAAAAGGCTGTTTTCTCATGATCTTCTTTCTTCAATCTAATTTGATGAAATCCTGATTCCAAATCTAAAGTTGTAAATACCTTAGCTTTCCCTAAATTTTGAATTGTCATATTGACGTCAGGTATCGGATATCTATCAGTAATAGTCTGGGAATTTTAGGAAATCTACAACCATGCGCCTTTTTGGTCTACCTTTATCATCAGTGAATTTTTTTGCGACTGTCCATATGGGACTGTTGTAGGGGCTTTTACTTGGCTGAATTACTTCATTATGTAAAAGGTCCTGAATTTCCTTGTTGATAAACTCGTTATCAGAATATGGATATGGATATTGTTTAGTCCATATAGGTTCCTCCGACTTTGTCCTAATAGTACCTTCTATAGTTGTTATGTAGGGTTAGTTTTCGTTAGCGAAATTATTTCTATTCATAATTTCCTATATTTGAGTTCTATATTTTTCATTATTAATGTTATAGTTAATCCTGTGGGTTTTTTCTTTATCCCTATATTTCATTTCATTATTTACTAAATCTATTGTTGCACCTATTTCTCTCAATCCTTGCATCCCTAGAATCATGTCAGAACTAGTTAGTGAATTAATCTCGAAGAATGTATAGATTTCTTACTTTTCACTTATGAATATCCATGCAACGTTTTTACTTTAATTGGATTTTCTAATTTAACACTATATTCTATTTTACACCTGGTGTCTATATAATTATTAGCAGCTCCACAATCTATTAATATATTAATGGTCTTACCCGTTCTTCTGTCTGTTTTTTGTAAATGTGGTAGGCCATATCTTAGCTGTTTTGTATTCATCTTCTTCATCGTATTCGCCTTGTATTGAGGTGATGTCATTTTCTTCTACTGTGTTGTTGATTCGTTATTGCATGTGCTGATTGAAGTGGTTGTTGGAAACGTTGTATTCTGGTTTAAAAGGTTGTTGTTGACGAAAAAGATTGTTGTATCTTTGTTGATCGTTGTTATGTTGAAATTGAGTAGGTTGACGTACGTTTCTATCTGTAGTGTCTACTTCCATCGTTTGGCTTGTTGTTTGATGATTGAGTGTTGAATGAACATTCGGTCGAAAACGATTCCTTTCAAAGTGTGACGTTCTTTGTTGATTATGTGGATTATGTTGGGTGTGATCGATGATCTGATGAATCAAACTGTAGATGTTTGTCGTCATGGTATATGGTGCTGGCTATACCGTATGCTGTCTCTAGGTTTCTAGGATTTTGAGCGTAGAGAGTGCTTATTGTATATTTAGAATTCAAACGTGTTATGAATGCTCGAACCGCCTCTTGATTTGCAAATGATTTCATTGCTTCGTCCCCTTTTTCCATCCCAATTTTTTAAAGTATTAGATTAAGTGCTTCGTTCATTGCCGAATGATACTCAGCTAATTCTTTTCTTCATTGAGAATTCTTTTTCATTTCTTCTAGGAGTACATACATTGGACGTTGGTCAGCGTATGTATAATCCAAACGATTTATTATAGAATAAAAATTAAAAATTGTGTTGTGGTTTATTAGGATGTCTGCTGCTGCTCCTTGAATTTTTCCTCAAACTATTGGTGTATCTAGAATTAATGCCAAAACACAACATAGAGACATAAATTTTATACCATTCTCTTGGAAGTTTTTATAAAATTGTTCGGTTTGAAAATAACAAAACTCGGTCCAATAATTAATGAGATATAGCCAAAAGACCTTCTTTTGTTATATTTCCTATTCTGTTGTTTTTTATGGCCCTGACTTTCCTACGGTCAATTATATGAAGCAGTTCTCTTGTATGGAGTTCTACGAAGGTTTAGACTGAAAATAATTGAAGTCGGTCCATAACCGACTAAAATATGAGCAAAAAAAAAGGTATTCGAAATAATTTTTGCTTTTAAAATTTTTTTTAAAAAGTTGCGTGGGGATTCAATCCAACAACCTACTGGTTGGTAGTCACAATCGCTTCTTGTACACCACAGAGCAGTTGTATTTTCCATAGTAGCTTACGCGTTTAAGAACATAATATATCGTATTTATTATAAAATACTAAAACTTCAAATTCTTGATGGAAATTGGTGTGGTTGTTGTAAATTGGCCCTTTTTGTCACACATTCATTACGTACATACTGAATTGCGTTCATGGGGACATGTACACATTTTGTGTATACATGTGCATATTTAAACAGTCATAAAGTAATGATTTGTTTATTTGTTTTTGTTTGTTTCTTTAAACTTATTTTTGTACGTTTATTAGTATAATATTATGCACGCGTATTACAGTATTTTTTATCGGTTACATTTTCTTTTCGTATATAAATAACCATAATTATTTTTTATATTATTTATATTAAAGAAATGTAATGGATCGTCAAGACACTATGTACAAGTAAATATACTAAATCAATGAAATTGAGTTTTAGTTTTGTTTTAAAAATGTATTAATTTTTCATTTTTTATGCCTATTTGTGATTTCAGAAGAAAGGTAAAATTGATGCTTATATCCTGTTTTATACTTAAGTAATTTTAATTATTTTCTATATTCAGGTGGAGATCGTATTTGTATTTGTACAATGTGATAAAAAATCTTTTGGCAATTAAAATGTTATTTGGATACTTAGTAACACATAACAAAGCAGAAAAATCTCTTCCCGGCTAGAATTTGATAAGAAATGTTTCTTTCATTCTGTAACATCAGTGACTTAAACTTCAAAAGCACTTCATTTGCCTTTTCTATAAAATTAAAACAAAGTTTGATGTAAGAATTTAATTTGATATCAAGCTCCAAAATGTAATTAGCAAAGAAACTAAAAAATTGAAAACCCCGCGAAAATAGCGCATATTCTAAAAATTGCAACTGCAATATTGGAAATTATTCCCAAAATTTATTTTAAAAAAATATTTGGCAATCGGCAGCCAGAAATCTTGCAAAAATTTATAAAATGCCAAAAATTCTTAAAAATATGAGAACATCAGGAAAATTGTATGATTCAATATTGATTAAAAAACAGCAAAATTATAGAGTAAAAAAACTAAAAAAATATCATTTCCATTGTGAAAATTAAACTTTTATTAAAAACTATTTTGTATTTGGAATAAAAATTTAAAATGCATTTGTATTTTGAATAAAAGTATTACAAATACCTACTTTCCACAAATTTAGCTTCTAGATTGCATTATGCAATTGAATAATTTAATGTGGGCTTAATTAAAATGTATTCTAAGAATAGTTCGCAATTCATCAAATATTTTTTCAAACAATCAGTTCCTATCGTATACATACATACATATGAACTTTGGATTTTTAGATCGGAATGTTAGGGGAAAATTTCCAAAAATAGTATATGCATACATAATTGTATTTTATTTTATTTTTGCATATTATCGTATTTTTCTCAATTCAACATATAAAAATGATAAGTTAAGATCTTAGGAGATAAAAAATTGATTTCTTCATATTCATATAAAATTAGCTGGTCTTACTTACATTTATTAAAAACACCTAATCATAGTTTTGCAGAATATCGCATTGTCGATAGCACGCACTACGGAATTGGACGCGGATTAATGGTGAAATATTACGAAAATAAGCCGAATTATGGGTTGGATTTGAGAGCAAAAAGCTTTCTGTTTGCGATTTTATCGTAGTTTTTCATATTTAGTTCTCTATCTTACCTAGTAAACGCAGAAGAAGATTTAAATAAAATTTGTTTTTATTTAAATCCATCTGTTTTCTTAGCAGGCTGATTATTAACTAACGAATTCGTATTTTTTAAATCAATTGTCGTTGAAATGCCATTGTGTTTATATATCAGAAATATACAGGTTATATTGAACCAAAACCTTTATCGTCTGGTACAAACGCAATACAGATAAGTAAATGGAAAAGTTAACAAAATTTTAAAAAGACAACTATCAGAATACCACTAGTTTACATACGTACGTACATCATACGAGTTTCAAAGAAAAAATTAATTAAAATAATGAATTAAAATATGTTGTTATATTTTATAATTTAACATTTTTTCTTACACCGCCAAGTTATTTTTATTTTTGGTATTAATATTATATTATATCAAATAAAAACGTCGACAACTAACTAAATTCATTATATAATTATTTTATCACTGTACAAAATCCTATCTGATAATATATTGGATATTTTTTAAAAAATAAACCTTTTATCGTTCATAAAATTAGAAAAAAAAACACAAAAATTAAAAAAAATATTATAAATGAGGTTGTGCCCTGGCTTTCTAATAAATTGTTGAAAAAACTTTTTCAAATAAACAGTAAAAGTAATAAAAACAACTAAATATCGAAAACCAAAAAAATGCATTTTGTTGCGTTCAGGATTCGAAACCATGCCACCACCGGGTAGGGTACGGTTTCAAATCCTGTTTAAAAGTGTTTAAACGTTATGTTTTTTATATATATTTTTTGAATTGATGAGTTGTGAATTGTACCCTAAAAATTTAAGGATATAATGTTTCCCAACATTGGCTTCAAATTTAATTTTTATTATTGTGAATTTTATCTTTATAAGTTTTTTTATCTTTAACGAATCTGCTGGGCGATAGCGCCAAATACATTGGTTCTGTAAATTCATTATTTTTTCACCTCTCAACCAGTCAAGAGCTTCTCCAGCAGAGTCACCGTAGTAAGCTGTAATTGAAATCTAAATTGCTGAAATAATAAAAATTATCCCATGTAAGTCGTTTGAAAAGGTTTGTTTCATTTTCTATATAAAAAAGCAGGAAACCCCTTCTGCCCGTGAATTGCCTTATCCTAACTCCCCGGGTGCAGCACATTGTTCTATTTGTGATTAGAAGGCAGAAACTTGCTTTTGTTACTCCATCCGCTCATTTGGTTTTCAAAGCAAGGGTTTGCCAGACTTATATTTGACGTTTCTACAAACGGTGAAACCCGTTTAGTTAATATTTGTGGCTGTGTATTAACAGGCAGTCCAAGTTTATCCATGGTCCTTCGAGCTAAAGGTACAAAAATTATTTAAGAAATTCTAAAAATCACGCCAAGGTTCAAAATTGTCTGTTCCTCTGGCATCACCATTTCCAACATACAGTCCGCATACTTACAGACATACATACAAATGTGTATTCACACACAATTCTCTCAATAAAACTTGCAATTCCAAATATACGAAAAGAAAAAAGACCAATTTTAGTTTGAGATGTGGTATGAGAAAAGACACAACGATAAATCCGAAGAATTTTAGCAAAATCGAAAAAAGGTTAAAAAAGAAATACCTACATACAGACTTGTTAAGAAAATAGCAAATTTAAAGATAAAGAAAACAATTTTAAATAAGAAGGAAAGTGAATAAGTGAAATAGCCAAAGTTCGATCAAACACACCAAAGTTCGTCTATCGACGGTTCCCTCCAAGGGAACCACTAATGCAGGCCACGCATTAGTGAGTAAATATATGAATGCATAAGATCCCAAAGCTGGAATCTAAAGCAACAACTACAACTAATTGAAAACGGTTGGAAACGGAAGATAAAATCTAAAGGTCAAAGTTAGCAGCAAAAAGGAAAGAAACAGTGAGTAAAGAATAATTGTTTTTTAGGTTGTTTGCACTCAATCATATACACATACACTGGTACATACATACATACATGCATAAACAGTAACTTGCTGGTTTAAATTCGAATATGTATGTAAGTCACATTGAAAACCAAAAACATTATTTCAGAATGTACCGCAACAGATACCCTTCATACATCATTAGTTATATTTTGTAAGAGAAAGAGTTACATATGTTCTCTTAAGCACAAACCTAGTGAATTGGTTTAGTTTGTGCGGTCGAATGATGCCAGATCAACATAATTAGTTTTCACATTCCCAACCCTAAAATCGTCAAAATGACAATGAAATATACGTATATTATAGACATTACTAGCAAAGTATCCAATTTCACTGGATATAACATAAAAAATAGATAAGCAAATCAAAGCGAAATTATTTAATACAACTAGAGAAATAAATATGAGGAGATGCTATTTAAGTAAAAAATGAGAAAAAAATTATATAAAACAAACGTATTTCAACAAACAATCCATTTCTAATCAATTTTCTAGCCAATTTTTTATGGAACTTAAATGTTAATGAAAGCCGAGCGAACAATTACACCTAACATTTTAAAGTGCCCACATACTTTTCTTCGTACATCATCGTGAGATTACGGTCAAGAATTAGAAGGAAAAATCGTGGCAAATCGATATATATATATATATATATATATATATATATAGAAGAATGTCACAAAAGAAATAATTTGCATTAGTAAATCCCAATATACATAGGTTGCCAACCAGCTATGTATACAATAGATGTGCATCAAGTTTGAACTCCAAATAATCGTACCATCACAAATCCCAGCCAGCTATTACATGTCGAACCTATAGCAACAATTATAATAAAAAATAAAGTAAAACAAACTGAACTTTTGTGTATTTGCATTTTTTAGTTAGAATTTGTATCACTTATAAACTCTTACTGCTACATCCCAGCAAACAAAAGGGTTTAACAAATTTAAACTGAAAATCAAAATATTTAACAAATCAATTCCGAAAACTAAGTGAATAAAAGTCAAGACGCTAGGTGTCAATTTCGTTAGTGATTCTCAATACTACACTTTCAAGAAAAAAAAATTTTGTGTACAGATTTGAGATAATTATTACAATTGGGGGGAATCCCATCCAACATTTTAAGTCAAGATAAGTGTTTCACCATCACCACTCAATAACAGATTTGTGTTTTAGAAGATTAGAAAGCACGTTTAATGTATCAATTCGTGTTTAATATAAACCGATTTACACAGTTGATGATTTTTTTGTTGTTACACGGAATTCAAAATTGTTTCTCCCACTGAACATTTTTGATGTGTCAATTTGTGTTTAATATAAACCGATTTACATAGTTGATGATTTTTGTTGTTGTTACGCGGAATTAAAAATTGTTTTTCCCACTGAACATTTTTAGTTCAACTCAATACCTTAAACACTATATTACCACAAATCCTAGCGAACACTCCGGTTGGATATCAAGTGGGTTAACGGCATTTAAGTTGACCATAAGTCAAAGCAAACAAAGTTTTGGGTCAAGGGTTTCAGTTTTGTGCACAATTTTTTTTATATCCCAGCGAACATAGTGGATACAGCTGGAATAAATATTTTCCCTCGCTTGCTGATATAACCTTAGAAATGGATGCAGATTTCATATTTGACTCAGACCTGTTAGTTACGTTTTGTTCTGAATTCAATAGCGTCCAGGACGAGGAACTAACAGAGTCTTTTCTGGAAGTGAATCTTCAGGACCTAAATGTTAATTAGGAAAATCTTCAAAGGTCATACAGAGCTGTCTGTACGGCAAAAGATAGCAGAATTGAAAGATTTTCTAGAATCGGCACGAGCTAAGTATTCTAACTGCACAAAAGCCTATCTCAAGTATAAATCGAAAATTGTCGAGTCGCAGAGGTCTTTTATTGTAAATGCTCCTATACAAATAATTGAATCCACCCCCAACGAAGACACGTTTTCTCATATTAAGGTCCCACCTTGTGACACAGATATCTTCTATGGTGGTTATGAAGAGTGGCCGTCCTTCCGGGACATGTTCACGGCCGTATATATTGATAATGCCAGAATTCCCCCAGTTCAAAAACTGTATTATCTCAGATTAAAGGTACAGGGACAAGCATGCGGTATAATAAAAAAATATAAGTTGTGCGCTGAAAACTTTAACCTTGCGTGGAATGCTCTAAAAGAGCGATATGAGAATCAAAGGATTCTTGTGGAAAATCAAATTAAGATACTGCTTAATTTATCCACTAAGCTCTGAAAGCAGTGAAACTTTTCAAACCCTTCAAAGCACAATTAATAATTGTCTCGCAGCAATACAAGCCCAGGGTGTTCCAACAGATCAATGGGACCCATTTATTGTTATATTGTGTTCAAGCAAGCTTCCAGTGGAAACTCTTTCCTTATGGGAACAATCACTTCAAACCCATAGAACCCTAGTTAAATGGGCAGAAATGGATAAATTTCCGAATCATAGATGTGAGGTGGTTGAAAGATTGGAGTCCCGAAATAAGGATCAATACACATATCCTCCTAAGAAAGAAATTAAGTTTAAAGCGGCCACACCTAAAACAGAAATAGTATACTATCCATGCAAGATTTGCGCCTCGAACCACTCACTTAAAACCTGTCCCCAATTTTTAGGGTTTGATCCCCAAACTAGAACTCAATTTGTCTCTGATAATAAAATTTGCCTCAATTGCTTAGCATATAGCCATATGAGAAACGAATGCCCTAACAAATTCTCTTGCTCTCATTGTAAGAAGTATCATCATTCGTTATTGCATTTTTTTAAACCCATGGCTCCCAATTCTGCAAACTTCTTCAGAGATCAGAAGCCAGAAACGTCAGTACAAGCGAGAGCAAGAGAGTCATCGTCGACAACCGCTAATTCTGACGAGCAATCACACGCTGAAAATACGCTGTTGCCTACCGCCATCGTTCAGATTAGGCACCAAGCCGAAGATTTTCAAGTCCGCGCCTTTTTAGATCAGGGTTGCGAAAAAACTTTCATTTCAAAAAAGCTCCAGCAACAACTAATGCTTCCCACGCAACCAATGTCCTTCCAAATCCGTGGAATTGGTGGTCAGATAGTAGCGCACTCGAACTCTTTGTGTAAATTGACCCTGTATTCCTCAAAATTTAATCGCTATGTTGACGTACAAGCAATAGTAGTTCCAAAAATCACCCGAATGCTACCGAGCTTCTCGGTCGCAAGATCTGACATTCCTTTCTCCGCTTTAAGAGATATGGAGTTAGTTGACCCCGATTTCCATAGGTCTGGGCATGTGGACTTGCTCTTGAGAAGTAATGTTCTTCCGCAAGTTCTTCTTGAAGGAGTAAGATTTATTGCTCAATCTCTTATGGCACAGTCAACTATCTACGGTTGGGTTATTAGTGGGCCGATAAGAAGTGAATCAGTGTCTACCTTTTCAATTGGCGTCACAGAAGTTGTTTCTGATACTATAAGTGATCAGTTGAAAAAGTTTTGGGAGCAAGAAAATGTTCCCAGTCACCGTCCTCAGTCCAAAGAAGAGGAATTCTGTGAATCCCTGTTTCGGGAAATCACGTTTCGCAACAAGGACGGTCGTTATGTGGTAAAACTCCCTTTTCGACCCGAATTTCCACGTGACATATGCCTTGGAACTTCCCGATCTTGGCCAAAGCGCAATTCTTCCATATGGAACGCAGCCTAGAAAAGAATCCTGATTTATCCTAAACTTATAGAAATGTATTGGAAGAGTATATATCATAGAACCATATGAAACCCACTGTGTCATCAGAAAATGTATCTCGTTACGGATATAATTCATTATATTTACCACATCACGCAGTGGTTAAGCCCGAGAGCCGTAGTACAAAAGTAAGGGTAGTTTTTAACGCGTCCAGAAAAACAAGTTCTGGGCTGTCACTCAATGATGTCCTGCACGTAGGACCCACTCTACAATCTGACTTGGTGAGCGTAATTTTGAAATGGCGACTGCACTGGTACGTTTTCAATGGCGATATAGAGAAGATGTACCGTCAGATTCTGGTTCATAAAGATGCACAATACCAACGAATTCTCTTTCGAAGAAATAAACACGAGCGCATTCAAGACTTTGCGCTAAAAACAGTAAAGTTTGGAGTAAATTGTGCGCCATATCTGGCGATTAGGACTCTAAACCAGCTGGCTACTGATTCTTGCGAAATGTACCCTCAAGCAGCTTATATTCTCCAACACGAAATATATGTAGATGATATATTATCTGGTTCTCACGATGAGAAGTCGGCAATTGAAGGTTTAGCCGAAGTAATTGAGGTTCTGAAATCTGCAGGTTTCCCCTTAAAAAAATCACTTCAAACTGCCCTGGATTCTTAGCATCAGTCCCAAAAGAAAACCTTCTGGATTCCGATTTTCTTAAATTTAAAGGAAAAAGTCCAACCAAAACTCTTGACATGCAATGGAATGCGCTATCCGATTGTTTCTCATGCACTCTCGAACT
This sequence comes from Gymnocheta viridis, assembly GCA_956483585.1. Taxonomy (NCBI): domain Eukaryota; kingdom Metazoa; phylum Arthropoda; class Insecta; order Diptera; family Tachinidae; genus Gymnocheta; species Gymnocheta viridis. Next base: position 81,130,158 of record OY101441.1, on the reverse strand, counting down.
GATCAGTGCCACGACTGCTATCACTAAGAGGCAAATTATTTCAAATGTTGCCAAGCTGTTCGACCCCGCCGGCTGGATTTCTCCATTCATCATCCTAGCCAAAATTATTCTCCAACAACTCTGGTTGGATGGTACGGGTTGGGACGAAAATGTGAAGCCCTCTACACTAGCAGCATGGACAGATTTCGTTGAAAATCTTCCTATGATCTCTTAAATCAAAATACCCAGATGGATTGAATTTACTCCATCACGATTAACCCAAATTCACGGATTTTGCGATGCATCCGAAAAAGCTTATTGTGCACCTGTTTATTTCCGCATTCAAACTGATTCATCAGTTGTATCACATTTATTGGTGGCGAAAACAAAGGTTGATCCCATTAGTCTTCCCCGTTTGGAACTCTGTGGAGCCCTTTTGTTATCAAAACTAATCAAAAATCTCACTAGCACTTTGCCATGCTCGAATTACAGTCTCTTTCTCTGGACCGACTCCTCTATCGTTTTAGGATGTTTAGGAAAGCCACCAAATACCTGGAAAACTTATGTCGCCAACCGAATTGCAGAAATAATACGCAATGTAGGAAATATTTCATGGCGGCATGTGCGGTCAGCTGACAATACCGCAGACCTGGGATCTCGTGGTTGTAGCCCAGCTCAACTCATGGATAACCCTTTATGGTGGAGGGGGCCGTTTTGGCTTCAAAAAGCCCCCGAAGAATGGCCAAAGCCCATAACTCCTCACGAGAACTCCCTTGAAAAAAAAACAGAAGGTCGAAGTTTTCCACATTATCACCAATGATGACATACTAAGCCGGTTCTCAAAATGGGACAGGGCTATTCGAGTAATGACTTATGTATTTCGATTCCTTAAGGCTCTTAAGAAAAGATTGGAAAAGTACATGAACCACCACTGATGATAGTCTCCAAACCTCATAATGTACACCCGGCGGACGCAGTGTCTGCCATATGTACGCAAGTTCCATTCATTAATCCCGACGAATTCTTAGAAACCAAATACAAATTAATACACATAACCCAAATCTCATACTACAACGCTGAATTTAACTCCCTACTCAAATTCAAAAGCGTTAATAAAAAGAGTTCTCTCTATCCTTTGAATCCTTATTTGGATGAAAATGATATTATCCGAACAAACGGTAGAATCGCTAATGCCGCCCTACCTTATACCGAACGACATCCGATTATTCTTCCCACTAATTCTGTTTATTGCAAACTGTTTATTGAATTTTCACACAGCCTTCTTATGCATGCCGAAATCAATTTAATGTTGAGAGCAATAAGGGGGGAAAGATATGATAGAAAAATACGCATCTCACGGCTTCCAGTGGCACTGTATACCCCCAAATGCTCCACATATGGGCGGACTGTGTGAAGCTGGCGTTAAATCGTTTAAAATACAATTTAAAAAGGTAGCAAAGAGTACTAAGTACACATTCGAAGAGTTCACGACACTGTTAACACGAGTGGAAGCAGTTCTTAACTCAACGCCATTGTCTCCCATGTCAGACGATCCAAATGAATTGCTCGCACTCACTCCCGGTCACTTCTTACGCGGCTCTCCCTTGATAGCATCACCCGAAGCCCCCACATGGCCCATAGCCTTACGAGATCGATGGGAAAGACTAAAAGTCTTACATCGCCAGTTTGCTCAACGGTGGAAGGATGGGTATCTTAAAGAGCTTCAAAAGCGATATAAATGGCAAAGCACAGTTATCTGTGATTTTTATTACTCTTACTTTTTATTTGAAAAAGTTCGTTTTTTTAAAGAATTTTTGATAGCTTCAAATTATTTTCAATATGAAGATAATATTGGAACATTTTAATCATTAGACTTACAGATTTATGTAATAGTAGGCGATTTTTTCAATCAATTTTGGGGGAATTTTTTCATTATTAAATCTGTTCTTACGTTTTAAATCATTTATTTGTTTAGTCGAAGACCACTGGCTTTTTAATGAAGACATTGAAACACTTCTTGGATGTGTGAAAAATTATATAAGTGCTCATAAATGGATGTTAATATTTTTATAATGCACCCCAGACAAGAAAGTGTTACAAATTTGTTACGAAATTCATAATTTATGGCTGACTTCATAAACGCAGTTTGCAAAGCACCACTAGAATGCCTTGTAAACTCATGCTTCCAGTGTTGCTTTGCAAGATGTGTTTATGAAATCAGCCTATACTATGAAATAGAGATTAGAACCAACAATGCGTGACCGTGATTAATTTTTTATTTCCATCACGTGAGGGTGCGTCCGTGAGACTGTGAGTGACAATTTTTTTTTTGCTTTAATGTAATTTTTTCCATATAAGTTCTTTTTTCCCATATAAGTTCTTGTTTTTAATTTATTTTTCGTATTTCGTGGGCGTGAATTTTCGTGATTCTGACTTCTTTCGTCACTCCATACTATGGTGAAGGGTATATAAGATTCGGCACAGCCGAATATATCTCTCTTACTTGGTTTTAGTATTGAATTGCTAACCTGGGTGATATTGTTAATTTTTTGAAAGATGTCTTTGTTAATTATGAACTGTTTGTTATTATTGTGTATTATTTCTTCAATTTTGTTATATATGGCCACAAGATCGTCATAGTCTGGGCTTCCCGCAACCCATTTCCAAGCCGAGCCAATAAAATTCAATAACCGTTTAACTAGTTCCGATTTGGATTTTCGCACTGCCGTCTTCAATAGTTACGATCTCGGATTGAGAATAATCCAGTATCTCAACCGATCCCTAGCAGCAAATTAATTTCAGAAATATAAGTGGTATTAAACATATTATAGTTATAGTCCTCAACATGATGATTGGTGCTGATGGAATCAGTAGGCTTTCCTAAAATATTGTATTGATAATATTCTAAGGGTATTAGTTGTCCTTTGATTTTACTGATGTTGTTAAAGTTGGCTGTGTTACACTTTCTTCCTTCCTCTTCACTTGAACTTGTTTTGTTGAAAATAGTTTCTTGATATTGTGTTTGTTGCAAATGTTTTTATTATTTTCCTTCGAAGCTTTTGCTTTTATTGGGAAAGTTTGTTGAAAATAGTTTTATAATTATTTATACTCTTAGTTGTGCTTTTTTTACTATGTTATTCTCAACTTATCACAGTTTCACATAAAATTTTACTTAATTTATGTTTATTTTAATGTGTTGTCTTAGTGAAAAATTATATTTTGGTTTTTCAAGTTTTACACAAGAAATAAAAATTGTTCAGTTTTGAAATTATTTCATCGGGGTTCCGAAAAAACCTTCATTTTAAAAATGCTCCAGCAACAACTAATACTTCCCACGCAACCAAGGTCCTTCCAAATCCGTGGAATTGGTGGTCAGATAGTAGCGCACTAGAACTCTTTGTGTAAATTGACCCTGTATTCCTCAAAATTTAATCGCTATGTTGACGTACAAGCAATAGTAGTTCCAAAAATCACCCGAATGCTACCGAGCTTCTATGTCGCAAGATCTGACATTCCTTTCTCCGCTTTAAGAGATATGGAGTTAGCTGACCCCGATTTCCATAGGTCTGGGCATGTGGACTTGCTCTTGGGAAGTAATGTTCTTCCGCGAGTTCTTCTTGAAGGAGTAAGATATATTGCTCAATCTCTTATGGCACAGTCAACTATCTACGCTTGCGTTATTAGTGGGCCGATAAGAAGTAAATCAGTGTCTACCTTTTCAATTGGCGTCACAGAAGTTGTTTCCGATACTATAAGTGATCAGTTGAAAAAGTTTTGGGAGCAAGAAAATGTTCCCAGTCACCGTCCTCAGTCCAAAGAAGAGGAATTCTGTGAATCCCTGTTTCGGGAAACCACGTTTCGCAACAAGGACGGTCGTTATGTGGTAAAACTCCCTTTTCGACCCGAATTTCCACGTGACATATGCCTTGGAACTTCCCGATCCGTGGCCAAAGCGCAATTCTTCCATATGGAACGCAGCCTAGAAAAGAATCCTGATTTATCCTAAACTTATAGAAATGTATTGGAAGAGTATATATCATTGAACCATATGGAACCCACTGTGTCATCAGAAAATGTATCTCGTTACGGATATAATTCATTATATTTACCACATCACGCATTGGTTAAGCCCGAGAGCCGTAGTACAAAAGTTAGGGTAGCTTTTAACGCGTCCAGAGCCAATAAAATTCAATAACCGTTTAACTAGATTTTTAGGGATGATATTTTCGATATTTATGAGAATGTTATTGATGTCTTCCGTAATGTATGGATGAAGCGGATGAGATGAAGGTATGTTCTTGCCAAATTCCTCTTTTAAATTTTCCATTATTGTGACATACTCTGTTAGGTTAATGATATGTAGAATTCTGTAAGTTCCGATTTGGATTTTCGCACTGCCGTCTTCAATAGTTACGATCTCGGATTGAGAATAATCCAGTATGTCAACCGATCCCTAGCAGCAAATTAATTTCAGAAATATAAGTGGTATTAAACATATTATAGTTGTAGTCCTTAACATGATGATTGGTGCTGATAGAATCAGTAGGCTTTCCTAAAATATTGTATTGATAATATTCTAACGGTATTAGTTGTCCTTTGATTTTACTGATGTTGTTAAAGTTGGCTGTGTTACACTTTCTTCCTTCATCTTCACTTGAACTTGTTTTGTTGAAAATAGTTTCTTAATATTGTATTTGTTGCAAATGTTTTTATTATTTTCCTTCGAAGCTTTTGCTTTTATTGGGAAAGTTTGTTGAAAATAGTTTTATAATTATTTATACTCTTAGTTGTGCTTTTTTTACTATGTTATTCTCAACTTATCACAGTTTCACATAAAATTTTACTTAATTTATGTTTATTTTAATGTGTTGTCTTAGTGAAAAATTACATTTTGGTTTTTCAAGTTTTACACAAGAAATAAAAATTGTTCAGTTTTGAAATTATTTCATCAGGGTTCCGAAAAAACCTTCATTTCAAAAAAGCTCCAGCAACAACTAATGCTTCCCACGCAACCAAGGTCCTTCGAAATCCGTGGAATTGGTGGTCAGATAATAGCGCACTCGAACTCTTAGTGTAAATTGACCCTGTATTCCTCAAAATTTAATAGCTATGTTGACGTACAAGCAATAGTAGTTCCAAAAATCACCCGAATGCTACCGAGCTTCTCGGTCGCAAGATCTGACATTCTTTTCTCCGCTTTAAGAGATATGGAGTTAGCTGACCCCGATTTCCATAGGTCTGGGCATGTGGACTTGCTCTTGAGAAGTAATGTTCTTCCGCAAGTTCTTCTTGAAGGAGTAAGATATATTGCTCAATCTCTTATGGCACAGTCAACTATCTACGGTTGGGTTATTAGTGGGCCGATAAGAAGTGAATCAGTGTCTACCTTTTCAATTGGCGTCACAGAAGTTGTTTCTGATACTATAAGTGATCAGTTGAAAAAGTTTTGGGAGCAAGAAAATGTTCCCAGTCACCGTCCTCAGTCCAAAGAAGAGGAATTCTGTGAATCCCTGTTTCGGGAAATCACGTTTCGCAACAAGGACGGTCGTTATGTGGTAAAACTCCCTTTTCGACCCGAATTTCCACGTGACATATGCCTTGGAACTTCCCGATCCGTGGCCAAAGCGCAATTCTTCCATATGGAACGCAGCCTAGAAAAGAATCCTGATTTATCCTAAACTTATAGAAATGTATTGGAAGAGTATATATCATAGAACCATATGAAACCCACTGTGTCATCAGAAAATGTATCTCGTTACGGATATAATTCATTATATTTACCACATCACGCAGTGGTTAAGCCCGAGAGCCGTAGTACAAAAGTAAGGGTAGTTTTTAACGCGTCCAGAGCCAATAAAATTCAATAACCGTTTAACTAGATTTTTAGGGATGATATTTTCGATATTTATGAGAATGTTATTGATGTCTTCCGTAATGTATGGATGAAGCGGATGAGATGAAGGTATGTTCTTGCCAAATTCCTCTCTTAAATTTTCCATTATTGTGACATACTCTGTTAGGTTAATGATATGTAGAATTCTGTAAGTTCCGATTTGGATTTTCGCACTGCCGTCTTCAATAGTTACGATCTCGGATTGAGAATAATCCAGTATGTCAACCGATCCCTAGCAGCAAATTAATTTCAGAAATATAAGTGGTATTAAACATATTATAGTTGTAGTCCTTAACATGATGATTGGTGCTGATGGAATCAGTAGGCTTTCCTAAAATATTGTATTGATAATATTCTAACGGTATTAGTTGTCCTTTGATTTTACTGATGTTGTTAAAGTTGGCTGTGTTACACTTTCTTCCTTCATCTTGTAGTAAAATTTTAATTTTTTTGAAAAAGGATTGAGTATTTCAAAGCTCTCCAGCCGATATATATTAGCGTTGAAAACGCCTTTAAGGTTTTTTTTACAAAGCACCTCTGCCGATATATCTTAGAGTTAATACCCCGTTATATTTTGAGAATTAAGTTCGAAATACTTCTTGGTTGTAAGTCTAGATTAATTCTAATTTTATTCAACAACTTATTCTACTTAAATACTATTTTATTGATTATTCATCAATAATTTCTTCGATACTTATTGCCTATGTATTTTATCAATATGTATATGTATATGTATGTTTATCTACATACATGAGTTATTGACAGAAATTGGCCTTGAAAGTAAAAAGTGCCATTTAGGCAATTTGCATTATACCATGGCAATGTACATTGAACTATAAATTTTGTGCAGTCTAATCACATTCTTCGACACACAAAAAGTTCGTTGCTTCGCGTGTGAGTTGGTTTGTTTACAATTGCCAAAATAATAAAAAAATTAAAAGTTCTTATGTTACAATTTAATAAGTTACAGTGCTGTACATGAATGTACATACACTACACCCTTACCCTTTTTAGATTTGGGTATTATTAAAAATAAAATGGAAATAAGTTTAGATGTTTATGGTTTTGCCGTGTGATTGTCAATAGCTCATGTTAAACACACATGTATGTGTGTTTATCTTAAAAGTATATAAATTGTTATAAAGTGTAACAAAATTTAAATATAAAATCTACAAATTTGTATGTATATATATAGTTTTTGTTTTAATTTATGTATTTTTTTAACATATTCTTATGCAATAATTTTGTTCTTGTATTTTCTAATTCTATGAGTACGTTTGAGTTGTCTATATCTAGTATTTTATATGGACCTTTGTATGGTGGTTCATTTTTTCTTCTATTCTCAATTTTAACTAAAACTAAGTCGCCTATTTGAATGTCTATACTATTTTGTTTTCTTAAAGAATCTATTTTTCTTTTGTTTTTTACTTCTAAAATTATTTCACGTGCTCTTTTTAGAGAGTGTCGCAATCTAGCTCTAAGTTCATTACAATAGTTATCAAAATTATATATTTTGTTATTTCTTTCTAATTCGTCACCTGGTAGTCGTGGTAATTTACCAAATACTAGTTCGTACGGTGAGTAATTTGTGTCCGTGTTAGGAGTTGTGTTAAATGCAAATGTATAATAAGGTATCCATTCATGCCAATTGTTGTCTTCTACAAAATTTAAGAAATATTCGTTTAAAACTCGGTGGTTTCGCTCTATTGTTCCTAGTGTTTCGTGATGATATGGGGTTGAAAAGTTCTGTTTTATTTTTAATAATTCACAAATCTCTTTTTAATTCATTAGTGAATTCTGTACCTTTGTCTGTCTTGAGAATATTAAATAAACCATATTTTAGTATCACTTGTTCTACCAAAGTTTTAGCTACTGATTTTGCATCTTTGGTTTCGATAAGATAGGCAATGACATATTTCGTAAGTTCACATTGCATTGTAAGTATGTATCTGTACGATTGTGATGGTCTTAGAGGACCTACTGTATCTACTACTATAGTGTCGAAACTTTTTGCTGGTGTGTCTGTTATTACGAAGGGTTCTTTTGTATTTCTTATTTGTTTGTTTTTCTGGCATGAAATGCATGTAATTACATATTTTTTAACCATGTTGTTCATATTTTTCCATATGAATTTTTGTTTTAATTTATTTAGGGTCTTTTTAATTCCGAAATGTCCACTATGTGGAGAATTATGGTATTCTTCTATCAATCTATACTGTTTTATATTGTCATTTACTCTTTTTGGCATTTTGTATATAATTATTTCAATATCATTGTTATGCATGCTGTTATATTTTTCTTTTAATTTATCGGCCGTTATATATTTAAATATTTCATCTTCATTATATAGTACGTACTTTTTATTCTTTAATTTTTTCAATTTTTGTAAAAGTTTCTCCGCAAATGTTTCTGAAAACATTGGATTTTCGCTTTTACTACATATTATGTGCACAATATTATCATATAATTCTCTTTTTTCATTTATTTCTTGCTGCAGTCTTTTATTATATATAAATTTTATTCTTTGAAGCTTCTTAATATCATTTATTGACGTGCATTCCCACATACGGAGGTGATCAATCTCCTGTCGAGATATGCAGTCTTTTTTATTTATTTTATTATTTTCTTGAACGTTCTTATTTTCATTATTTCGGTTAACCATATTACGCGTTATTGCCAGAGTTTTCTTTTCTTTTTCATCAATATAGATTGGAATCATGTCTTTTAGAATTTGTGAATTTATTTCAATTCTTGATAATGCATCTGCATTTGTATTATTTAAACCTTTTTTATATATGATATCAAAATCATAGTCTGATAGTTCTAGTCTAATTCTAGTCAGTTTTGAGGATGGGTTTTTGTGTGAAAACAGTGCAATGAGTGGTCTATGGTCTGTAACAACTGTGAATTTTCTTCCATAGAGATATGGTCTGAAAAATTGTATACCCCAGTGAATTCCTAATAATTCCTTTTCAATTACAGACTTATTTCTTTCATGTTTGTTAAGTGATTTGCTAGCGTAAGATATAGGTAAATCATTACCAATATCACCTTGGGAAAGTATTGCTCCTAAAGCAACATTTGATGCATCTGTGGTTAGTATGAATGGCTTATCGAAATCAGGATATTGGAGTATAGGTGGGTTTTTTAGTTTGTCTCTTAATGTCTCAAATGCTTTTTGGCATTCTTCTGTCCAGTTGAAAGTTACTTTTTTCTTTAGTAAGTTATTTAAGCAGTTGGCTATTTTGGCAAAATCTGGAATAAAACGTCTATAGTAATTACAAAAAGCTATAAATCTTCTAACGTCATCTGCGTTTTTTGGAACAGGATATTGTTCGATTACTTTGTATTTTGTAGGATCGGTTTTGATACCGTCTTTTGTAATTAAATGTCCTAAATATAAAACTTCCGGTTTTAGAAAGCAACATTTTTCAGCATTCAGCTTTAAATTGTAATGTTTTAGTCTATCAAATACTTTTATTAAATTTTCATTGTGGTGCTTTAGATTACATCCAAAAACAATTATATCATCAACATATAAAAATGCTTCTGATTCTAAACCTGATAATGCTATTGTTAGCATTCTCTGAAAACTGTTTGATGATATCTTTAGTCCAAATGGTAATCTGTTATATTGATAGTGTCCGCTGCTAGTGGAAAATGCTGTAAGAAGTCGTGATGATGAGTCTAGTTCGATCTGATGGAAAGAACTTGTCATGTCCAGAGTTGAGAAATATTTAGCTCGTCCTAATTTGTCTAAAATGTCATCTAGTCTTGTTAAAGGGAATTTGTCGTTTACTACTTTATTATTTAGTTGTCTGTAATCTACTACTAAACGCCATTTCTTTATATCTTCTTGTCCTTTTTTTTTTGGTACTAAAAGTAATGGTGAATTATATGGACTAATTGATGGTTCAATTATATTCTCTTTTAATAGTTATTTTACCTGTCTATCTATTTCGTTTAATTGTGTATGTGGTAAACGGTAGTTTTTTATTTATACCGGTGTATTATCTGTAAGTTCTATGTTCTGACTGTAAAAGTTGTTTGTAGTTAGTTTTTCATCTTCTAGGTGAAATATTTCCTGATATTGTCTTAAAATGTTGTATAGAATATTTTTATTTTCTTTATCAAAGTCTTGAAAATTAACTGCCTTAAGTAGTTTTTGGAATCTTTGCTCGGAATAATTTTGATGTGTTATTTTTAGAATGTCGTAGTTTTTTAATGGTATTGTGGAAATTTTTACATTTGAAAGTCGTACAATGATTCTGTCGTGTTCAAAATTTTAATGTGCTTATTGCCATTCTTTGGTATTATTGTGTTTGCTACAAAAACACCATTTTCTATTTCTTTGTTACATACTAAGCTATCCTCATTTATTTCAATGTTTATTTGTATTATCTTTTCAGTTCTTGGTGGTATAATTATGGATTTTAAATGTTTAGTATTAATTTCTATGGGGATTGTTATGTTGTCTCCATTTATGAAAGCATTTATAATGTGTGTATCGTAGTCTATTTTACAGTTGTATTTGTAAAAAAAATCCATTCCTAGAATTCCATCTGTTTTTATAGGAAAGTCACTATTCACTATATAAAATTTATGTTGTATATCATTTTCGCCTAATTTTAAATCTAAATGCGTTGATCCGATAGTAAATATAGAATCTTTTGTTATACCTTTTAATTTACATGTGTCATCATTGATTGTATTATGTTCATTGATTAAATTTTCTTTACATAAAGATATGTCTGAACCTGTATCGACTAAGAAAGTTAATTTGTTGTTAATATTTTTAATTTTTAGAAAAACATAGTTTGATGTGGTTGTATTTATTGAATAGACCTTTAATTTTCCCTTCTTGGAGAATCGTGTCGAGTCTCCGGGACTTGCAGGTTTCCCTCTTGTTGCAAGGTGTACACATTAGGATTTCTATTTCTTCGATTTGTAAAATTATTGTTAGTATTACTGTTATTATAGTTTCTATAGTTATTGCTCCTGTGGTTGCTATTGTTTCTATTATTGTTATTGTATTGGTTATGGTTGAAATTATTTTGTCTATTATTGCTGTTTAAATGCCTATTATTGTTAAAATTTGTATTTCTAGCATTTCCATTGAAATTTGTATTTCTATTAAAATTGTTATTTCTATTGTTTATGTTTCTGTTATTGTTGTTATATCTTGAGTTGTTAGGTGGATTGTTTGTGTAATTATTTCTGGTATTATGATTGTTATTGTTATAATGTCGTCTATTGCTTATGTGGAAAATATTCAAAGTGTCTGTAGTTTGAAAAAGTCTTTCTTGTGTGGTAGCTATGTCAAAAGCTTGTGTTAATGTTGTGGGTTGAGCGGCTACGACTGCTATTCTAATATTTTCATTTAATCCTTGAAATGTTTCTAGTGCTAATTTTTCATTTATAGATTTAATTGTTGAACGTGCTATCTCATTTGGGTTTTCTCCCAATTCTCTAATTTGTGTTAAAGTTAGTTCTGTGATTAATGTATTGATTTTTTCTTTATAGAGCGTTACGTTACCTTTTTGTCGAATATTTCTTATTTCTGCGTGAAGATGACTTGTTGATTTAGTTGGCTTAAAATTTTTGGATAAAAATATTTTTAGTTCGTTAAATGTTGTTGGTAGATCTTGTGTCAGTAATATATTCCTAACTTTGTCATTTAGTTTCATGCAAGTTACGTATTTTATTAGATTCTTTTTACCTTCAGTATTCAGTTCGTCATGTACCATTTCTACCATTGTTAAAAATATTTCAAGATGGATTGGTTTCCCATCAAATATCGGTATTGTATCCGAAGCCTTCTTGCTGTCAAAATTGGACATGTTTACTAATTCTGGTTTTTCTTCTAATTGGTTTGAAAGTTCAGTTAAAATAACTAATGCTGTTTTCTTAAGGTTTCTAAACTCACTAATTTTTTCTGTTCTTGAGGGGTTTGTTAAATGCCCTACTAGTTCTCCATATTTCTTACTATATTGTTTGATTAGATTTAATTTTTCATTTATCGTTTCTTTTGTATACCCTCTTGTTTTTGATTTTTTAGCATTTGCTATTAGCTTTGTAATATCTTCTACAATTTTTTCCATTAACAAAAGAAAACATTTATTTATACTGTTAGAAAGTAGTTAAGAGTTTTGGACTGTATTACTAATAATTTGTTTTTTTATGTAATTTTGGAATAGTTTCCATGTTCCTATCAATATTAAAATAATTAGTATTACTAATACTACATCAAAACTTATACTTAATTTGTTATCATTTATTGCGTATGCATTATTATTTTGATCTACTTTGGTATCAGCGATACCCATGTTTATATTTTTTATTATTGTTTCTATTCTATCTTGTGTAGTATAATTAAATGTATTCATATAAAAAATGGTTGAATTATTGGTTTTCTATCATGTGTATTATAAAATGTAAAAAAATTGTTAGTTTGAATTATTTTTCCATCCTTCCTTCTTCATGTCGACCAGTTGTACTATTAATTTGGCTGTTTGGTCTCCTTGTGAGATGTTTATTACCCTTTGCAAATCCGCGCAAGCTGCTAAAAATTTTCGCTTTTTACCTCCTTTCTTCTTCTTCTTCTTTATTGCTGTTTGCTGTACTACTTCTACTGATTTAGGTTTCTGTCTTGCACGGTATTCTTCTATGGTTAAAGGCTGAGGACGGTTAATAGGTGTTGGTGTATAATTAGGTGCTATGTTGATTGAGTTACTAGTTGGAGTGTATTTATTTTCAAGTAATTTTTCCCACTTCTGGAAAATTTTGTCTACCTCTTCCTGTGTTGACAATCTTCACTTGAACTTGTTTTGTTGAAAATAGTTTCTTGATATTGTATTTGTTGCAAATGTTTTTATTATTTTCCTTCGAAGCTTTTGCTTTTATTGGGAAAGTTTGTTGAAAATAGTTTTATAATTATTTATACTCTTAGTTGTGCTTTTTTTACTATGTTATTCTCAACTTATCACAGTTTCACATAAAATTTTACTAAATTTATGTTTATTTTAATGTGTTGTCTTAGTGAAAAATTATATTTTGGTTTTTCAAGTTTTACACAAGAAATAAAAATTGTTCAGTTTTGAAATTATTTCATCAGGGTTCCGAAAAAAACCTTCATTTTAAAAATGCTCCAGCAACAACTAATACTTCCCACGCAACCAAGGTCCTTCCAAATCCGTGGAATTGGTGGTCAGATAGTAGCGCACTCGAACTCTTTGTGTAAATTGACCCTGTATTCCTCAAAATTTAATCGCTATGTTGACGTACAAGCAATAGTAGTTCCAAAAATCACCCGAATGCTACCGAGCTTCTCGGTCGCAAGATCTGACATTCCTTTCTCCGCTTTAAGAGATATGGAGTTAGCTGACCCCGATTTCCATAGGTCTGGGCATGTGGACTTGCTCTTGGGAAGTAATGTTCTTCCGCAAGTTCTTCTTGAAGGAGTAAGATATATTGCTCAATCTCTTATGGCACAGTCAACTATCTACGCTTGCGTTATTAGTGGGCCGATAAGAAGTAAATCAGTGTCTACCTTTTCAATTGGCGTCACAGAAGTTGTTTCCGATACTATAAGTGATCAGTTGAAAAAGTTTTGGGAGCAAGAAAATGTTCCCAGTCACCGTCCTCAGTCCAAAGAAGAGGAATTCTGTGAATCCCTGTTTCGGGAAACCACGTTTCGCAACAAGGACGGTCGTTATGTGGTAAAACTCCCTTTTCGACCCGAATTTCCACGTGACATATGCCTTGGAACTTCCCGATCCGTGGCCAAAGCGCAATTCTTCCATATGGAACGCAGCCTAGAAAAGAATCCTGATTTATCCTAAACTTATAGAAATGTATTGGAAGAGTATATATCATTGAACCATATGGAACCCACTGTGTCATCAGAAAATGTATCTCGTTACGGATATAATTCATTATATTTACCACATCACGCAGTGGTTAAGCCCGAGAGCCGTAGTACAAAAGTTAGGGTAGTTTTTAACGCGTCCAGAGCCAATAAAATTCAATAACCGTTTAACTAGATTTTTAGGGATGATATTTTCGATATTTATGAGAATGTTATTGATGTCTTCCGTAATGTATGGATGAAGCAGATGAGATGAAGGTATGTTCTTGCCAAATTCCTCTTTTATATTTTCCATTATTGTGACATACTCTGTTAGGTTAATGATATGTAGAATTCTGTAAGTTCCGATTTGGATTTTCGCACTGCCGTCTTCAATAGTTACGATCTCGGATTGAGAATAATCCAGTATGTCAACCGATCCCTAGCAGCAAATTAATTTCAGAAATATAAGTGGTATTAAACATATTATAGTTGTAGTCCTTAAAATGATGATTGGTGCTGATAGAATCAGTAGGCTTTCCTAAAATATTGTATTGATAATATTCTAACGGTATTAGTTGTCCTTTGATTTTACTGATGTTGTTAAAGTTGGCTGTGTTACACTTTCTTCCTTCATCTTCACTTTAACTTGTTTTGTTGAAAATAGTTTCTTAATATTGTATTTGTTGCAAATGTTTTTATTATTTTCCTTCGAAGCTTTTGCTTTTATTGGGAAAGTTTGTTGAAAATAGTTTTATAATTATTTATACTCTTAGTTGTGCTTTTTTTACTATGTTATTCTCAACTTATCACAGTTTCACATAAAATTTTACTTAATTTATGTTTATTTTAATGTGTTGTCTTAGTGAAAAATTATATTTTGGTTTTTCAAGTTTTACACAAGAAATAAAAATTGTTCAGTTTTGAAATTATTTCATCAGGGTTCCGAAAAAACCTTCATTTCAAAAAAGCTCCAGCAACAACTAATGCTTCCCACGCAACCAAGGTCCTTCGAAATCCGTGGAATTGGTGGTCAGATAGTAGCGCACTCGAACTCTTAGTGTAAATTGACCCTGTATTCCTCAAAATTTAATAGCTATGTTGACGTACAAGCAATAGTAGTTCCAAAAATCACCCGAATACTACCGAGCTTCTCGGTCGCAAGATCTGACATTCCTTTCTCCGCTTTAAGAGATATGGAGTTAGCTGACCCCGATTTCCATAGGTCTGGGCATGTGGACTTGCTCTTGGGAAGTAATGTTCTTCCGCAAGTTCTTCTTGAAGGAGTAAGATATATTGCTCAATCTCTTATGGCACAGTCAACTATCTACGGTTGGGTTATTAGTGGGCCGATAAGAAGTGAATCAGTGTCTACCTTTTCAATTGGCGTCACAGAAGTTGTTTCCGATACTATAAGTGATCAGTTGAAAAAATTTTGGGAGCAAGAAATTGTTCCCAGTCACCGTCCTCAGTCCAAAGAAGAGGAATTCTGTGAATCCCTGTTTCGGGAAACCACGTTTCGCAACAAGGACGGTCGTTATGTGGTAAAACTCCCTTTTCGACCCGAATTTCCACGTGACATATGCCTTGGAACTTCCCGATCCGTGGTCAAAGCGCAATTCTTCCATATGGAACGCAGCCTAGAAAAGAATCCTGATTTATCCTAAACTTATAGAAATGTATTGGAAGAGTATATATCATTGAACCATATGGAACCCACTGTGTCATCAGAAAATGTATCTCGTTACGGATATAATTCATTATATTTACCACATCACGCAGTGGTTAAGCCCGAGAGCCGTAGTACAAAAGTTAGGGTAGTTTTTAACGCGTCCAGAGCCAATAAAATTCAATAACCGTTTAACTAGATTTTTAGGGATGATATTTTCGATATTTATGAGAATTTTATTGATGTCTTCCGTAATGTATGGATGAAGCGGATGAGATGAAGGTATGTTCTTGCCAAATTCCTCTTTTAAATTTTCCATTATTGTGACATACTCTGTTAGGTTAATGATATGTAGAATTCTGTAAGTTCCGATTTGGATTTTCGCACTGCCGTCTTCAATAGTTACGATCTCGGATTGAGAATAATCCAGTATGTCAACCGATCCCTAGCAGCAAATTAATTTCAGAAATATAAGTGGTATTAAACATATTATAGTTGTAGTCCTTAACATGATGATTGGTGCTGATGGAATCAGTAGGCTTTCCTAAAATATTGTATTGATAATATTCTAACGGTATTAGTTGTCCTTTGATTTTACTGATGTTGTTAAAGTTGGCTGTGTTACACTTTCTTCCTTCCTCTTCACTTGAACTTGTTTTGTTGAAAATAGTTTCTTGATATTGTATTTGTTGCAAATGTTTTTATTATTTTCCTTCGAAGCTTTTGCTTTAGTTGAAAGAAAAGAAACAATAAAATTATTGTTATTTTTTTATGTATCAATATAATTTTAAAATCAGAAGAATAAATAAATCATTTAAAAAAACAGTACTGTATTAAACTTTATTTATAATCATAGAACGAATTAGACAGTCTGAACTATAACTTATTTTGTTTTAAAAGTGTGAAAGTGTAAACACATAATCTTATTTATTGAATATATCACATAAAAGAGTGTAATTTTTTAATTTAAGTATGCGATCGTATAGTGCTACAAATGAGGGTATATTTCTATAAGTACATAATTTCTTTAAATTTATCAAGTGTTACATCAGGTTTGATGAGGTATCTGATCATTTTGAGAATTCATATGTTTATATAGTCATATATTTTATTTTTTAAAAGAAGTGCTTGTGTTCAAATAATGACTAAGAAAAAATTTCACCGACTTTTTGCATAAAACAAGGCATATTTGCTTCATATATTGCTCTAATATATGTTTAATGTGTATACATTGATTGTATCCTCATTTACATGCTTTTACCTGTAGAAGTATGAAAATCATCAAAACATAACCTATTTATGCTTCTCTCAGTTTCATGTTTCACTTCAGTCAATATAATCATAATAAGTTAAATATTTCTTATTAATTATTAAATCATATTGAGATTTTTGGTTTGCTTTTAAATTGATTTAATTCTATATATCTGATTCTTTTTTAAATTAGGTTTCTGTAGATTTTTTAATTTGATTTACATTCGCTAATGTAACATTTCATAGCTAATTTCCCCTCATGTTCTAAAGAAGGCCTCGGCAAAACATCGGTAGTTAGTCACGTGATTGACGTAGGGAGCTCCCCTTGTGTTCTGATGAGGCAGCCAGGTAAGAATAGGTTATGTATAGACTGTAGGAAAGTAAATGAAGTCACAGTAAAGGATGCGTTTCCTCTTCCGTTCATCGACGGTATACTCAGCAGGTTGCCAAAGGCTACCTATATTACCAGCTTAGATATCAAAATAGCATTCACAGTACCGGGGCGGCCACTAAATTAGTACAAGGTAATGCCGTTCGGTCTGTTCAATGCACCCCAAACTATGTCGCGTGTGATGGATAAGGTGATTCTTATCGTCTCTGAGACCAATCTAGATGTTTTTAAAGACGTTGCTAAGCATTTTCGCCAAGCTGGCTTAACAATTAACGTCGAAAAGAGTAGTTTTTTCAGACAGGAAATAAAATACTTAGGTCATGTAATTGTAAAGAACGTAATCTGTGCCGACCCTGCGTAAATTTCATCTATTCTTGATTATTCCACCCCGGGATCAGTAAAAGACATAAGACGATTCCTTGGTATGACGGGGTGGGACCGGAACTTTATAGGAAACTACGCGTCAATTACAACTCCTTTAACAGATTTGCTAAAAAATAAAAGAAAATTCGCATGGAACGAAGAGGCTAACAAATCCTTCGATTTTACGAAACCTTTCTATATCCATTGTGATGCAAGTAAGACAGGAATAGGAAGTGTCCTGGTCCAGATAAGCTCTGCGGGTGATGAAGTTCCTCTGGCATTTATGTCAAAGAAACTAAATAAAGCCCAAAGAAATTACTCAGTGACCGAACAGGAATGCCTGGCCGCTGTTCTAAGTGTCAAAAAATTCCGTCCGTATGTTGAAGGACATGAGTTTACTATAGTGACCGACCACGCGTTGCTAAAGTGACTTTTGTTCAAGATTGGCTCGATGGGCACTGAAACTTCAGGAGCTTAACTTTAAAATACAACACAGAAAAGGATCTGTGTCTGATCCAGTACTGCGATCCAGTAAGCAACTGCGCTATTTGTAAATCAAAAAAACACCCTAATTGCATTTTAAGACCTCCTATGGGGCCTGGGTGCTTATTCCAAAGACTCTACATTGATTTTTTTGGGCCATACCCCAGGTCAAGGTCAGGAAATATTGGAATTTTCGTCGCTCATTTTTCATTTTTCAAAATATCCTTTCTTAAAACCTGTGAAGAAGCTAACGGCTGACGTAGTCACGAAATATTTAGAAGAAGAAATTTTTTATGTTTTCGGGGTACCTGAGACGATTGTCTCCGATAATGGCGCTCAGTTTAGATCTAAGGTGTTTAAACAACTTTTAAATCGTTACAAAATATTTTATTGTCTTACAGCCGTGCACGAGTTAAACTTCTTTGTCAGAGAAGGAGTAAAAAAATATATTTTTTGTAGCACTCAATGTGCTGTTCTTTATTCTAATATATTCTTAAGACTAAAATACAAAGTGTTACTTAATATCTAGTTATACTAGTAATTTTGTTTACTAGCTTCTTACATATATTTTAATCTACTTCAAAACATGTTGTTGACTTAATATTATAACTTTATCAACTTTATTGAAGTTGCATTATGGCAATACTGCAAGTAATCAACAAAATGCATATCGAATAAAAGGGTTTCTTTTTTTGTTTTCTGCGTCACTATATAGATATACACACATTCTTTTATATATATATTTAAGCTAACTTTTTTTTCTCTTATAAGAATATGCTTTAATAAATGAATGCTAAGCAAAAACCGCGTGCAACTTTTTTTTCTAATTAAATCGAAAATACAATACTTAATATTCGTTTAGGTCAGAAATACCTTTATCAGTCAATAATATGTTTCGAGTTTCCTTTGATTATAAATGTATAATTTTCTTTCTACGAAATATTTGTTTGTTTCTTTCCTTAAATGTGTCTTACCTCTAATTTTCTTTTCTTAAATGTATCTTATCTCTAATTTTCTTTTCTTAAATATGTCTTATCTCTAATTTTCTTTGTCTATGAAGTTGGTTGTTTATTATTTTTTTGTTTGTAAGTTTTATCTGTGTAAAGTATATCGTGCGTTAACTCTCCCCGGTGTTGAAAAGAAAACGTCCTCGTTTTGTACTTGAGTCCGAAGTCTAAGTAATTCTGCTTCGTGTATCTATTATATGGTACTTGACGCATCTTTGCTTGTTGTATTTTGTAGAATTCGCAGATCTGTACCAAAGAGTAAATTATTGCAAAAAATAACGTGAATATTAAAATTATGTATAGTGTGCTCATTAGCGGATGTTCCTCGAAAGGAATGAACAATGTAGAAACTTCTTGTATGTTTGAAAATTTGTGTGGTGTATCTGAGTACAGTACATCCAAAATTGTTAGTTCTTCATTATGTCGTCTATGTATGATTTCCAGTATGTTCTGTTTCAAATTTATGTATCTGACTGAGTCAATGGTTATGTTCTGTTCAAACTGTACCAAATGTGGTCCGCTGTATAGTTGATCAAGGATTACGTGTTCGTTATCAATGAATATATTTCCGTTGCCTAAGTCTTTAAGATTAGCATTATTTTCGAGTTTAATATTACATTCTGCTGGGTTATCATTTAAGATACTTAAAGTACAATTATCTGGATTACTAATTTTACATATGTTTGTATTCAGTATGTTTTTACAATTTTTTATTCTTCTAAATTCATTGTTGCAGAAGGCAATCTTATCGTCTAATACCATTTCCTTGAGAGAGTGGATATATTTTGTAAAGTTTACATTTCTCTTTTATAATAGGATATTTGTATACATGTATACAGTTATTATAGTTTGATTAAGTTTACACACATGAATGTCAGAGTATTCTAATATATTGATTATAGGTAATTGAATTCTTTCATTAGATAAGATTTCTTTTATTTCTTGCAAGTCTAAAGCGCCTGAATGAAAGTTATTATTTTTTGCAAAGCTTATTGCATTGGTTAAAGTTAAGAGTGCCATATAGACTTCATTCAACATAAATTCTTCGTTAATTTTTCTAATTTTTAATTTATTCAACTAATTGGTTTATTCTAGTTTTAATTTCTATTTCGTCCTCATGATCTGGTGTTCCAGTGAGCTCTCTCATGGATTTGTTTGACTATCTCTAATTGTTCTTCTTTATCAATTATGTCTTCTACTAAATCGTTTGCATGTATGAATTTTACTGTAGGAAATGTAGTTGTTAGTGTATTTTTTATTTTATAAATTGTCTCTGCGTCTGAGAGTAAACCATTTAATAAAACCTTTTGTTTTAGTACTAGTTTCATGTTTTTTGTCAGTTTCTCGTTAGTTGTAAATTTTATTGTATGTCTGGTATACCTTCTGAATATGTTTTTAGATTCGAGTGAATCTGAAATGTCTTGTATTATTAAGATTTGATTTTTAAAGTGATTCAAAGGTTTCTCACTTCGTTTCAATTCTTCTGTTGGCGAACTCTGAGCAGAATGCTGAGATTCCTCTGTGCTTGAATTTATTTGTTGCTGTCTGGATAAAGCGTCAGTTACAACGTTTTGATGTCCTGGTTGGTACAGGATTTTCACTACATAGTCTTCATGAAGTCTTTCCATCTTTTTAGTTTGGTGTTTGGATTTTTTTCTGACACCGAAAATAATAATGATTGATGGTCAGTGTAAATGGTTAAGTCTGCTATGCCATAAAGGTAGTTCCTAAGTTTTTGCAATGCCCATACTATGGCTAATAATTCTTTCTCGTTAGTCGAGTAATTCTGTTCAGTCTCATTTAGTGTTCTAGATATAAACGATATTGGTCTTAAATGCGTCTAAACCATTTTCATCCAAAGTTATGTTAATCTTTGCACTTTGGTTCTTTGAAATACCTCCATTTTCTCCTCTTAAAAATGTGTTTAATGGTTTTGTAATTTTAGAAAAATCTGTTATGAATTTCCTATAATACCTTGCTTAACCTAGAAATGACCTGAGTTCCTTTAATGTAGTAGCAACAGGATAATTTTTTATTGTCTGTATCTTCGTAGGATCTACGGTGATGCCGTCATGTTTTATTACATGTCCTAAATATTCAATTTCTTCTTTAAAGAAGTGAGATTTTTCATTAGAAATTTTCATATTGGCTTTTCGTAATGCATCTACTATAGTATTGATGTGCTCTATATGTTCTTCTTCTGAGGAAGAGTATATGAGAACGTCATATATGTAGACATAAGCAAATTTCCCAATATATGGCCTGAGGATGTCGTCTACGCATCGTTGAAAGATGGAGGGTGCATTCTTTAATCCGAATGGCATCCGTAAAAATTCATACTTAGCGCCGTTTATCAAAAAGGCTGTTTTCTTACGATCTTCTTTCTTCAATCTAATTTGATGAAATCTTGATTCCAAATCTAAAGTTGTAAATACCTTAGCTTTCCCTAAATTTTGAATTGTCATATTGACGTCAGGTATCGGATATCTATCAGTAATAGTCTGGGAATTTTTGGGAAATCTACAACCATGCGCCTTTTTGGTCAACCTTTATCATCAGTGCCTTTTTTTGCGACTGTCAATATGGGACTGTTGTAGGGGCTTTTACTTGGCTGAATTACTTCATTATGTAAAAGGTCCTGAATTTCCTTGTTGATAAACTCGTTATCAGAATATGGATATGGATATTGTTTAGTCCATATAGGTTCTTCCGACTTTGTCCTAATAGTACCTTCTATAGTTGTTGTGTAGGGTAAGTTTTCGTTAGCGAAATTATTTCTATTCATAATTTCCTCTATTTGAGTTCTATATTTTTCATTATTAATGGTATTATCCTGTGGGTTTTTTCTTTATCCCTATATTTCATTTCATTATTTACTAAATCTATTGTTGCACCTATTTCTCTCAATCCCTGCATCCCTAGAATCATGTAAGAACTAGTTAGTGAATTAATCTCGAAGAATGTATAGATTTCTTACTTTTCACATATGAATATTAATGCAACGTTTTTACTTTAATTGGATTTTCTAATTTAACACTATATCCTATTTTACAACTGGAATCTATATAATTATTAGTAGCTCCACAATCTATTAATATATTAATGGTCTTACCCGTTTTTCTGTCTGTTTTTTGAAAATGTGGTAGGCCATCTCTTAGTCTAAAAAAGCTGTTTTGTATCCATCTTCTTCATCGTATTCGCCTTGTATTGAGGTGATGTCATTTTCTTCTACTGCGTTGTTGATACGTTGTTGCTTGTGCTGATTGAAGTGGTTGTTGGAACCGTTGTATTCTCGTTTAAAACGTTGTTGTTAACGAAATTATTGTTGTATCTTTGTTGATCGTTGTTACGTTGAAATTTAGTAGGTTAACGTACGTTTCTATCTGTAGTGTCTACTTCCATCGGTTGGCTTGTTGTTTGATGATTGGGTGTTGACTATACATTCGGTCGATAACGATTCCTTTCAAAGTGTGACGTTCTTTGTTGATTATGTTGGTGACTAATTGGGTGTGGTCGATGATCTGGTGAATCAAACTGTAGATGTTTGTCGTCATGGTCATGGTGCTGGATATACCGTATGCTGTCTCTAGGTCTCTTGGATTTTGAGCGTAGAGAGTGCCAATCGTATATTTAGAATTCAAACCTGTTATGAATGCTCGAACCGCCTCTTTATTTCGTCCCCTTTTTACATCACAATTTTTGAAAGTATGAGATTAAGTGCTTCGTTCATTGCCGAATGATACTCAGCTAATTCTTTTCTTCATTGAGAAATCTTTTTCATTTCTTTTAGGAGTACATACATTGGACGTTGGTCAGCGTATGTATAATCCAAACGATTTATTATATAATAAAAATAAGAAATTGTATTGTGGATGTCTGCTGCTGCTCCTTGAATTTTTCCTCGAACTATGGCTAACGCTGTGTAGTATATTGGAGTATTTTGAAAACTCTTTATTGTTTCCATGTGAGTCCATGCTTCAGATTTCCATGCTCTATATTTCTTTTGGTCACCATCGAAAATGAGTAGAATCTTGAATACCTCTAAACTAATCTGTGATTCTGTGGCTATTCTGCTGGAACATGCTGTGAGTTGAACAGTTGGTTCAATGTTAAATCCTCTGTTGGTTGTTAGCGCAGTTATTGTTCTTTGGGCTTCTGATTGAGCTGCTACCAATGAAGCTATTTGTGCTTGGATGGCTGCTAAGTCTTGTATTAACATATTTTTGGTTTTTTCTGATCCTGACGTGAACCTTCTAGTTGCGTCGAAAATCTTCTGTCTTTTGTTCTGAGTCTTTTCCAGTTTTGGTTGAATTAGTGGACTTTTTTGTAATGTCCTGCTCGTTCTTTTAAATCAATTTATTTAAATTGTACAGGATGTCGCGAACTAATTGTTCTACTATATCCTAATGAATTAATTCCGCTTTTTCAGGATACGTGGTGCTGATTTTGTACTTTATTGGACTATTCCATTTTATTCTTGGAAGTCCTTTTGTACACACTGTATTCTTGTCCTTGATTAATTATTCCTTTTTTCTTTCATGATAATGTTGGTCCAAGGATCAAAAGTGCTGTGTTCACTTAATGGCATTCGGAAAAATTAATCAAATAGTTTAACTAATATCCCGGTTGATCCCCCAGTTAAGCTTCTTTGTCAGAGAAGGACTAAAAAATGTATTTTTTTTGTAGCACTCAATGTGCTGTTCTTTATTCTAATATATTCTTAAGACTAAAATACAAAGTGTTGCATAATATCTATTTATAGTAGTAACTTTGTTTACTGGCTTCTTGCATATATTTTAATCTACTTCAAAACATGTTGTTGACTTAATATTCGTTTAGGTCAGAAATACCTTTATCAGTCAATAATATGTTTTGAGTTTCTTTGTTTATAAATGTATCATTTTCTTTCTACGAAATTGTTGTTTGTTTCCTTAAATTTCTTTCCTTAAATGTGTCTTATCTCTAATTTTCTTTTCTTAAATGTGTCTTATCTCTAATTTTCTTTTCTTAAATGTGTCTTATCTCTAATTTTCTTTGTCTATGAAGTTGTTTGTTTATAATTTTTTTGTTTGTACGTTTTATTTGTGTAAAATATATGGTGCGTTATCTCGTGCAGCGCGAATATGATACTTTTGTTTTTAATCAAAAGTGCAAGTACTGACGTTAGCATAAATTGTGTGGGAATGATTTTGAAATAAGAATTAATGCAAAAGAATGTAAGTATTGGGTAAGAGTGTAATAGTAAGTATTGGGTATGGGAAAAGGTAAGAGTGTTAACTTATACAAGTACCAAAGGAATAACAAAAAAAAACCTAGAAATAAATGATGCTGAAGGATTGGTGTGATATTTAGAAAGATTTCACTAAAAAGTCATCGCACCATTAAAATGCCTCCGACTAAAATCAACTCTACAAATGAAAAATAACTATTAAATACGATCATAAATTATATAAAATATCTAAATATAATGATGAGTAGCACATGTATGCATTAGCAAATACATATTTTTGATAGAGGTAAATGGTGAATTTTCTAATACAAGGTTTTCCGAATACATATCTAGTTGAAACGATTCTTCAACAAAAGCAGATAAGGTACATGGTAAATGGTTGGGAATTCCTAATCAATACAATTCTTGGTTAAGTATAGATGAAGTATTGTAGTTGGAAGAAAAGAAACAATAAAATTATTGTTATTTTTTTATGTATCAATATAATTTTAAAATCAGAAGAATAAATAAATCATTTACAAAAACAGTACGATATTAAACTTTATTTATAATCATAGAACTAATTAGACAGTCCGAACTATAAATCATTTTGTTTTAAAAGTGTGAAAGTGTAAATACATATAATCTTATTTATTGAATATATCACATAAGGGTGTAATTTTTTAATTTAAGCATGCGATCGTATAGTGCTACATATGAGGGAATATTTCTATAAGTACATAATTTCATTAAATTTTTCAAGTGTTACATCAGGTTTGATGAGGTATCTGATCATTTTGAGAATTCATATGTTTATATAGTCATATATTTTATTTTTTAAAAGAAGTGCTTGTGTTTAAGTGATGACTAAGAAAAAATTTCACCGACTTTTTGTATCAAACAAGGCATATTTACTTCATATACTGCTCTAATATATGTGTAATGTGTATACATTGATTGTATCCTCATTCACATGCTTTTACCTGTAGAAGTATGAAAATCTTCAAAACATAACTTATTATGCTTCTCGAACAATTTTGTTGTTAGTAGTTTTTTTTTAATCCAAAGTGATTATTATTTTGGCTAAAGTTCGTACCATTTTTAGTCAGAAAGAATTGGACATCAGACAATATTCTAAAACAACAAGGGAAAATTTTAACACCAATTAATTTCAACTTACACGGCAGAACAGAAACAACGTTCTTTTTCGGGAGCCGCTACACTCCCATCATCAGTGTTCATGTGTGTTTCCATGTATCCGCCACTGTTTAGATGGATCGGTTGAATGTGATTTCAAATTTGTATTTATACAAATAATGTCTACAAAAAGCATGCGAGAGTTATTTGTATTATTAGGTGTTTTTACAGTAAACACTGCTTTACCACTGTCAATATTCAAATTTTATCATCTCTAATTAACGTTAAATTAACCCATTGTTACACGTTGGTTTTATCTCATGTACCATTTTTCTTTCTAATTTTTGTTTTTACTTAAGACAAACTTTTTTGGTTTGATTAATGCTTAAGTATTATTGCTTTTTTGTTTTTTTTGTCAACTAGTTGAGTTTTTTTAATTTATTTGATCAATTTTAACTAGTTATGTGACAGTAAACCTTGCAAGGCTTATGCCAGTAGTTAATTTTTATTTAATGTGATTATTTTTCGAACAATTTTGTTGTTAGTAGTTTTTTTTAATCCAAAGTGATTATTATTTTGGCTAAAGTTCATAACATTTTTAGTCAGAAAGAATTGGACATGAGACAATATTCCAAAGCAAAAAGGGAAAATTTTAACACCAATCAATTTAACTTACACGGCAGAACTGATTGTCTCATGTCCAATTCTTTCTGTCAATAAATGAATATTTTTAAGTAAATAACCAAATCAATGTGATAGGATGCAAAACCAAGCGGTGTACTTGAGATTAATGTCAAAAATATATTAGTAAGCGAAAATTTATAAAAAAACGTTTTGGTTTAACTGAGTCAAAAAGTTAAATGTAGTCAAACAACTTCAGTAAGAATGACTCTGCACAACAAAATTAAATTTTTTTGGCACGCTTCAGAAAAGACTCAGAGACGTATAAATCAATCTTTCCCATAGCACTGAAGAAATCATCACACATCTATAGTAAAATCGTTATCAGGGAAAATCTAAAATTTTTTAATTATATATTTTTGTTTCAGAGTTTCTGCTCAATAAAAATATACATTTCGTTATATTCATATAACAAGATACTGTACTAATTTTAAGATTTAATACTTCCGTTCTAAATATACCTACTTTTAATAATTTAATAAAAAAATAAAAAATTAAGTAATAAAAAAATATATATTTACATACTAATACAAACAGTATAAAATTAAATCTCAATTGCCATAGTAATTTTTAAAATAAATCAATATAATCAATATCCATTGATTAATTTTTTCGCTCTACATAATGTTTCCCAAGCACACGATTTTATATTATTGTTCATAATATTCTTCCTATCATCAGAATAACTAAATACGAGTACTACTTTATTTAATTTTTATACCCTTCACCAAAAAATTTGGAAAGGGGATATATAGGTTTGTCAATCCGTATGTAATTTCTAAATTATTCATTTAAGACCCCATAAAGTATATATTCTGGATTCTTATAGATAGAGAAGTCGAATGAGCGATTTCCGTCTGCCCATCTGCTACATTTTGGTGTAGTTAAAAATTAAGGTTAAAACACAACATAGAGAAATAAATTTTATACCATTCTCCTGGAATTTTTCATAAATTTGTTCGGTTTGAAAATAACAACACTCGGTCCAATAATTATTGAGATATAGCCAAAAGACTTTTTTTGTTATATTTCCTATTCTGTTGTTTTTTGATGGCCCCAACTGTCCTACGGTCCATTTTATGAAGCAGATCTCTTGTATGGAGTTCTACGAAGGTTAAGAGGAAAATAATTGAAGTCGGTCCATTAACGACTAAAATATGAGCAAAAAAATGGCATTCGAAATAATTTTACTTTTAAACATTTTTTTAAAAAAGTTGCGTGGGGATTCAATCCAACAACCTCCCCGACAGACGACAACAGCTATAATGGAGGAATTTAAAAGTACGCACAACATTACTCCTGTAAGCGTTAAAGAAATTATTACCAAAAGATCAAACGAAGATGACACACTGTATCTGATCGAATTCGACAGGCAACACGTTTCAAAACGTAAAATTTTAAAAATCAGATTTTTTGTAACATTGCTGTTTACTGGAGAAAACCTTTTAGGAGTAATAAAGGTCCTACACAATGTACTAAGTGTTCGATGTACGGTCATGGAGCCAAAAACTGCAACAGAGTCAAGGTATGTACAGCTTGTGCGGGTAACCACGATTACGCTGATTGTTCACTAAACAAAAGCTCAACTGATGGCAGTATAGTGTACAAATGTCATAACTGTACAAATAAAAATTACAGAAATGCAAACCACAGGGCAGATGACCCTAAATGCCCGTGTCGTAAAGAATACTTAGAGATACGACAAAGACTCACCGCAAAAACTAGAATGACTAGTATAAGACATAACAGTAGTTATGTGATAGACGAGAGTGATTTCCCACAACTATCGAGCCAAGAACATCATGGTATTGCACAAGACTCCCGGTTCCAAGGGAAAAATGTGTTTTCTAAAGTGACTAAAAGCAAAACACGGGACATCAACAACGAGTTATCCAATGATAAACTATTGGAAATATTTTTTAATGCAGTAGATGCATTGGAAAAATGTCAAACAAAGTTTGACAAATTGAGAGTCTTAGGTATGATGCTTAAACATGCCATATAAAACATTTGTTGTACACAATGTACATGTTATGCACTGGAACGCTCAAGGCATAACAACCGAGTCAGCAGCTACACAGATCGAGCAAGTCCTTCACGACAAACAAGTTGATATACTGTTGCTCAACGAGACGTTTTTAAAGCCGCATCACAAGCTCCAACTAGGAAGCTACAAAATTTATCGTGAAGACCGGCTATCACATGACGGAGGAGTACTCATTGCGGTAAAAACTAACATAGTTCATAAGTTATTACCCAAAATTAACACAAAAACCATTGAAAATATTTCTATACAGGTTACTATTAATAGTCGTCCTATAGTTTTTACTGCTGCTTATAATCCAAATTGTACTGTGGACTTTAAGGTGGACTTAGACTTACTCACAAACTTCTCTTGTGACTATTTCATTTTTGGTGATTTCAATGCACATCACACACATTGAAACTGTGTATCTAATAACACAGCCGGTAATGAGCTTTACAGACATTGTTTGCTTGCAAACTATTACATTTATTTTCCATTTTCTTTTACCCGATTCGGTCAAAACTTAACCCAGGTCTAGTCCTCTACAGTAGACATTTTACTATCTAATTCCAATATCCCTTTTTCAAACTTAGAGTCACACCCAAATATTTTACAGTCGGATCATGTTCCGATCTCCTGTTCCATTTATGGACAATTTCAAAATAAATTAAATACAGTAGCCTTGTATAATCGTGCAGACTGGACAGCAATTAGAGTTTGGGTAGTAAGTGAAATTAGACGACACAACATTGACCAAACAGAGTGTATTCCTAGCAACGTAGATTTATTGCTAAATAAATTAATTTCAATTGTTAACGCTGCATTTAGCAAGATTCCCGTAGGGAGAAAAAACTCGTGGCAGAGAGAAATCTCAAGTACATCTAAGATGCTTATTGCTCAAAGAAATAAATTCAAACGTAAATTTCAGAGATGTAGGGATCCGATTTACAGAGCCCACTTAAACGGTATCTTAATGCAGTTAAGTAATCTAATTGAATTCCACCTTGACAAAGATAGAAACGAGTCGTGGTCGAGATTTATTTCGAAACTACCCCGGGGATCCAAAAAATTCTGGAAATTAACAAAAGCCTTAAAGGGAAAGAACTCGTTTTGTTCAGATCTTAACTGCAATGATGAAGTTTTAAAAACTGATGCTGAAAAAGCTAATGCAATTGCAGATGCTTTTGGTAGCTCACACACTATTACTATCAATAACCAATCGCCTTTGGATACATATTGTAGTATTTAATTAAAAAGTTTTTGTTTATATACTTTTATTTGCTTAGAGCTCATTAAGAGCTCCTAAGCTGTAACTTTATTAATTAATTTTATTTTAAATATTACTCTACTTATATACTACTTATGAGAAGTTCTAGACGACTTAAATGAGTGACATTCTAGAACTTCACTCAAAACTTAATTCTATTCTTACAGTATGCTTATTTTATATTTTACCGGGCAATCATAAATTTTAGACAGTTTCTAAAACTCATGATTGAGTGGTTTCTTAATTTTAATAATTGTGGGAATATAAAAGACATACGATCGTTTAGCTATTTCGAGTGTCTTTTAGTTTCCCAAGGAAGAGATACGGCGCGCGTCTCAACAGTTTGTATAGTTTCTACGAGTGCATAATAGATCTTTCTTAAAACACAAGGAATTGTTCAAGTGACTTTAACAACGGCCTACGATACACACACAAGGTGTCAAGTGACCGCTGCACAAATATTCTGTCTGGAATTTGGCAATGTAATTAGAAGCTTGTATGTTGCTGCACTGTGGACTGCAAATGCCTACTACACACTGTTGGTTATAGTGATAATAAAACCACGCTACACCTCCACCTTTCACAAGAATGTTCATATAACGTTAGTTTTATGGACATTCTTTTACAAAAATAAAAAATCTTACTGAAGTATAATGAAAAATTAATTATTTAGTTTAATTATAATATATATGTGGTAGCGCGCATACCGTTTTTAATTATTTAATATTATATAACTTAAGTCTATTTTTATGAACTATTTGTTCTTTGTTTGATTTCTTATCAACTACGGTTACATTATTTCTTAAATCTATATTTTTTATTTTATATGGTCCCTTATATTGGGCATCTAATTTATGACCTATTTCATTTTTAATTAATACTAAATCTCCTATTCTAAAATTATAGTCTAGTATATTCCTATCATAATTTAATTTCTGTTTAAGTTTACTCTTATCTAATAATTGTTGTGCTCTCTTATAAGCTACTTCTAACCTAAATTTTGCTTCTTTAGCATAGTCATCTATATTATAGAGTGGAGTAATTCTATCTACTTCGCTAAACTGATTAAAAGAACTTGGTTGTCTAGCAAAAACTAATTCATACGAACAATAATTATGTACTGTTGAAGGTGTTGTGTTAAAACAGTAAGTGAAATATTTCAACCCTTCATCCCAATCCGTTTTATCAACTGTAATATAAGAACGCACGTATTCATTGAAAGTTCTATGACTTCTTTCGATTGTTCCTAATGTTTGATGATGGTATGCTGTTGAAGTTAGTTTTTGAATTTTTAATAGATTGCATAGTTCTGTTACTATTATGTTTTTGTATTCTGTACCCATGTCTGAAATGAACGTCTTCATTGGACCATAGGTTAGTATAAAATTTTCAAATATTGCCTTCGCAACTGTTTTAGCGCTTTTGTCTTTAATTGGTATTGTTACTAAATATTTAGTTAAGTCGCATATTATTGTGACTGCATATTCATTTTCGTTTAATGATCTTGGAAACGGTCCTATTGTATCTACATACACCGTATCAAATGGTTTTGCTGGTGTTGGTGTAATTGTCATTGGACTCTTTGAATGTTTAATCGTTTTAGCAGTTTGGCATTTATGACATGTTTTTACAAATTTAGCTATGTCTTTTGACATATTTTTCCAATAGTAATATCTTTTAATTTTTTCTATTGTTCTATAAATTCCACAATGTCCTCCTTCTATTGGATCATCGTGATGTTTCAGCATAATTTCAAGAATTGCCTTGGCATTCTTATTATCAATTTGGGTCACCTCGTTTAGTAGCGCTACTTCAATTTTATTTAATATATTATTGCCCATATTTTTAAAATCATTTATTGAGATAAATTCGAAAATTTTCTCTGTGGGTGCCAATTGTAATTTATATATTTTAAGTTTACCGGCCACATTTTCGAGCCTAGAGAAAAATTGTCCTAAGTCAAAGTTCTCGTTAGTAAACAAATCATTTATTTGTATATATGTTACTACAGATTTTCCTCGTTTGATGTAACATCTTCCGGGGGAAATCTTTAGTTTATAATATTTTCTGACGTCAGTGTTCTTTAAAGGTACATATATACGTGGCTTATTATTTTTATCAATTTTATGCTGTTTATTTAATGTATTACTATTATTTTCTTTTAATTGTTTATTAGTCATCGATCTAGTCGTGACTTTTAATATAGAACAAATTTTGCTATTCATGTTTTTTAAGTCATTTATTGTAATGCGCGATAAAGCGTCAGCAACATAGTTTTCTTTTCCCCTAAGGTATTCAACCGTAAAATCATATTCTTCTAGATCAAGTCTAATTCCTGTTAATTTGGAGCTAGGATTTTTCATTGAGAACAGATAAGAAAGTGGTCTGTGGTCAGTACGGACAAGAAAATGTTTTCCATATATATAGGGTCTGAAATGGGTTATTGCCCAATGTATGGCTGTTAGTTCTTGTTCAATTGTTGACTTATTGCTTTCGCCTTTAGTAAAAGTTTTTGATGCGTATGATATAGGCAATTGTTTTCCATTATGTTCTTGAGTAAGTACAGCTCCACAAGCTTGTTTACTTGCATCTGTCGTTATGCAAAATTGCTTCGTGAAGTCTGGATACTGAAGTAATGTTGGTGTCATTAGTGCTTTTTTAAGGTAATTAAATGCATGGTCACAATCTTTAGTCCATTCGAACTGTACTCCTTTCTTGGATAATTTTGTTAGATGTCTGGAATATTCCGAAAAATTTTTAATAAATCTACGGTAGTAATTGCAAAAGGCTACAAACCTTCTTGCGCTATCAGCATCTTTTGGTACTGGATAGTTTTCTATAACTGTGTATTTACTATCGTCGGGTAATATTCCTTTATCTGTGCATTTATGACCAATGTAAGTTACTTCTCTCATAAAAAATGAACATTTTTCTGGGTGAAGTTTTAAATTGTGCTGTCGACATAAGTCGAAGACATTTTGTAAATTTGAAAGCATATGTTTTTCTGAACATCCCAACACTACTAAATCATCCATATACAAAAAGGCTTGGTCTGGTTTTAAACCACTAAAAGCAAGTGTCATCATTCTTTGAAAAGAGTTAGGTGCTATTTTGAAACCATATGGTAATCTAGTAAATCTGTATGAACCGTTGCTTGTTGAGAATGCTGTTAAATCTCTAGAGTCATTTTCTAAACCAATTTGGTGAAATCCTGACATCAAATCTAAGCAAGAGAAATATTTTGCTCTGCCTAGTTGATCCAGAATATCATCTATCCTCGGTAAAGGAAATTTATCTGCTATTAATTTTTTATTTAATTGTCTATAGTCAATGACAAGTCTCCATCTCTTTTTGTCTGAATTCGGTAATGATTTTTTTCGGTACCAATAGAATTGGACTGTTATATTCAGAGTTCAACGATTTTATCTTGTATTAACTTTATCATTTGTTCGTCGATATCTTCTTTGTGAGTATGTGGTATACGGTAATTCTTTATATATATCGGTTGTGTATCTTTTACCCTTAACTTTTGTTGATAGAAATTGTTAGTTGTTATTGGTTCTGTTTCCAAACCGAAAATATCACTGTATTCTGAACAAAGGTTAGTTAATGTTTCCTTAAAATGATTTGGAAATTTTTCTTTTAAAATTTTTAATATTTCTGATTTTCTATGTTTATTATGATATTTTTTATTCTTGATTATATCATAATCAGTGGCATTTTCTGTTTTTATTTGTGTGGGTTTGATGAGAATGATTTGGTTATTAGTGTTTAGGATACGAATAAATGCTTTATTGGATTTTACTAATGTGTTTGGTACAAAAACTCCTGTTTCAATTTCTTGATTAGGTATTAGAATATCCTCGTCTGAGTTAGGTATTTTTATTAGACGTATAACTTCAGATCTTGCGGGTAAAATTATATCAGAATTGTTGTTAGTAATTGGTATTGTTATTGGTTGAGGTATATTGAATGGTCTAAGTACAAAGTAATCATAATCATCATTGAAATCTAAAATGCAGTTATACTTTTTTATGAAGTCCATTCCAATGATTCCATCGCATGGTATTGGGAAATCATTGTGTATCACTTGAAAATTGTGAGGTATCAGGAAATTTTTTAATTTTAGATCAAAGAATACACTGCCTATTGATTTGATTTCACCTTGTCCTATTCCACTAAGGTTAGTTGTTTGTTAGTGTTAATGTGTTTTAATTCAAAATGTTTTAGTTTTATTAATGAAATATCTGCTCCTGTGTCTATTAGTAGTGATATTGGGCCGTTAGTATTGTTAATTTGGATATTAATGAAAAAACATAAGTTAAGGTTTAGATTGTATATTCTATTGTCTATTGTGTTGATCTTAGGGGGAAGATCGCGGTTTTCCGACTCATTTGTTTCTGTTGCTCTAACGTAGTTTTGGTTTCTACGTGTAACGTTATTATTGTATCTTGGTCGATTTCTATTAATGTTATTGTTATTATTGTTGTTGCTATTTAAATTATTGTTATTATAGCTATTGTTATTATGGAAGTTATTTCGTTGGTTATTGTACCTTCCATGGAATTGTCTATTGTTATTTCCTCGGTAATTACTGCGGAATCTTTTCTGTCCGAAGTGTAAAATGGTATTTTGTTGACCGGTTGCTTCGGTGCAACTGTTAACAAATTTACTTACTGCATCGTTCATGTTGTTGAACTGTCCTGCCTCCATAATAAGTTTTACCTTATCTATGGTGCAGTTCTTCGTAAGTGCTTTAACAGCAGCTTGTGTGGAGTATTTGCCTGCAATATCAGTTGATAATCCATCTGATATGTAAGCATTTTCCAAAGATTTTGTAAGAATTTCAATTTCATTACAATAAGCATTGGCAGTTTTATGGTTTTGTTTTATATTCATGAGTTTTGCGGTTAGTACTTCTACTGACTCGCCTTTTACTGTATTTTTTAATTTATCTATGACCTCTATTATTGTGTTTTCATTAGTTATCAAGTTTCTGGCATTGCCTTTTAAATTAGTTTTTATAAGGTTTATTGCTAGTGCTTCATTAGTACCTATTATAGATTTTACTAAGAGTAGTGAATCAATGAATGACCTCAAATTATCTGATTTTCCATCGAAATCGGGAATGAGCTTTGCAGCTGTATTTAGGAAATCTACAGGTGTTTGCGCCATGATTGGTTGTTTTTCGTTTGCTGGTTCAGTGGTAAGTTGTGCTATTTCTATTTGTTCGTGCAAAGTCAATGGTATTGTAATTTTAAGTCCTTTTCTTTCGGTAATATATATTAATTTATTCCTAGTATCCTGAAAAAATGCTTCAGCAGCTGTTTTATGTGCTGTTGTTAGTCTGTTATAATTTACATTTAATATTACTCTAATTTGTTCTGTTCTTTGTAAAAGTATTTTTAAATGTTTTTGTATTGTTTCTTCTTTAATTGATCTTTCTAAATTAAGGCATTTGTATGATTTGTTAAATTCTTCCTTTAATTTTCTACAGCTAGTAATTATACTTTGCCAGTCCATAAATTCAACCTATATGTTTTTGTTATTTAATATATTAGACTTTATCCAAATCATTTGCCCTACTAATGTACTGCTTTTTGAGCGATCTTTTATGTAATAGGTACATTTTAAGTAAAAAATTTACTGCTGATATTATGACTAATATTAACATTAGTATCCATAATGAATTTATTTCTGAAGTATGATCAACAATTTCTAAATTGGTAACCACATTTGCGTAAGGTTTTTCAATTTTTGATTGTTCTTTACCCATCTTGATAATTGTTTAAAAAAAAGGTTTTTGTGTTTTGATTATTAATTATTCTTTCTTTTTTTGTTCTATCTGGTCAGACCATCTCATTAGTCTAACTGTCTCTTCTTCTATTCTAGTTCTATTTAGTATGTCATCTTCAGTCGGTTTTCCTGGCATTCCTAATACTGTCCACAATTTTTGCAACCATTCTATTCTTTGTTGCATAGGTCTTTCTTTCTCCTTATAAATTGCGTTTTTCGCATTTCTATCCATTATAAAGGACCGTACAAAATATTACATTAAGTTTAGTAATTTTATTTATATATACGAAAATTCCAAACTAAAATATTTTTGTCTTATTTTTATTTATAAGAAATGATAATAATTGGTCAATATGGGAAATTTGTTCCCATATTGCCGTTGATCTTTCCCAGCTTGGTGGTGGATCACTATTTACTTCTCTGATTAATAATGCCCTATCTCTTTTGAGCTTATTTGTATAGCCACCTCTACGTTTTGGCTTTTTAACTAATTTTATTTTTGTGGCCTTTTCCTCTTGTTGTCTATTCTGGCGTTTTTTGTATTGTTCAATTGTTTTGTGGTTTTGGTCCCACTGGTGCCATAATAAAAATTTTAAATAAAAGTTTTTTTTCGCCACGAGCGGTTAACGCTTACTGGCCCTAGTGTGCGGCTTTAGCGCACTACAGTTAAGATAAAATTAGTTGTGTAAATAGTTAAGTTAATCATGTTATTAATCTAAAATTCCAGTTCATGTACATCTGATACGAATTTATGTACCGGTAGGCTTCATTGAGGAGTTTACGTCTTTTGATGGACAGGTCTCTCATTTATCCTTGTGTCATTGTCCTAGTTTGGTGGTGGTGTGCTGATATTGTTTTTCTGCCTTTTGGCCAGGCGGTCATCTTCCTCTGACGGATCGTTTTAGGCTGGTCCGTCAGGAACCATTAAATTTTAAATATTAAATTTTCTTTGGGTGCTCTTTGTTAAGCACTCCAAAGTTTGGCAGGATCGCCATGTAGTATTTAATTAAAAAGTTTTTGTTTATATACTTTTATTTGCTTAGAGCTCATTAAGAGCTCCTAAGCTGTAACTTTATTAATTAATTTTATTTTAAATATTACTCTACTTATATACTACTTATGAGAAGTTCTAGACGACTTAAATGAGTGACATTCTAGAACTTCACTCAAAACTTAATTCTATTCTTACAGTATGCTTATTTTATATTTTACCGGGCAATCATAAATTTTAGACAGTTTCTAAAACTCATGATTGAGTGGTTTCTTAATATTAATAATTGTGGGAATATAAAAGACATACGATCGTTTAGCTATTTCGAGTGTCTTTTAGTTTCCCAAGGAAGAGATACGGCGCGCGTCTCAACAGTTTGTATAGTTTCTACGAGTGCATAATAGATCTTTCTTAAAACACAAGGAATTGTTCAAGTGACTTTAACAACGGCCTACGATACACACACAAGGTGTCAAGTGACCGCTGCACAAATATTCTGTCTGGCATTTGGCAATGTAATTAGAAGCTCGTATGTTGCTGAACTGTGGACTGCAAATGCCTACTACACACTGTTGGTTATAGTGATAATAAAACCACGCTACAATATGTATCTGATTTTGTTAATTGTCTCGATAATGATTCTCCTATTGGTAGTAATAATATTGAACGTACAAATGCCACTGAGGTTAAGACATTTACTATGCTATTAAAAAACAAGTAAGAGAGATATATTCGGCTGTGCCGAATCTTATATACCCTTCACCATAGTATGGAGTGACGAAAGAAGTCACAATCACGAAAATTCTCGCCCACAAAATACGAAAAAAAATATTAAAAAAAATAATTTTAATGGAAAAAAATACATTAAAGCAAAAAAAATTGCCACTCACCGTCTCACGGATGCACCCCCACGTGATGGAAACAAAAAATTAATCACGATCACGCATTATTGGTTCTAATCTCTATTTCATATTATAGGCTGATTTCATAAACACAGCTTCCAAAGCAACACTGGAAGGATGAGTTTACAAGGCATTCTCGTGTTGCTTTGCAAACTGCGTTTATGAATTCAGCCATAAATTATGAATTTCATAACAAATTTGTTACACTTTCTTGTCTAGAGTGCATTATAAAAATGTTAACATCCCTTATTAGCACTTATATATAGTATTTTCACACATCCAAGAAGTGTTTCAACGTCTTTATCAATAAGCCAGTGGTCTTCGACTAAACAAAGAAATGATTTGAAACGTAAGAACAGGTTGAATAATGAAGAAATTCTCCCAAAATAGATAAAAAATATCGACACCTATTACATAAATCTTCTAGTCTAATGATTAAAATGTTCCAATATTATCTTCACATTGAAAATAATTTAAAGCTATCAAAAATTCTTAAAAAAATATCGAAATTTTTCAAATAAAAAGTAAAAGTAATAAAAATAACTGAAATGTATCAAAAATTAGAAAAACAAATTAATAAATGGTTGGTCAGGATTTGAAACCGTACCTTCTTACCCGGTGGCACGGTTTCGAATCCTGAACACAACACAATGCTATTTTTTTGAATTTTCGATACATTTTAGTTGTTTTTATTACTTTTACTTTTTATTTGAAAAAGTTTGTTCCACAATTTATTTAAAAAACCAGGCACAATCTCATTTATAATATTTTTTTTTAATTTTTGCGTTTTTTCCAATTTTATGAACGATAAAAGGTTTATTTTTCAAAAATATCCAATATGTTATCAGATAGGATTTTGTACAGTGATAAAATAATTATATAATGAATTTAGTAAGTTGTCGACGTTTTTATTTGATATAATATAATATTAATAACAAAAATAAAAATAACTTGACGGTGTAAGTAAAAATATTAAATTATAAAATATAACAACATATTTTAATTCATTATTTTAATTTAATTTTTTCTTTGAAACTCGTATGATGTACGTACATATGTGTGTAGACTAGTGGTATTCTGATAGTTGTCTTTTTAAAATTTTGTTAACTTTTCCATTTACTTATCTGTATTACCAGACGATAAAGGTTTTGGTTCAATATAACCTGCATATTTCTGATATAGAAACACAATGGAATTTCAACCACAATTGATTTAAAAAATACGAATTCGGTAATTCATATTCAGCCTGCTAAGAAAACAGATGAATTTAATTAAACACTAATTTTATTTAAATCTTCTTCTGCGTTTACTAAGAAAGACAGAAATTACGGTAAAATCGCAAACAGAAAGCATTTTGCTCTCAAATCCAACCCATAATTCGGCTTATTTTCGTAATATTTTGCCATTAATCCGCGTCCAATTCCGTAGTGCGTGCTATCGACATGCGATATTCCGCAAAACTATGATTTTTTAGGTGGTTTTAATGAATGTAAGACCAGTTTATTTTATATGAATATGAAGAAACCAATTTTTTATCTCGTAAGATCTTCACTTGCCATTTTGTATATGTTGAATTGGGAAAATACGAAAATATGCAAAAAAAAAATTAAATACAAATATTAATGCATATACTATTTTTGGAAATTTTCCCCAAATATTCGGATCTAAAAATCCAAAGCTCATATGTATGTATATGATAGGAACTGATTGTTTGAAAAATATTTGATGAATTGCGAACTCTTCTTAGCATACATTTTAACTAAGCCCACATTAAATTATTCAATTGGATAATGCAATCTAGAAGCTAAATATAAATTTGTGGAAAGTAGTTATTTGCAATACTTTTATTCAAAATACATATGCATTTCAAATTTTTATTCCAAATACAAAATAGTTTTTAATAAAAGTTTAATTTTCACAATGGAAATGATATTTTTTAAGTTTTTTTACTCTATAATTTTGCTGTTTTTTTAATCAATATTAAATCATACAATTTTCCTGATGTTCTCATATTTTTAAGAATTTTTGGGCATTTTAGAGATTTTTTCGAGGTTTTTGGCTGCCGATTGCCAATTATATGATTTTTTTTAAATAAATTTTGGAAATAATTTCCAATATTGCAGTTACAATTTTTATAATATGCGCTATTTTCGCACGGTTTTCAATTTTTTAGTTTCTTGGCTAATTACATTTTGGAGCTTGATATCAAATTAAATTCTTACATCAAACTTTGTTTTTATTTTATAGAAAAATGGCAATTAATTGAAGTGCTTTTGAAGATTAACTCACTGATGTTACAGAATGAAAGAAACATTTCTTATCAAATTTTAGCCGGGAAGAGATTTTTCTGCTTTGTTATGTGTTACTAAGTATCCAAACAACATTTTAATTGTCAAAAGATTTTTTATCACATTGTACAAATACAATAATAATACCGGGTTCTGATATACTGCAGGTACGCTCTGCACCTGAATATAGAAAATAATTAAAATTACACAAGTATAAAACAGGATATAAGCATCAATTTTGCCTTTCTTCTGAAATCACAAATAGTCATAAAAAATTAAATATTAATACATTTTCAAAACAAAACTAAAATTCAATTTCATTGATTTTGTATATTTACTCATACATAGTGTCTTGGGGATCCATTACATTTCTTTTATATAAATAATATAAAAAATAAATTTGGTTATTTATATACGAAAAGAAAATGTAAGCGATAAAAAATACTGTAATACGCATGCATAATATTATACTAATAAACGTACAAAAATAAGTTTAAAGAAACAAACAAAAACAAAACAACAAATCATTGCTTTTCGATTGTTTAAATATACACATGTATACACACAATGTGTACATGTGCTCATGAACGCATTTCATTATGTATGTTTGTGATATATGTTTGACAAAAAGGGAAGATTTACAACAACCACTCCAATTTCCATCAAGAATTTGAAATTTTAGTATTTTATAATAAATAAGATATTTTATGTTCTTAAACGCGTAAACTACTATGAAAATACAACTGCTCTGTGGTGTACAAGAAGCGGTCGTGACTACCAACCACGCAACTTTTTTAAAAAAATGTTTAAAAGTAAAATTATTTCGAATGCCATTTTTTTGCTCATATTTTAGTCGTTAATGGACCGACTTCAATTATTTTCAGTCTAAACCTTCGTAGAACTCCATACAAGAGATCTGCTTCATAAAATTGATCGTAGGACAGTTGGGGCCATAAAAAAACAACAGAATAGGAAATATAACAAAAAAAAGTCTTTTGGCTATATCTCATTAATTATTGGACCGAGTTCTGTTATTTTCAAACTGAACAAATTTATGAAAAATTCCAAGAAAATGGTATAAAATTTATTTCTCTATGTTGTGTTTTGGCTTTAATTCTAACTACACCAAAATGTAGCAGACGGACAGACGGACATCGCTCATTCGACTTCTCTATCTATAAGGATCCAGAATATATATACTTTATGGGGTATTAAATGAATAATAAAGAAATTACATACGGAATGACAAACCTATATATCCCCTTTCCAAATTTTTTGGTGAAGGGTATAATAAAAAAGCACCGGGTTAGAAGACATAAATAGTATTAAGCTAAAAAATATGCCAGACTACTTTTATGAAATTTTAAGTAAAATATTCAATTGTTGTTTAATTAATGGCCTATTTCCCCGTACTTTCAAAAAATCAAAAGTAATACGGATTCATAAAAAGGGAAAAGATACCAAACTACGCACCAGCTATAGGCCGGTAAGCATTTTAAGTTTACTGGATAAGGTCTTTGAAAAAATCATTCATAAAAGATTAGTTGATTTTGCAGATCAAAATAATATTATTAACCACCAACAGTTTGGATTCCGTGGGGAGCATTCTACCGTACACCAAATAAAGCGAGTTGTAAATTATATCGAAGATAACATAAGAAATCGCAAGAGTACTGGCATTGTTTTTCTCGATATAGAAAAAGCTTTTGATACCATCTGGCACAATGGGATGTTATTAGGCTTGCCAGATCTAATTTGTCAAAAAGCTTGACATTGACCAAAAAAAACTTGATTTTGAAAAAAAACTTAACAAATAAAAACACTCATACTAAATATATAAAAGAGATTTTTAGTTTTTAAAGAAGAACTTCTGGATAATTATTATTGGGAAAATACGAATTGAATTTTAACTTTTACTCGTAAAAACAATTTTGCTGAGAGTTTTTAGCTAGTCTATAATAAATAAATAATAATTTTCATAAATAACTTGACAATTCTTCAAACACATAAGTTTTATTAAAAAAAAACAATGAAAAACCGCCTGTATTATTCCACCATGGGTATATCAAGTCGGCTAAGCTGATAGAAGGATGGCGCACCGGTAAAACCCCGGCTCAAGCCGAATCGCCACCGCCGACGAATTTTCGTACTTGCGCCGCCGCCGACGAGAAGTCCACGACTTGCTTCTCTGGTTCAATGTTGTCAATTTACTAGTGTTGAGTAATTGGGTAAATATCAGTGTTGGCACTTTTAAAATAATAATACAGAAAGTTATAGTTATTTTTTAAACTATAATCCTTAGTTCTATTGATAGTAAAAATATGGGCTTTAGATTTGTTTTTTAGAAATATACATATACTTTTTTTAAGTATTATTACATAGCTAGAATAAATTTGAGAAAAAAAAATTAACTTACAAAAAAGCTTGACAAATCACTTTTTCACTTGACGCGCATTAAAAAACTTGACAATCAGGCCAAATCAGGTCCTTCTGGCAACCCTAGATGTTGTACAAACTTAATGCATTAGGTTTCCCTTTATATTTACAAAAAACTATACAAAGTTTCCTAAAGAACCGTACATTTGTTGTGTGTGTTGACGGGGACTTTTCAAAAGAAAGAACAATCTCAGTGGAATTGCCACAAGGGTCAGTACTATCACCTACACTCTACTCATTGTATACATCTGATTTTGAGGTGCACAGAAATCAGGAAGCAGCATTTTATGCTGATGACAGTACTTTTATATGTAGTGGAAAACTTTCAAATGCACCAATAAAGAAAATGCAAGAGAGCCTTACCACAAGCCAAAAATATTTTAATAATTGGAAAATAAAAGTAAATGATAATAAAACGCAGGCTATTATATTCCCATATAATTAATCACCAAAACGTATTCCTACTAAAATTTTGTACTGTCGGGGAGAGCAGCAAAGATGATATTAAATATCTAGGTATCACTTTAGATAAAAAACTTAAATTTAAACATGTGAATCACATTTGTGATAAAGCTATAAAGTGAGGACGTGCTCTATACCCCATACTTAATAGGAGGTCTAAGCTCAACCTCAAAAATAAGATATTGTTGTACAATATGTGTATTAGGCCGATACTGACTTACGGCAGTCCTGCATGGTTTCACAAAACTGCTAAGACCCATACAAAAAAGCTTCAGATTATCCAAAACAAAAATTTAAAAATAATTCATAATCTTCCCCAATGACTTACTGCACAATAGATTTAAACATAAAAAGTTAAACGCGCTTGCCAATGATCTGACGCTGTCATTTAATGAAAAATGCAGATTGTCTAATTTTGAAACAATAAGAAATTTGCTAAACAGTCGCTGAAATTCTTTTGTTAAAAAGAATCTTACTAGCGATTGTTTTACCAAATTTCATTATAACATTCTCAAAGTTTAAAAGAGGTTTTTATGACAAATTTTCCTCAAGACAGTATTATTAATAGTTTCCTTATTCAATTATAAGATTTAATTGTTGTAGTACGTAAGTAAAATCTCATAACATTGTACCTTATTTAGTTTATAAGATTCGTGAATAAAAGATTTTAATAATAATAATAATAAAAAAAATGCATTTGTATTTTGAATAAAAGTATTGCAAATACCTACTTTCCACAAATTTATATTTAGCTTCTAGATTGCATTATCCAATTGAATAATTTAATGTGGGCTTAATTAAAATGTATTCTAAGAATAGTTTGCAATTCATCAAATATTTTTCAAACAATCAGTTCCTATCGTACATATCATACATATGAACTTTGGATTTTTAGATCGGAATATTTGTGGAAAATTTCCAAAAATAGTATATGCATTAATATTTGTATTTAATTTTTTTTTTTGCATATTTTCGTATTTTCCCCAATTCAACATATACAAAATGACAAGTTAAGATCTTACGAGATAAAAAATTGATTTCTTCATATTCATATAAAATTAACTGGTCTTACATTCATTAAATTAGAAACCATGTCTAATGAGGAAACAGTAGAATCTAGAACCATGTCTAATTTCAACGGTAGACAGGCTTCAGATAGAATTCCGACATTTGACGGAAATGCAAAACACATTGAAGCATTCCTATCAATGGTTGAACT
The DNA here is from genome assembly GCA_956483585.1 of Gymnocheta viridis. Lineage (NCBI taxonomy): Eukaryota > Metazoa > Arthropoda > Insecta > Diptera > Tachinidae > Gymnocheta > Gymnocheta viridis. The sequence continues at coordinate 81,086,862 of OY101441.1, read as the reverse complement.
AGTCTACGATGAATAAAATAAACATGTGAAAAATCACTTGATAAAATATGTATGTAGTAGCAATGAAATTGAATGATAGGGTGAGAGATATTTTAACAATGGAACAAACATCAACAACATTGAACGAATTAAGAACTTCATTGACTAAAAATTTTAAATTTACAAGGACAGCAAGTAGCATTCATTTTGAACTGAAGAATACTAGGCAGAAGGGTAACGTACTATATTATAGGTTAGGTTTGAAAGGCTGGTGTGAGGTAAACCCCACACCCAGAGACTCAAATGGTCCATTGTGACGCCTTCAGAAAGATTTGAAGTCTCCTATTGCGCAGCCAGGTCATTCCCATAAGATTCGCGAGCCCACAACCCGAGACACCCCATAATTCGCCTAAGAATCTACTACCTAAGTAGATAGGGAATAGCTGCCGGCAGCGCAGTTGCGCATGTCTCAGGTCGCCATTACTTCTGAGCGAGTCAGTGTTGCCATCCTCTAGTTTTTTCATGTGTCTGTGTGAAATAGTTTGGGTGTGTGTTTTTATAAACAGCAGCGCACTCATATGTATGGTGAGAATGTGTGGTGTGTCTGTATTACTTTTTTGCCTTCCTGTATTGCGTTGTGCGTATATATGTTTGTTTGCTTGGCAGTGTTGCGTTGTGTGTGTATCTTTGCTTGCTTGCCTGTGTTGCGTGGTGTGTGTATCTTTGTCTGTTTGCCTGTGCTATGTTGGTTGTGTGTGTGTGTGTTTTCGTTTGCTTGCGTGTGCTATGTTGGTTGTCTGAGTGTGTTCGTTTGCTGTCTGTGCTGTTGGTTGTGTGTGGTGTGTATTCGTTTGCTTGCTGTGCTATGTAGGTTGTGTGTGTGTGTATGTTCGTTTACTAGACTGTGTATATCTGATTATTTTAGGTGTGTGTTCTTGAGTCTGTTTTTATGTATGTTTTGGATTTTTCTTTGTTTTCATAATTCTGCTGATTTCGACAACTACGAAGTTTATGGTATAGTATTGGCTTTATTTGCTTATTTATTTAGAAATATTATTTCCCAGGTTATATTTCATATCTAATAAAAATTAATTTATCTGTTTATATATATTAGGTGTGTCATCATCATGTGTATGGAGTCATTAGTTCTTTAACTGGGTGTGTATATTTGAACTATATTTCATCTAGTATCGTTGTTGTTATTCTACATATTTGTTGTTATTCTATATATTTATTAATATTTTTTTTTGTTTTCTTAATACCGCTTATTTCGTTATTATTAATTATATTTTGAACTCTACTACACAATTCTGTGGAGACAGAGAAATATAATGCTAACATAGAACGTGTGTATATTTGTTTATTTATCTTAGGTTTGTGGTCATCACTGATGTCAGCGAGTAAACACAAGTTAACACACGTCACACCAACTGCACCTAAACAAGTACATAACGAACACAAATACATATTATGACAAAAGAAAATATTAGATAACGAACGCAAAGACATATTATGATAAATGAAAATATTAAAACATTATCTACAAAACATTTCCACTATAGCAATACGTGGACGACAAAGGTCAGACCCTTTAAATAAAAATAGATAAGAACAATATTATTAACTGTAATAGATAAGAATTATATTATTAAACCTAGCTGTAGTCATAAGAAAATGTAAAGTAACAAATTAGTCTTAAGAATATATTAAATAAAGAAACGCACATTTCAGGGCAGTTAAAAAGAAAATATATTTTTTTTCTCATTTCCTTAAGTTAGGAAATTAACTGGGGGCTCAACCGGGATCTTTTAGTTAAATTAATGCTAAAGGATTCTAATTGCCACTTAAGTGAACACTGCACTTTCGATCCTTGAAACAAGATTATCCTGAAAGGAAAAGGTAATAATTAATCAAGGGACAAAAAACACAGTGAGTACAAAAGGACTTTCAAGACAAAAAAGGAATAGTCTAATAAAGTACATAACCAGCACCACGTATCCTGAAAAAGCGGAATAAAATAAATTCATTGGAATACAGTAGAATCTTATATTCGCGACAATCCTTTGAAATAAAAATAAAACTGGAGATCCAGATTTTTGACCTAGCAAGAGGAATAATCCCAGATACAGACACAAATAAAATGTCTGTCCAAAATTTAGCAACCCTGCAAGCTCAACTTTTTACACTGGTAGCCGCTCATGCTGAGACGCAAAGAACTCTCACAGCATTAGAAAATAACGGAGCATTCAATATAGAACCGGCAGTACAATTGACTCCATGCTCAAGTGGAATAACAACTGAAAGCCAAATAAATTTAGAAGTGTTTAAAATTCTCCCAATATTTGATGGAGACAAAAAGAAATACCGTGCCTGGAGATCATTCGCATGGACACATATGGAAACCATTAAAAACTTTGAAAACACACCAACATACTATACAGCACTTGCTATTGTACGAGCAAAAATTCAAGGTGTGCCTGCAGATATACTAATCAACCACAACACTATATTCAATTTCTATTCAATAATAAATAGACTTGATTATACATATGCCGACCAACGTCCAATGTACGTTTTGCTTGAATATCATTCATGCATAAATGCAGCATTAAATTTAATTTTATCAAAAATTAAGATGGAACAAGGCGATAAAACTATGAAAGTATTCGCTAATCAAGAAGCCGTCAGGACATTTATTACTGGTGTTTAATGTGAATGAATTAGTGGTTGGTGGTCTAAACACATAAATTTAGGCCTTCACTAATTTGCGTTTTTGTTCCTTGCAAGCACTTGGAAACTTGAAGGACGGTGTTAAACAATAAAACAATAGAATTGCCGTATTATAAAACACTAAAGAAAAACTTTATTTTACTTCTGTTTAAATATAATTAAGACATTAAAGAAAAATGCTTAGTTATACGGAAGTCCAACATTGAATTACAAATCAAGCAAAACTTACATATTGGACTAAAAAATGCTTAACTGATTTTTTAATAATTAATAATACATTATTTGTTGATATTAATATGAATAGTCAATAGGTTGAGTAAGCAAATAAATAAAACTGTAATTAAAGTTTATTGCCAGCTGTCCTATATTTAATATAAAATTTTATAAGTTGAGTAAACGAATTTATTAATTGAATAAATAAGAATAAAATTGCAATTAAAGGTTATTGCCAGCTGGCCTATATCTTAATATAAAAAAATATAACCAAATTTATTAAGTAAAGAACATAACAAATATAATGAACAATAACTACATGTCTTAACATTCTCCCGCGCGTTGTATCTTGTTCAAAACATTACCGCAACGTCCTCAGGGTTCTGCAACATCAACCGTGACTCGTGGAGCTGGTTCGGGTGTAGATTGTTTGCCATTATAAAATTTTTGATGAAATTTCCAGGACAGCAGAACGATTGCAAGTATTATGGAAAATATTAGTGCGGTGTAACTCACTGCATGATTATGTTGGCTGTTAGAATTGATGATTTGCGATAGTTGTACTAGCGTTGATTCATTTAGTTGCCTTTGTAGCCTGCTTAGCTGTTCTAGTTGGGTCTTGTACTGGTGATTTGTAGTGTTAACCAATACCTTTTCTATTTCTTGTGGTTCACTAATGGATTCTATGTGTGATATGATTTTTTTCTATTTTTGCATCGTTGATCGTTTTTGACATTTCTTCTGCGTAATCTGTATCAAGAACTCCAAACAGTGATCTGGCAATGTTTCCGACTATATTAAACGGTGATCTTTTAATTCGTTTGTTGATAAACAATTCCGTTTCATGCAGCAATTCATTCCTGATTTGGTCTAAGTTGTTCACCTGGATATCACACATTGGTTCTTTAAGGCATAGTTCCTGTAGAACTGAAGATAGCGCCTGTATCTCTGACGAAAATGGAGTAAGATCGTAGTAAACCATTATTTTCCATTCTGCAGTGCTTAGCTTTGCAGTTCCAATTCCTTCGAAATACAGTCCCGGATCATCTTGGAACCTTGTTATTAATATCATGTTGCATAATACAGTAGGAACAAAGAGAAGTGCTAGTAACATAGCAAGCATTAATGGACCTGTTGAGATCTTGGGTCTTTTTGATGGAATGAGATCATCATTTCTCGACCTCGGTTGTACCAATGACGGTTCTTCTTCCAATGGTATTTGATTTTCATTTTCTTGGAGTAATGGCGCCAGTCTGTGAATGGGTCGTTTAAACACTCCTGTTGCCGTTTTAACTTCAGCTACTCTCACAGCCCCGTCATCACCAGGATACACGTGAACAACTCTCCCTAATGGCCACTTCATTGTAGGTAGATTGTCTTCCTTGAGAATAACCACGTCTCCGTTTTTGAGATTGCCAGATTTTTTTTCTCCATTTGAAACGCTGTTGTAGTTCGGTTAAGTATTCTGTTGACCATGTTTTCCAGAATTGGTGCTTTATATACGAAATCAACTTCCAATGAGACAAACTTGACATATTACGAGTTTCGGCTCGACTGTCTACTTGGGACACAAGCCGCTCACCGATGAGAAAATGACCAGGTGTAAGTGCTTCAAGACTATCTGGATCATTCGAGATTGGTGTTAAGGGGCGCGAATTTAAAATGGCTTCGATTTCCACAATTATTGTTTCCAGTTCTTCGTGCGTTAACGATTCTGTTGATACACTGCGTATCAAAAGATGTTTTGCCGATTTCACCGCAGCCTCCCATAAACCTCCAAAATGGGGTGCTCTCGGTGGAATGAAATTGAAGTTTATACCCTTAGTGCTGGAAGCGGAGATTATTGTTTTTTGAGCCTTAGCGGACTGTATGCTTTCAGATAATTCCGCTAATTGATTTTTTGCTCCGATGAAATTGGTAGCGTTGTCGGAGTAGATATTTTGGCAGTGTCCTCGGCGAGCAATGAATCTTTTAAGGGCACCAATGAATGCCTCAGTTGTTAAGTCAGACACCAGTTCTAAATGAACTGCCTTTGTTGTGAAACAGCAGAATACGGCTATGTAAGCCTTGGTTGGACTTTTCCCCCTGATTTTGTGATGTATCCAGAATGGACCACAGTAGTCTACGCCGGAATTTATGAACGGACGAGCAGGAACCACTCTTGTCTGTGGTAAGTTTCCCATGATTTGTTGATGTAATTGTGGTCGTGCTCTAGTGCATCTTACGCATCTTTGAATCACCGATCGAGCTGTTATTTTTCCCTTTATTGGCCAAAAACGCTGTCTCATTATATATAATAGTGATTGTGACCCGCAATGTTTGTTATCTTCATGTGTCATAGTAAATAATAATTTTACAAGCGGATCATTGTATGGTAGAATTATTGGATGTTTTGCATCTGCTTGTAGGTTGGAATGTTCTAGTCGTCCTCCTACTCTAAGAATACCTCTTTCATCCAAGCATGGCGCTAGGCTACTAATTGGGCTATTTTTACTAACCTTCTTGCCATCTTGAAGTTGTTTTATTTCTGTAGACAAATCTGACAATTGTATTATTTGAATGATAACACCGAGAGAGTCGTCCAGTTCCTTTTGAGTTAGCGAAATGTGTTTTGCTCGCTCATTCATAGACTTCCTTGAGTTATTTACGAACCGAAGCACGTATGCCAAAATTCGCTGCAGGGTTCTAAATGAATTCTTGTGGGGTAGCATGTATATCATGTCGCTGTTAGTCGCTACCACCGTTGCTGTAATCACTCTTTTCCTTTCAATGCTGCTTGTTTCGGAGGGCTGGGCTACAAATTTTAACGGCCATAAGTTTTCTTGTCCATGAAGGAAAATCGGTCCATGAAACCATAATCTACTTGTGGGCAGGTTGCTTGGTTGAAGTCCTCGCGATAAAATATCAGCAGGGTTGTCCGTTGATTTTACATGGCGCCATTGTGCAGCAAGTGTTAATGAGTGGATCGTTGAAACTCTATTAGCCACGAATGTTTTATAAGAGGATGATTGTGAACTTATCCAGGATAATACAATCTCAGAATCGGTCCACAGAAGCATAGGCTGATTCTGCAATTTTAAGTCAACTTTCACTCTTTGAGCAAGTTTAGCTGCTACAACTGCGGCACATAACTCTAATCGAGGAAGTGTTTGTTGTTTTAACGGAGCCACCTTTGATTTTGCGCATAGCAACCGCACGATTATTCGTCCAGCACGGAGAACTGCGCGGCCGCACCGAAGGCCCTCTCAGATGCGCCAGCAAATACGTGTAATTGTGTTTCTACAGGAATCTCACCATTGAATAAATGTCTTGGTACCTTGAAGTTATTCAAAGTCTCCAAATCCTTTCTGAAGATTTCCCAGACCTTACGAAGATTTTCAGGTAATTGTTCATCCCAATCGAATGGGTGTTGCCACAATTGTTAAATAAATATTTTCGCCTTGACAACAACAGGAGCTAGGAGGCCAAGAGGATCAAACAATCTTGCCAACTCAGAAGTTGCTGTACGTTTTGAAATTACTTGCTGCTCGTTAGATTTTACTTTGATGAAAAAATGATCGGTTTTGGGCACCCAAGATAGGCCCAAAGTTTTTATTGTTTTGTTCGTACTATCATCGAGATCTAAGTTGACTTCTCTATCACTATGTGGTATATCCTTTAGTAGCCTTGGGTTGTTTGAACACCATTTTCTTAAATTAAATCCGTGTTTCTTCAGAATAATTCTCAGTTCCTTTTGAGTTTCAACCGCGAGATTCAAGCTATCTGAACCTCCAAGCCCATCATCCACATAAACATTTTCTTTTAGCAGTTGCGCACCCAGTGGATATCGATCTGTATTTTCTTCTGCAATTCGTTGTAGACATTTGGTGGCTAAGTAAGGAGCTGCTCGCGTGCCGTATGTTACCGTATTAAGCCTATAATAAGTAATTGGTAGTGATGGGTTTTCTCTCCAAATGATTAATTGGTGATTGTCTGGGTTGATTAATATCTGCCTGTACATTTTTTCTATGTCTGTTGTAAAGACAAATTTTGGCAGCCGGAAACGAAGTAGAATTGAAAAAAGTTCACTCTGGACAGTTGGTCCAGTATACATGATGTCATTGAGAGAATGTCCTGTCGATGTTTTCGCAGATGCGTCGAAGACCACTCTAAGTTTTGTAGTAGTAGTGTCAGGTTTTATCACGCAGTGATGCGGGATGAAATATTTTGGACTTGGTAAACTATCAAGCTGTACTCTTTGCATGTGTCCTAATTGTTCATATTCTTTCATGAATTGAATATATTGACTTCGAATGTCTTCGTTCTTTTGAAGTCGTTGCTCTATTGTAGGCCATTTGATGTGAGTTACCCAATGCTGCTGGATTATCTCTGAATGGGAGACTGACAACAAAACGCCCATCTTTGTGATTGTGAACGTGCTGATTAAAGTGCGATTCGCATAATTGTTCTGCTGGAGACATGATGTATTTGTTTGATTCTACATCATCGAGCTTCCACAGTTGTTCTATTGCTTGTTCCAATGAGTTTTCACCGTCAAATATTGCGCATGTCAGTGTTGAAGATGGACGAGAATCAGAGTACTGCTTTATGGAACCGCCGACAATCCAGCCAAGTGCAGTATTTTGAAGTATTGGATGATCTTCAGTTAGTTTTATTGTCCCAGGTTGCATAAGACTGAAGTAAAATTCTGCTCCGAGAAGAATATCTACCCTCTCAGGCATGTTGAATTTGGGATCTGCTAAGCGAATGTTGTTTGGAATTTTCCAAGTAGAAATATCAATATTGCGATTTGGCTGCACTGGGATAATAGTTGGTAGAACAAATGCTTCTAAGTTTGTTGAGAAGTCACTATTTCCACATTTGCACGATGGGATGCTCTTTTTTGAATCCTTCCAACTCCGTCAATGCACAGATAGGCTTCTGCTGTTGAAAGGGATAACTTCTTGATGAGTCGTTCAGTCACAATGTTGACTTGTGAACCTGCATCTAGTACGGCCCTGAATTCCTCTGACATGACGTTTGCAGCCTTGACTATGACCTTTGCTGTGGCTAACATGACGTAGTTCTGATCTTTTGTTGCAGCTGAAGAAACTGCCACTGTATTAACGGGGGATGCATCGTGCCTAGTGTTAGTAATGTAGACAGATGGGTTTTGTGCACCCCGCGATACCTTTGGCAAATGCAACAAAGTGTGGTGTTTATTGTTACATTTCTTGCAGCAGCCACGAGTACAAGTTTTGGCCACATGATTGGCTTTAAGGCAATTCACACATAACTTCTGTTGTTGTATCCATCTTAGTCTTTCGGATTCTGCCATTGCCAAGAACCGATTACATTGATAAATGAGGTGTTTACCATTATTACATACTTTGCAATTGTTATTGCAACTTTCCATTGCTGCTACTGAGGACACAGATCTTTGATGGATAGTCGATTTTTCTTTGTACCCAATTGATTCCATTGATTCAAATTGCGCCTCTAAGAATGACAAGAATTCTTTAATTGTTGGGACTTCTTTGGGTTTCGCTAGTGATTGTATAAACTGAACGTAAAGGGATCGGTCCAGTTTTTTAATCATTAGCTGGATCAGCATAGCGTCCCAGGATGTCGTGTCGACGTGTAGGTTGTTTAGCGCCAGTAAACATTCTTTTGTGGTGTCATGAAGTGCCTTTATTAATGCACTCGACAATGTTCCTGTTGGTTGGTTCGAAATTTTGTCTACTAAAGTTGCTACTATGACTCTTTTGTTTTTGAATCGCTCCTGCAACAGTGTCCAGGCCGTTTTGTAATTTTCTTCGGTTAATGATAGATGACTTATGAGTCTTGCTGCTTCTCCTGGCACGTTTGATTTAAGGTACCACATTTTTTGTACCTGAGGCAATAGTTGTTTATCTACCATTTCAGTGAATAGTTGGTAGAATTGACACCATTTTAAATAATCCCCATTAAAATTTGGAATTGTCACTTTTGGAAGAGGCAGTGTGCCATATACTGCTGAATTGTTTGGTAAGTTCGGTAAATTATCGTTCACGAGTTGATTGGCTTGATCTCCCATTACGGCCAAATCTACTAAGGACTGTTGAACTAAGTCGTCTAGAATATAGTATTCATTTTGATCAAATCCCAATGTTGAGGGAACCTCTACCTTCTGCCATATTTCATCAGATAAATTTTGAATTTGAGACCACAAGTTCTTTATACCTTCGCTTTTGATTTTATAAAATTGTGATGGTTGGTCATTATTTATTGATGATAACCCGTTCACCAAGCGTGTCAACGCCGTCATACGGGCCTTTAGCATCCTAACTAAACCCATGTTGCAATTAGATACATGTTGATCACTTGTAGCATGTTCTATTTGCTTCTCTCTTGTTGTTGGTACAGGCTTCGGGTATCCCTTTGTCTCGCGTAGCTTAGATATCTGAGTCTCAATTAGTTCAATTGTTGTGCTATATGTATTTCCAATTGTTTTGTGCAGATTTTTAGTAATATATGGATCATTATCTGCCAATGTTGGATCTCTTCTTATTGTATTTTCCGTTTTATCAAAAGCTATCCATAATTCCTCGTGTTTGGTTTCGTAAAATTCTACCGTCCTCCGATCTTGTGGAGCCTTTTTAATATTAGAGTCTATTCTTTCAATCTCAATTGCCCTCACCTCCTGTTGAGACACTAGATTTTCCAAGCTTGACATGTTGACTTTTCCTGCGCTGAATAATTTGTTGAGAATGGATGATAATGTCTTGATAGATCACTGCTTTGCCTTGATGATGAGGAAGATGTCCTTGACGCATTCAAAAATGGTTGCGTATTTTTTAAATTTAGGGGTCACCAAAATGTAAAAAAATCACGTCGGGGTCACCAAAATGTTTAATGTGAATGAATTAGTGGTTGGTGGTCTAAACACATAAATTTAGGCCTTCACTAATTTGCGTTTTTGTTCCTTGCAAGCACTTGGAAACTTGAAGGACGGTGTTAAACAATAAAACAATAGAATTGCCGTATTATAAAACACTAAAGAAAAACTTTATTTTACTTCTGTTTAAATATAATTAAGACATTAAAGAAAAATGCTTAGTTATACGGAAGTCCAACATTGAATTACAAATCAAGCAAAACTTACATATTGGACTAAAAAATGCTTAACTGATTTTTTAATAACTAATAATACATTATTTGTTCATATTAATATGAATAGTCAATAGGTTGAGTAAGCAAATAAATAAAACTGTAATTAAAGTTTATTGCCAGCTGACCTATATATTAATATAAAATTTTATAAGTTGTGTAAGCGAATTTATTAATTGAATAAATAAGAATAAAATTGCAATTAAAGGTTATTGCCAGCTGGCCTATATATTAATATAAAAAAAATATAACCAAATTTATTAAGTAAAGAACATAACAAATATAATGAACAATAACTACATGTCTTAACAACTGGCTTAAACTCAAAATACACAGTAGGTACACTTTACGCTTAAAATCCAAAAGATTTAGAGACCGCATATGCAATTGCAAGTACTATCTACCACGACGACAGAAGTTTACAGTTCGATACACCAACACAAGCACATCGACCACATCCGGTGACTCAAGAACGGTTCCAACAGAAACCACACCATCAACAGTTTGAACAGCGGAAGTATAGACCAAATGTACAGTACAACCCAAATAAACAGCTGCCATACATCCAGACAACCTCCAGTACAACCAATGGAAGTGGATACAAGTGACAGAAATGTTCGTCAACCAACACATTTCCAAAGGTACAACAATCCCTTCAGACAAAATCAACCCTTCAAGAGAGAATTCAATCACTCCAACAACAACTTTAATCCTAATAAACAACAAAGAATTAATAACACCAGAGAGGAGGACGAAGCCAATTCAACTAGAGCTGAGTACGATGAAGATGAAGTTTTTTTAGACTAAAGGATGGTTTACCTCATCTACAAAGACACGATAGAGAAACGGGTAAGACCATCAATATATATATAGATTGCGGTGCAACAAATAATTATATAGATATGAACTGTAAAATAGGTTATAGCAAAATATTAGATACTCCTGTAAAAGTAAGGACATTACACGGGTATTCATATGTTAAAAGTAAAAAGTTGATAAATCTATTAAATTATGAGTTGACATTCTTTGAAATAGATTCACTGACAGGGTCAGACATGATATTAGAAATGCAAGGATTAAGGGAAATAGGTGCAACTATAGATTTAATTAATAATAGACTCAAGTATAGATGTAAAGAAAAAATGCATAAAATAAATTTTACAGTGAACAATGAAGATTACGGGGAAAGAATAGAAGAAATTATGAATAAAAATTTATACACGAATGAAAAACTACCATACACCACTACTATTGAAGGAACTATTCGAACAAAGTCAGATGAACCTATATGGACAAAACAATATCCATATGCGTACTCTGATAATGAATTTATAAATAAAGAAATCCAGGATCTATTGCGTAACGAAATTATACAACCTAGTAGAAGTCCCTACAATAGTCCCATCTGGACAGTAGCAAAAAAAGGTACCGATGACCAAGGTAAACCTAAACGGCGGATGGTCGTAGATTTTCAAAAATTTAACGCACAAACAATTACAGATAGATATCCTATCTCAGATGTGAATATGACTATCCAAAACTTAGGTAAAGCAAAGATTTTCACAACATTAGATTTGGAATCAGGCTTCCACCAAATTCGAATTAAAAAAGAAGACCGTGAAAAAACAGCTTTCTCAATCAACGGCGCTAAGTATGAATTCCTTCGGATGCCATTCGGGCTAAAGAATGCTCCTTAAATTTTTCAACGATGCGTCGATGATATTTTGAGGCCATATATAGGTAAATTTGCATACGTCTATATTGACGATGTACTAATATATTCTTCCACACACGAGGAACACATTGAACATATCGAGGCAATAGTTAACGCTTTGCACAAAGCAAATATGAAGATTTCAAATGAAAAATCTCACTTCTTTAAAGAAGAAATAGAATATTTAGGTCACATAATTAAACATAATGGAATCACTGTAGATCCTACAAAAATACAGACAATTAGAAATTATCCTAAGCCAACTACACTAAAAGAGTTAAGATCCTTCTTAGGCTTAGCCAGTTATTACAGGAAATTTGTCAAAAATTTCGCTGCAATTGTTAAACCCTTAACAACATTTTTGAGAGGAGAAAACGGAAGTATATCAAAAAATCAGAGCGCAAAAATAAATATAGAATTAGATCAACCTGCTCTAGAAGCAATGAATAAAATCAAGGACGAGCTTGAAGCTCAAGTACAATTATTTCAACCCGATTTCAAAGAACCTTTCGAGTTAACTACCGATGCAAGCAATTTTGCTATAGGCGCTGTACTATCACAAAAACAAAGACCCATTGCATTTATTTCCAGAACTCTAAACGAGACTGAACAAAATTATTCAACAAATGAGAAAGAACTTTTGGCCATAGTCTGGGCCTTACAAAAGTTGAGAAATTATTTATATGGAATAGCAGATTTAGCAATTTATACAGATCATCAGTCATTAATATTTTCTGTATCTGATAAAAATCCAAATACAAACTTGAACCGATGGAAAAATTTTATCGAGGAACATGGTGCAAAAATATTATATAAACCTGGACACCAGAATATAGTTGCTGACGCGTTGTCAAGACAACAAATAAATTCAAGTACGAATGAATCTCAGCATTCAGCCCAAAGTTCACCAATTGAAATTATACAAGAAAGTCCTAAACCCTTGAATCATTTTAAAAATCAAATAATTCTAACACACGCCAATGAAGATTTACTAGAATCAAAAAATATTTTTAATTTCAGACGCCACCATATTAAATTCACTACCAACGAAAAATTGATAAGTAACATGAAATTAATACTGAGACCAAAGGTAATTAATGCATTACTAGTGGACTCAGAAACAATGTTTAGTATTAGGTATTTATTGAAAGAAACCTTCCCTACAGTAAAATTTTTAAAAGCGAACAATTTAGGTGAAGATATATTAGACGAAGAAAGACAGAAACAAGTAGTTAAACAAATTCATGAGAGAGCTCATAGAAACGTACGAAATAATATTTTAGAATTAGAAAGAGATTATTTTTGGCCTGAGTTAAAAAAGCAGTGCTATGAAATTAGTAGTAACTGTGAATCATGCCCAACTCACAAATACGAAAGAAAACCTAATAAAATTCCTATTGGCAAAGCACCAATACCTACAAAACCTGGTGAGCATATACACATGGATATATTTTACTTTAGCGGACAAATGTTTATAACTAGTTTAGACAAGTTCTCTAAATTTTGTCATATACGACACATCCCAACAAAAAAAGAAATGTATAAAAATATTGACGAAATTCTGTCTCTCACTTACCCCAACGCCAAACTTGTCGTCACTGATAACGAAGCAAGTTTTAATGTTATTCTAGCAAAGCAAATAAATATACGATAGACTACAAATACAGCATGTAGTTACAGCCCCATTTCGTTCAACAACTAACGGTCAAGTCGAGCGTATACATAGTACAATTATCGAACTCGCAAATTTATTATCCCAGAAAGGAATCACTGCTCCTGACGAAAAAATATTCGAAGCGGTTCGCCAGTATAACAAGACTATACATTCGGTCACTAAAGAAAAACCCGAGACCGTGTTTTTTAATCAGCAGGGGTATCCTCATATATACGATTTAATCAAACAAGTTCAAACAAAAACTTTAGCCTACCACAATAAAGACCGCAAGTTTATTCAATATAAGAAAGGGGACATCATTTATTCCAGGACTCACAGAAGAAATAAAAATGTAGCTAAGTTTGCCAAACATTTGGTTGAGACGGACAACGGTGAAACAATTACCACATCTAGAAAGTTAATTGTACATAAGGATAATATTAGAAGTAAACATGTCAGCAAAGATAGTGATAGTATTATCAATAATCCAACTCATAATAGCTAATAATATAATTGATTTAAAAAATAAAAGATATGTCTTAATTGAAGACAACCAAGTGTATTTACATAAGAACTATGAATACTTGTATCATGTTGTGAATATTACAAAAATATTAGAACCATTTGAAAATATAATGAAAGATGCATACAATATAGAAGACAATGTAGAACTTCAAGTTTTAATTAAAAAAATTGAAAATTTAAAAACACAATTAACTAATAATAGAAGTAAAAGATCCTTAAACTTTTTAGGATCGGCCCTTAAATTCATCACTGGTACTCCAGATCATGATGATGAAATTGAAATAAAAACTAGATTAAACCAACTTGTAGAAAATAATAACCAACAAAAATAATTAACTCACAATTTGAAAAAATGCTAAATCATTTAAACATTAAAAAAATAAATGAAGAATTCATATTAAACGAAGTCTACAGTGAATTAATGACACTAACTAATACAATTAATTTTGCAAAAAATAACAATTTCTACTCAGGCACATTAGACATGCAAGAAATCGAATCTGTCATAAAAAATGAAAGACTAAAAATACCTGTAATAAATATACTTGAATATTCAGATATACATGTCTGCGAATTTAACCAAGCAAATATTACAATTTTTAAATATCCTATTATTGAAGAAGAATGTAAACTGTATAACATCTATTCCTTAGCTAATAAACTTGGAAAATTATTATTAGATGATAAGATCGCCTTATGCAAAAACAATTATCAAAGAGTAATTAAATGTAAAAATATTATTGGTTCCCATATATGTAAAATTGAATCTAAAGATAATTGTACATTAACTATTTTAAACAATGAATCAGCTCAGTGTAAAACAAGACCTGAGAACAACCCAGACTTTGAAGACTTTGGCAACGGAAACATTTTTATCGACAATAAACATACATTAAACAATTTAACTATAAATGGACCACATTTGGTACAGTTTGACCAAAATATAACTATAGATGGTAAGATATACTTTAACGAAAAACAAAGAATTTATGACATCATTCATAAATTAAGTATACTCGAAATCCTGTATACAAACTCAGAGAATAAATTTACAAATATTCAAGAAATATCTACATTATTCATTCCGTTGGAAGAACACCCATTAAGAAGCATATAGTACATAATTTTAATATTTACTATACTATTAGCAATAATTTACTCTTTAGTACAGCTTTGCAAGTGTTACGTGGCACAACAAGAAAAAAGGAAACAAGAATTATATAACAGATATTATGAAGCAGAATTACTCAGACTTCAGACTAAAGTATGAAACGAGGACGTTTATTTTTAACACAGGGGGGAGTTAACACAAGTTAACACACGTCACACCAACTGCACCTAAACAAGTAGATAACGAACACAAAGACATATTATGACAAAAGAAAATATTAAATAACGAACACAAAGACATATTATGATAAATGAAAATATTAAAACATTATCTACAAAACATTTCCACTATAGCAATACGTGGAGGACAAAGGTCAGACCCTTTAAATAAAAATAGATAAGAACAATATTATTAACTGTAATAGATAAGAATTATATTATTAAACCTAGCTGTAGTCATAAGAAAATGTAAAGTAACAAATTAGTCTTAAGAATATATTAAATAAAGAAACGCACATTTCAGGGCAGTTAAAAAGAAAATATATTTTTTTTCTCATTTCCTTAAGTTAGGAAATTAACTAGCGCGTGTGTATGTGTATGTGCATGATGTCGTCTTTATGTAGATTTATTTGTATGGGTGTGTTGTGCTCGATTTAGGATAATAGTATTAATTTTGTTTAAAAGATTTTGTTGTTCTATATATTTGAGGTTGTTTTATATGTTTGCGATACTCCCCTGTGTGTTTTTTTTTAATTCTGCTTACTTTACTTTATTTGTTTAATCATTTATAATTATTACTTCCCATATTTATTGGCGGTCTATAGAAAGATTTTTAGTATTATATTTCATATCTCGTGAAAGCAATATTTGTTTGTTTATATATGCAAAATCTGAATTTCAAAAGTGTGCAGTTGAATTCAAAATATTCCTGATGATGTTAAATCATGCATAGTCTTGATTTCCAAGATGTTAAAAAATTGAAATAGGTTAAAAAGTCAACAAGCAAAAAGTTGAAGATTAATAATTACATAAGTTATCTATTTATATCTAAAATTATCTCATATGAAATGCTTTCATTTAGATTTAAAACACATCACAGTTATATTTAACAAGGAAGAGAGATATATTCGGCTGTGCCGAATCTTATATACCCTTCACCATAGAATGAAGTGACGAAAGAAGTCACAATCACGAAAATTCGCGGCCACGAATGAACGAAAAAAAATAATTTAAATGGAAAAAATTACATTAAAGCAAAAAAAATTCCCACTCACCGTCTTACGGACGCACCCCCACGTGATGGAAACAAAAAATTAATCACGATCACGCATTATTGGTTCTAATCTCTATTTCATAGTATAGGCTGATTTTATAAACACAGCTTCCAAAGCAATACTGGAAGCATGACTTTACAAGGCATTCTCGTGTTGCTTTGCAAACTGCGTTTATGAAGTCAGTCATAAATTATGAATTTCGTAACAAACTTGTTACAATTTCTTGCCTAGAGTGCATTCAAAAACATTAACATCCCCTTATTAGCAATTATATATTTTTTTACACATCCAAAAAGTGTTTCAACGTCTTTATCAAGAAGCCAGTGGTCTTCGACTAAACAAAGAAATGGTTTGAAACGTAAGAACACGTTTAATAATGAAGAAATTCTCCCAAAATAGATAAAAATATCGACACCTATTGCATAAATCTGCTAGTCTAATGATTAAAATGTTCCAATATTATCTTCACATTGAAAATAATTTAAAGCTATCAAAAATTCTTAAAAAAAGATCGAACTTTTTCAAATAAAAAGTAAAAGTAATAAAAATAACTAAAATGTATCAAAAATTAAAAAAAAATATAATAAATGGTTGGTCAGGATTTGAAACCGTACCTTCTTACCCGGTGGCACGGTTTCGAATCCTGAACACAACACAATGCTATTTTTTTAGAGTTTTCGATACATTTTAGTTGTTTTTATTACTTTTACTTTTTATTTGAAAAAGTTTTTTCATTTATATTTTTTTTTAATTTTTGCGTTTTTTTCCAATTTTATGAACGATAAAAGGTTTATTTTTCAAAAATATCCAATATGGTATCAGATAGGATTTTGTACAGTGATAAAATAATTATATAATAAATTTAGTAAGTTGTCGACGTTTTTATTTGATGTAATATAATACTAGCTGACCCGGCGAACTTCGTACCGCCCTATAATCAAGAAATATCTGTTACCTTTTTATCTGAATTAAGTTAATTTCTTTATTAAGTATTGCTGTTGGTATATTAATAAATCAAAATTATTCCAAAAACAAAGTGTTTGTTATTCTAATGCTTTATGGTACACAATATTCTTAGTTTTATTTTCTGGCGCGTATATAAATAGTGTTGTTGGTATTCCGACACGGGAACAGGCGACATATAACTGGCCATGTGAAAAACATGAATTTTCAAGATTAATGCCACAAACACTTAGCGACTGCCCTTGTGATTTATTTATCGACATTGCAAATGCTAGCCGCAATGGAAATTGCAACCGTTTAAAGTCGAACGGCATGTCGTTCGGAATTAGAGGAATCCGTGGAATTAAAGTCTTCTCCTTTGTACTTCCCTTTCAAAATTGTGGCTTCTATCACGTTATTCATTAATCTCTTCACCGCAAGTCGGGTGCCATTGCAAAGACGTGGCTGGTTTATATTCCGCAACATGATTATTACCGATCCGATTTTTAATTGCAGATTATGAGGTGGTAATCCGGGTAAATCCAGCGAATTTAAGAATTCCGTTGGATAGTTAACAATGTCATCTTGGTTAGTGACTGAATCAATCGATTTGTATGTAATCAATTCACCAGTTATCTTATTTTGAATTTGAAAATTCATTTCATTGACATCAATGTTTTTTTTTTTGCAGCCAATATAACTCGATCGCTCATCCAAACATGATCTTTATAATTTTGTGCAATATTTGGGAAAACCGTTTCAATCACTTCTGTCTTAGATTTCATAAAATGACAGAAATTGGTAGGGAACGTAATGTATCCAGACGATGAGTCAACAGGTATTTTTCCATTACCAATATCGAGCAATTGCTTTGAAAAGTTTCTCCAGATTGGTCATTCTGCAGTTTGACTCGCATGTTCATACTTAATTTGAGCTTTTTAACATATTTCCATAAAATGGATGACTTTAAGCATGCATTAAGTTCGTCGGCTGGCGCTGATCGTGGTATTACTGGTAATGTTTGTCGAAAATTACCTGCCAATAATAACAATGCGCTACCAAACCGGTTTTGGTTCTTTCGCAAATCTTGCAAAGTGCGGTCTAATGCTTCTAAAGATTTTTT
Organism: Gymnocheta viridis; assembly: GCA_956483585.1. Lineage (NCBI taxonomy): Eukaryota > Metazoa > Arthropoda > Insecta > Diptera > Tachinidae > Gymnocheta > Gymnocheta viridis. The sequence goes on along the minus strand of OY101441.1, from coordinate 81,068,470 downwards.
GTGTGCCATTGTGCACTCATCCCAAACTATTAATCTGCATTGCTGCAACACTTTGGCCATTGCTGAATTTCTCGAAAGGTTGCAGGTTGGAGTGTTATTTATTTGAATGTTCAAGGGCGACTTGAGTGCGGAATGAGCTGTCCGACCGCCTTCCAACAACGTGGCTGCAATACCTGACGAAGCAAGTGCAAGTGCAATACCATTTTGGGATCTAATCGTTGCCAAAATCAGTGAAATCAAAAATGTTTTTCCAGTCCCACCAGGAGCATCTAAGAAAAAAATCCACCTGTTCCATCATTCGCTACTTTCATAACAGTATCGTAGGCATATTTTTGTTGCTCATTGCAAAGAGGAACGTTTCTTAGAACGGTTTCTTTTAATGCCTCAGAATCATATTGAGTTTCGCGTCTCAATTCTACATTAAATACCTCATGCATTGCGCGATTGGGCGTTGTCATTCCTAATTGTATTAATCCTTTGTTTGTAAACATCAAGCACATGTCTTCAATTAAAATTAATGCTTCACTGTGAATTTCTTCGTTAATTTGCAAATCTGCATTTAATGTTCTAAGTCGTTTCTCATGTAATATGTCTTCAGCCATATGATCTTTGTATTTGTTCCATAAATCAATCGGTGTTGATGGAAAGCATGTAGACAAAATTATTGAAAACAATGTTCGTATTTGTTTAGCGTCATTCTCTAGGAATCCCAAACGTTGACAGGCTTCTTTGTATGTGCCGCACAATACACCATTAACAGTTCGCAGATGTTGGAATGATATTGCGTCACGAACATTGACTAATAGTAAGCGCAAATAAAAACACTCGTCTTGGCTGGGATGGACTGTGTAAATACTTCCCAATGCATCGGTGGATAACCTGAAACTAGCTGCCCTTGTTTGCGCCGTTGAAATTTCTTTGACGATTGATTGCAGGTATAATATTTAGGCATTTCAGAATACAACAGTGTTCTGGCAAAGTCATCATTCTGGCATATTTCAAAGAAGCTGGTAAAATGTTGTTGATGGTGGCCTGTCAACTCGTTGCAATACATTCTCCGTTGTAAAGTACACCCTTTGGCCATTTTCCAGATGTACGGCCAAGTGAACAACAGTGGTGTGTTTAGGAAACGAAAAAATACGCCTCATTGCTACTAACATAGCGGCCCATTTGAAAATGAGTGATCTCATCGTTAGAATTTTCAGCAGCAACTCCGAAAACAGCCATGTCACTACCTTTATTTACATACTTGCATGCATATTTTATAGAGTTTACGGAATGGCAAAATTCTACATTTATGTGTGCTTTAAATGTCTTGGAGAGTAAAGGCGAAAATGGAACAACCCAACGATTATCAACTTCAATATCCTGCTGATTTACTTTGACTGTTGTTGACCTCCCATTGTTATCATGGAGAAATGGGATTTAATATTCCACAGGGACCATGAATCATATTTTTTGTAACAATGTAACAATGGATCTTCATCATTATCGGGAATTTCCGCAGATATCACATCATCAATTTCATTTGGTCTTATTGTCTCTACCGACCAAATAAAGATGTGGGCAAGGGGTAATCCGCGTTTCTGCCACTCTACTGAATACAGCCAACAGCGCGTTTCCCCGAACACACGCTGTTTAACAATGAAATCCATGAGTGATTTTAATTTTCTTTTCAATACCCTTGCTGTGATGTCGTGTCTATCAATGGGTGATTGGCCAATAAATAATTCTTGCCGAATTTCTGTCCACTGTGGATTGCATGTGAATGTTATAAACAAATCTGGTGTCCCATAATGACATACATATGACATAGCATCCTGAGCATATTCATGCATATGTCGTGGACTTCCTATGTATGTTGCTGGGAGAATAGTTGTTCTGCCTACATTCTGGGCATTTCCATTAGCATTGATGGCATCCCGAAAATGTATGTATTCAGAACGGAGTTTTGCCTGGTTCAACCTGATAAACGGTAATCGCTCAGTTTCTACGTTTACATACATATCGACAGCATATTGGTGAAAGACACGCGGACATTTTAAGATTTGATTGACCTCATTTTCTCGAACCATCAGTCTGTATGAATAATAATTCATTGAACTAACTTTTTTGTTAGTTTCAGAACCTAAAAACAATTTTTTTGTGTTAAAATTATATAAATTACTTAAGGCTGTGATAAACATTAAAAACGTAAAATGTTTATTTACCTGTAACTAGATTTAGCATCTTCATTAAAAAATGATACCCACCTTCACCTTGCCAAAATAAGATAGGATATTGTGAAGCATCTTATGATCGATGTGTTTCGGACACACGCTGCAGTTGATTGTTACGCCGGTGTAAAACAATATCTCGGTTTTCTACATTTTCACCCACAATGACAATAGCGGCTTCATCGATTGTTGGGGCATTAAAACGTCTTATGTGTTGTCCTGCAGGCGTCTTATCAGATGCAACCAATGCGTTGTGTTGATGGAGAAATAGTTGGAGATGTTCCACAACTGTCTTTTCACAGAATTGTTGTGTGCACAACGCTGATCGACTTGTTTTGCTGAATCGCCCATGAAATAAATTTGCAAAAATTTATAGTCACTATCCGGCACTGACAATAAGGAACCTGTTCGATGATATATTTGTCCTTGAATCAGCAAGGGTAAACATTCCTGTATTACATTACATATACATATTGTAAAGAGAATTGTATTGTAAAGTGAATTGTTCAAACCACCAAGTGACTCAAAATTCTTTGTCAGCACTACCATTTCCCCCATCAACTTTTTTAACACAATTACTTCTGGCTACTTAAAGCAATTCACAGAGCTACATATGTACTTTAAGCCATTTCAAATGATACACCAATTGATACATACAATTGAAAACTGTCAACAATAGTGGTAAAAGTTGTTCAATACACTTACCTTAAAAGTTGGCATAACATTTTCTTGAATAACTTTTGTAGCGCCAAATGATGTCATTTGAAAGCAATTATTGTATTGCTGGATATTATTTAAAAAATGTGTGGAAACTGGCCCATTTCCGGAAACCAATGAATGTAATGGCTCTGGTGGCGGTACCAACGGCGTCAGTTTGACTTTACCGTTCGAGTAACACAATCCAGAGGCTTCATTTTTAAACTTAAATGCCTTGCAATATTAACAAACAACGTTCATTGGTTCAATTGCAACGATATGCAGTGTACTGTAATCAATTTCTTTGTTATAATTAAATGCAGCTCTATGGGGGTTAAACGCAACACTTTTATTTTGTTGGTTCCGGTTCCATCGATTCCGTTCAACTTCATTCCGTGTTTCACGTTGCTCATCAGTTTGACTTGCTCTTGTATTTCTTTGACTTGCAGCATTACGGGTTCTGCGACTTAAGTTTGTACGTCTAATTGCCGGCATTTTTAGAAACAAAAATTCAACTGAAAATAAAAAAACTATAGTAACTATTCTTTTGTAAAAATATGAAAATAGTCTATCAAAACTTTCCAACACTATATTAACTTGACTAACCTTGTTGAACAAACACTTCAGAAAAAAACACACAGTACAAATTATCCTGTAGAAACCAATGTGAAAAGTACACTAAGAAATAGTAAATGAATTATTTAGGTATTTTGTTATTATAACTCCGACCACAGACCAACTCCGACCGATATATTTGCAAAGAGCATGTAAACTACGTTTCTTTGTTTTAATGTCCACTACGTGAATATTACTGCCAGTGACACATTATTTTATTAAAAAAGTTTGCAAAGAGCATGTAAACTACGTTTCTTTTTTTCAATGTCAAATACGTGAATATTACTGCCAGTGACACATTATTTTATTAAAAAAGTGAAATGTTCTAGTTTTTTGCGCAAATTTCGTAATTTTTTTCTTACATAACATTCTCCTAATAATAACAAATACAACAAAAAGAATTAGTGAAATCGGTCAAGCCATTCACGCGTGATGCCGTGACCAAGGGAAAAAGGGATTAAACGTTTCTTCGCTAAAGATCACTTTACTATTTCCTATAATAGTGTCAAGTGCTGTCTGTTTTAATTCTTTAAATTGATTAATTTTTTCTTCTCTCGCTATTTTTGGTAAAGTTGCAATTAATTTACCGTATTTTTTACTAAGTTTTTTAATTAATTTAATTTTTTAGATAGTAGTTTCTTTAGTGTATTTTCTACTACATGATTTTTTGCATTTGTAATTATTTTTTGCAACACTCTGTTTATTTCTTCCATCTACAATAAGTATGTAATTTTTATTTTATTATTAATCCAAATACAACTAAAATAATTAAAATTACTATTACTACTTCTTGGCTTATTGTAATTTTATTATCATTTACGGCGTATGGACTTGCATTGCCTTATATTTTTGCATCATTTATTCCCATTATTTGTTCTATATTTCGTAGAATTATATCAAGTCTATCTTCTTCGGACAGTTCAAAAGTGTGCATTAGTTACTTAAAAGTTTTTCCAACCTTCATTTTTCATTTTCTTTAATTCTTCAATGAGTTTTTGCTTCTGTTGGTCTCTGCTTATTTGTATGATTTTTTGTATTCTGTTTCGAAACGTCGTTTCCTTCCACCTCGTTTTTTAGGGGTTGTTAATTTGATTTCCTTCTCTATTAGGTTTTTATTTGTCTTAGATTTATGTCCTTCTCTGTATTCCTCTATGGTTATAGGTTTCGGTCCGGCGTGTATAGTGGGGGTAATAATGGTGTACTACTAACCGGAACGTATTCTGTCAATTCTTCCCATTTATGAAATATTCGATCTATTTCTTCCTGCGAGCTCATGGGTCGGTGATGTGGATGATGTTATTGTCAAGATATTGTATAAGGACCCAAAAATAGAAAAAAAATGAAAGGATTCTGTCATAGGTACGATCCTTTTTAAAATGAAATAGCCAGGATTATAGTGGCAGTATTGCTAAAATGTAGTGGGGTGATAGTTAAAATGTAATGGCAGGATCGCCATGTGGTGGTTTTGCATCAAGAAGGAAGCTTGTGTAAAGCAATTGTTTATATAAAAAAAATAAAGAATTTGTAGTATTTTCTTAGCACTTCTGCCGTTTTGATTGCGAGCATCAAGATGCCCTTTTTATTTGTCAGAATTAATTAAAAGACAAGTATCACGTTGTTCTTTAATTCTTATTTTTATTAAGTAAAATGCAGCATAATTGGTAAATCCAAATTCCCACGATAAAATATTTATTGTATTTCAATTCTTAAACATTGACATTGAAATTTTAAATATCAACAAATATTTCTGTTGCGACCGTTTCGAGAATCATTGAACTTATAATTTCAGCTGACCAAACATAAATTTCTTTTACTTGACTTCATTAGACAATTTTGATTTTTAGTGCTAATGTTACATAGTGTTGTGCATAAGTGTACAAATATATATTATTACAGTGATGTGCATAACTGCACATACACTGCAGTAATGTACCTCCCCCTCCTAGCCGGTGCCCTGTATCCCTAACTCTTACCATGGACCGGTTGCACTGGGCGATCAAAAGTTTCAATTCTCTCAAATATCCTGGACCGGGTGGCATTATTCCCGCAGATCTCCAACACAACATGGATCTAGCAACCCCTCGGCTTATAAATATATATCAAAATTCTTTATTCTGATCATAAATTTCCCACCAATGGACCAAATGCAATGTGATCTTTATCCTGAAAGGGAGAAATTCCTTTCTTCTAAAGACACTAGAGAGGCCGATCGACTTTCATATATGACCGGGCACTGCACAGAGCAGTATTTGAGCCAAAAAGGCAAAAATGAATTTAAAGAAATCTTAAAAACCAAGTATGCAGATCGATAAACAACAAAATTATACATCATATTGTAAATTTTTAAGACTTTATGTTGCGATTTGTAGCTCTGTGTTTTTTTCAGTTTGAAGATATTTATATTTTTCTTGTGGCTAAACGAAGGTATTATATTGATATTTTTTCGCTGAAAGATTTGATCAAAAGCTATTTTTAATATTTAAAAAAGAAATTATCTTGAATACTAATGTTGAAACAATTCGTTTAAAAATTAAAAAAAAAATAAATTAATACACTTTTTTGCAAAAAAGGGTTTTAAAAGTGAAGGTAGCAAATGTAGAAATTATGTTTTATACCACAATATAATTTAGAATCTCTAATTTTAGACACAAAAAAAGTTTGTGCCATTAATTTTAACGATTTATTTTAAATTTTCAAATTTAATTTTTTATTGCTCATTAGGTACTTATTCAAATACTATTTCCACATCATAATCTTTTGTGTCTGTTGAATTATTGAATTTAAACATTATTCGCGTAAATTTTAACACTTTACAATGTGATAGTAGTTATAAGGGAATGTCCCTCACTACAATAAAATACGGGGTTGTTCTAAAAACAGCAAAAAAATACTGCCCCTAGATTTTTTATATCAAATTACACCTAGAACTATCAAAAAACACGTTTAATAATTTTGGCCAACGTTTTGGCTCAAATACTCCTCTGTGCATCGTCAGTACTATTCTTTCGACCTCTCAGCACGCCTACTCGGCAAATCGACTGAAACGTTCCTACACTCGCTCGTTGGTCACAGAAAAATCATTCGAGCATAAGAACTATATCCTGGTCGCCTTCATGAACATAGAAGGCGCTTTTAAAACGTTGACTCTACTGCCATAGTGCAAGCGCTAACGGAACTGGGGGTTGACCAATCAACATATCAACTGATCAATAACATGTTCTTCTGCAGAAAAATCACTTCCAATATGGGCGTGGTTAGTATCACCAGGCAAGCCTGTAGAGGTACACCCCAAGGTGGAGTGCTATCACACCTCCTATGGAATGTGGTCATTAATGCACTGCTTATAAAACTGGACTCCGCGCATGATAAAACTGTCGCATACGCAGACGATGTGGTAATGGCAACATCTGGTTTTGATTTGAACACAATATCTCATCAGCTGGAATCAGCACTCAGAAAGGTCAGTAGTTGGTACTCACTGAGCGGCCTGAGTGTAAACCCAGCCAAAAAGGAACTTGTACTCTTCTCCAGAAAATATAAGATTCCCTCTCGGATAGCGCCAAATATTTAGAGGTTATTCTGGACAGCAAACTTTCCTGGAAAGACAATCTTCAGCCAAGAGCACCGAAAGCCTAACGGCTATTTATGTCAGCAAAAAAGTCATAGGCTCTACCTGGGGCATCATCCCAATGATAGTAAGTTGGCTACAGAAGGCGGTTATAGAACCGATAATTTTCTACGGCATATCGGTCTGGTGGAAAGCACTGGACGGTGTGACCAATATCACTCGGATAGAGGATTTTCCGCATCATGGCAATAATGATAACTGCCGCCCATAGATCCATGCCGACAAAGGCGCTCTTCGCTGTGCTAGGTTGGCTTCCAGTAGATCTGCTGGCAAAAAAGTTAGAACTACGCACATCTATTAGGCTAAACGTAATGGGCCTAAAATGCTGGCCATGCTAGCTAGAAGTCCTAGAATGTCGCACAATCCTGAATGAGGTGGCGCGTAATTCACTGGTCATCCAGAAGTGGGTGAAGGGTGATGGGACCAAATCAGGCAATATCATTGCTGACGATCTGGAAAAGAGTGGGACCACGCTTAGGGATGTTGACATTGATAAGTTCTGCGGCATGCCACTCTCTTCCTGCTGAAAAACATTGAAATAGCCCTTATGGGGGTTGCTCAAAACAGATCGCCACTCTTCGTGTTTCCAAGAAAACAACTGCAGTTCCTTGTGGCTACATTCACAGGGCACTGCACCTTTGCAACCCATGCTAAAAGAATGGGAGGAAGAGAGCATAGCTCACCTACTTTCCCTCTGCCCTGCACTGGAGCACCAACACCTTCGTTTCCTAAACAAAAGTCGCTTTAACAGCCTTTCGGAGATGTCGAGAATATATCTCAAAAACATCGGTTCCTTCATTGGGAGCAGTGGGTGGTTCTCTCACTGACTCCCCCAGATGTAGACTTATACGATCCCTCCTGCACGGAATTTACATCTCTTTCCTTCCATCTAGCATACCTCTCTCCTGCTTCATCATTGACTGTCCGGCTCTGCTCACCTCTACACCAATCATATCACTTTAATTTAACCCGAATTGTTAACAGTTAAGAGGTATACCTAATTGTGAAAAACACATTTTTTCCCAGTCTGACACAGTGTTGAAATAAGAGCTGTGTGCATATGGCCATAATAAAAAATAATTTTTAGTGAAAATTATTATTCTTATTAAAAATAATTTTTTAATTGTATAAATTATTATTGGAGTCTAATTGTATAAAGGTTGTATGGCTGGTAAGTCGGTGGGCTGGCAGAGGCGGGTGTGTGTAACCATCTGCTTGCTGTTCAGTTACACGACATGTGCCTATGTCTTACCTCCTCGTGGTATCAGCTGGTAACATCCTCACGGATGGCAAAAAGACAAGGCTATCCATTGGGCTTTGAATGGATCTTGGTGATGGCAAACACCTTGGTAATATATGGTGCATGGTACAGGGTAGAGAAAATTTTGCAGGCTTCCGATCTTTTGGGTTCTACCCTGCAGTATAAAAAGAGAGTAAGCTTGCTTATGTTAGTCTGCGAATAGGTATGTTGATCTTTCCTGGCAGTACCTTTGATCACATGCCTACAATCATATTGTGGACTACCCTAGTTCTGGTATTGAAATTAGGGGAATGGGCGTACTCATATGCTAAAGTTAAGGAAATAGATCTTAAGATCTATAAGCTGGGATATAGCGGTGCGACACCTAAAACTCTTACCGGTTCTAAGTCACAGAAAGGAATTCTCATAGGAAAGGCACTGCATCAGTAGTGATCGTCCTTAAAGAAGGAATTTCGAGGAGGGACCGGTTACCTAACTGGTACTACGGGATCTGGTAGCCCCGCAGATGATTCTCCGTACAGTTTTAAAAGTTGATGCTCGTCGCATCTTCTTCCAGTGCACCGTCTGTGCGTGGACTTCGTTCTGACCCCTTTGGTGTTTAATGGTTGATGCTCGCCACTGGCGTGTGTGGACTGGAACGAAGCTCTGCGATGGAATTTGTGCTTACCTGTATTGGGGATGACTTCTGCGACCGGATATTGATGAGGTCTCTTTCGAGAGCGCCCGTAGTGGCTGTGGTTAAACCAAAAATTTACGCTGGAAGTATCGGTGGTTAAAGCCCTGATTCTTGACAGCGCTAGTGGTTGTAAGACTTCGGGACACCACATAAGATACTAGGTACTGTTGCCGAAACAACAAAGCTGGGAAGGGAGAGGAGAGTGGAAGTCAGAGGGAAGGGCAAAATTCAGTCATGGTTACACTGGTTGTGTAGCTAATGTTCTGACGCGTTCTTCTTGTCTGGCGGAAACTCTACAAAAATTTCCCTCCAGCAACAGAGATTGGATAGCTCGAACTGCTTAGCAAGCAGTTGTGCATAATGGTGAGATTATGTACAAGAATTGCAACCTGTGCGGACTTTTTAACACACGCACAGGTGCTTTTCGAAGCCCGCACGGGGGCGGTGGTGAACGCATTGTTTTCACACGGTGTTGAGAGCACAGTGGGGTTAGGCCGTAATGGCGGGTATCTACTCTAATCTGCAACACATCTGTATAAAGGTTGTAAAGAAAAGAAAATAGATTCAAATTGAATATAATTTCTTTTTTGGGATTTTTTAATAAGTTTCAAAGCATACTAGCTTATACTTTTGAAAATCTCATTAGTTTTTTTAAAGTTTTTGTATAAGCTATGAGGTTTGAAACTTTTCAAAAATATGGGCTTGCCATAAAAAATCGCTATTTGTCTCCTGAACTTACGGTTTGACATATTCTTGTTTCTTCGACATTGTCCGAACTGGATTCCAGGAGAGCAATCGATATGATTGAAGTAGCATTTTCTAAAACATCTTTTACAATATCATTCATCTCTACTTCACTTTGGCAATTTTGAAGCTCTTCTACTGAGAATGACTTACGTCCATTCTTAGTACAATTTCGCAGCCAGCTTTTATCTGTTTTCTACACAAATCATCTGGGAAACCTTCAATTTATTTTTCAGCACTAAAATACCCTTTGTTCTCCGGAGGTTCAATACTTCTTCAATATAGTGCAAAACCTCTTTCAGTGACAATTTTCTTTGAAGTCATAAACAAAATAAATTAAATGAAACAAATAGAAATTCATTTTATTGAAAAATATTGATAAAATTATTGACAAAAAAAATTTAAATACGTCTGGGTTTGTACCCGTGTACCCATTTCAACACACAGACAAAAATCATGAGTAATTCACATACAGTAAAACTTTTTTTAAAGTACTTAACTATATTTAATTTAGCAACTTCTAGTAATATTATTCATCAAAACTAATTTAGTTTAAAACAATTTATAAATAAATAATAACTTTTTCATCTCAAAATTCGACATTTTTAATGTTTTTTTATTTACGCACTTTTGTTGGCACGACACTGTTTACAAGCATTCATCTACTAAACTGAATCTTAGTGACATAAGCTAGGATGGTTTCTGATGAAATATAATTATGTATCGTTATTCTGAAAATTTTTTATATATGCTGGATCTCTAAGCAACCGCTTATTTATGTGCCCATATGAACACACGGGAACAATTCCTCTATAACAATACAGCTTCATCATTGACTTCCCAGCTCTGCTCTCCTCTGCACCACTTTTATCACTTTAATTTAATCTTTTTCAATATCTTATGTCTTCCTTTTCCTTCTTTCTTCAGGTGAACACAAAGAGATCACAATAACTTTGGACCCAAGTGGGCTGGTACTCTTACTTTCTTCTTCTTCACTGGCAACCTTTTAACCTAACCTAACCATTTAATATTTCAACTGCTTAAAGCGACGCTCACACTTAAAGTGGGACAATACAAATTTGATATTTGTATTTAGTGTTGAATACATTTTTAATACTTGGATGACTTTCCCGTTGCTTGATATCACAGCTTAAAGACGCCGTGCTATACTTTCAAGCAGCTTTATTACTATTCGGGTTCAATACTATACCATTCTTCTATTACGACTTCTATCAGTGCATCAAAACCTTTTTCTTTTCGCGTAGCCGCCATTTTTTAAATTCTGCCCCATATGCTTTATAAGATTCAATTGTGATGACTGGGGTGCAGTTTCCTTTACTTTTGGACAATTATAAAGTAGCCAATTTCCGTGTGGAGATGTTAGCCACCCATCGGACACGTCCCCGGTTGTCAGATAGGGGGCGACATGGTAATGATACACTATCATTGCTCGGGCAAGATCCGAGGACATGCGCCCCATCACAGCAATGGGTCGCGTGAACTTGGACCGGGCCTAGGTCATCACACGTTAGGGCCCACCTACGGGATGCAATCGGCGAGGGTGCACATTACTTTTGATGGCGCAGGAGTCGGTGGACGCCAGTATACTTGACAACCATCGAGTAATTTCGGAGGTTGGTAAGGGGGCTCAGATGGGGTAGGGTCTCCCAGGATGAACTCCGATCAAGTTCGTCATCCCACCCATGGATGAGCTCGTGGTCGGCTTCATTAGGAGGGGGCCCAGACGTTTTGCACGAGACACCCATAAGTGGTCGTGGGGTCGCCTGGCTCCTATAGGGATGACTCTACACTTCTGGAGGGAATCTCCCCGACCAGGTCTTTTCCCCGCTAAGGAGAGAATACCTGTTTGCGAGGGTAAGCCTAATTCTGAAGTGCCAAGGTGCATATGACCCGCTGACCAAAACTAACAACCACTTGTAAGGTTATGGTGAAAGGGGTTTGTGCCGAAGACCTGAATGACTAGTTAGTGGATAAAGAGGACTAGTCGCTAACAGCCCTCCTCCGATGCCAAGGCACGGGTCGGTAGTAACTATAAATTGCCTAGTCCATGCACGCCGCCTATACATGGATGGTCTATCCCCTTGCGGCCTACTCGTGGGAATTACATGGAGAATATACAATAAAAACATAAACAACAACAAAACTGCAGTCGGTCAATCGGGAAAACGCAAACTGGCCGATTGCTCAAAACGTTCGGCTCTTCCAGTAGGCATAGTTAGAACCATGCACAGTATGTCTGGACGAAACTCCTAGTACATCAACTGCTAGCAAAGTACGCGCTGATCAAAAATCAGTAGCTAAAAACTCGGACATGCCGGCTGGAACACCACCAGCTGCGCCACAAGTGTCTGCTAAACCAACAACTGTAGGTGTGCCAGCTGATACCCCAGCTGCGAGTTAATTATTCGTAATACACGGAGTTAAAAAAAATTACTTTTTCTTCACGCTTATGCGTGTTGTTTCCTTTATTATATTTTCTTGACTAACTCTAATTTTACAAAAATCTTACAAAGTAACTTATAATGTTAGTTTCTTATCAACTATGTGCTTACAATATTTCCTATCATTATTTTGAACTGTTGTTTATGGTGTTTATCTTACATTATGTTTCTTTGTCTTATTATGAAGAATTAAACATGTTTGTTTTTTGTTTAATCTATGTTTCATTATATTTCTTTATCTTAAATATTTAAACATGTTCATTTCTGTTTAATCTATATTTCTTTGTCTTACATTTACACATGTTTTATTTCTGTTTTAATCTATTTATGACTCATAGTTGTTTACTTAATATTGTCATGCATATCTGAGCATGCTATTCTTATCTTAAATCTTAATATTATGTGGTACCATAGAGACTGACCTTAACTCCCCCCTGGGTTAAGCAAGATCGTCCCGATCTTTCCTAATGCGTTGTAATTCTATTTTGTATGCTCTGTTAAAATTTTCTATTTCCGTCTTCCTCCTACATTCAGTTATACATGTTGTAATTTTTATTATAAAGTAGATTATTATTGTTAGTAGTATAAGAAAAAATATACTGTAAAAGAAAGATCTAATGGGATGTTCCTCAATTGGGATGGTGAATTTTTTTAATGAATCTATATTGCTAAAAGCCAGTGTGCTATCAGATTCTATTATTTCTAGAATTTCGAAATTTTCATTATGTTTCATATGGACAGCTTTGTTTATTGTGTCATGAATATTCCTAAATATCTTGTTATCTATCGTGACTTCGTCTGTATATGTTACTAAGGTTATACCAGTGGTGGTGATATTGTTGACATTATGGTCTCCGTCCAGTAATATTGAGCCTTCGTCAATTTCTAATAGTTTTTCATTATATTCTTGAACCACTGTGCATTTACTATTTCTGTTATTGAGTAGTTGGATTATGCATGTGTCTGTTTCGTTATTTGTTTGGCATATGTTTCTGCCCAGATAGTTCTTGCAAAGTTTTACTCTAATATATTCTTTGTGGCATTCAGCGATTAATTGATCTGTCTGAACTTTTCCATGCCTAAAGCTTATAGGTGTGAATTTAAAAAGGTTACAGTGTTTATTAAGTATAGGATATTTATACATTGTTACGAATAGCTCCCCTGTACCTGCTACGTGTACATCTACATATCCCAATATGTTTATTATTGGTACCGAGATTAATTCATGTTCTAATATTTCCTTTATATCGTCCATATTCAAAGATTCTGTAAGATATTCATTATTCTTCGCGGCATTTATTGTTCGAACAAGTAAAAGTAGCTGTTCGTGCACTTCTTTTATAATGATGTGGTTTTCTAAAGTGTGGCCTTGTAATGAATCGATTAATTTCTCAAACCTAGAGTTCATTAAGCGTTGTTTTTCATTATTGTTTATTAATACATTTATTGCTTTTTCCATTTCTATGAAGTCATTATGATCTGGGTTTCCAGTGATAAATTTTAGTGCAGACCCTAGGAAGTTAAGTGATCTTGAATATCTTTTGTGCTCATTCAGTTGTCCTGCTAGTGTCTCAATTTTCTTTATCCAAACTTTTTCCTGAATAGTAGGCTCATATTCTTTTGTAACGATATTTCTGTATGGTGTGAGTGCTTTTGTCAAGTTAGTTACGTGAAAAAGATATGAAAATTCGTTGAATAGCAAAGCGTCTTCGGTTTTAGTTAGCAAGAATTTTCTATCTTCTAATTTTTTTATTTCCACTTCTGCTTTTATTGCTAATACGGCATTCACGAGTAATATTAGGAATTTGAGTGTCTTCATTTTTTAATGTATAGTTTTTTATGTTGTCCTTGTGTACAATAACTCCTCCCTGTGTTAAAATCGTGTCCTCACGATCTTCTTTTACTATGTGTTTTTTATATCTTGCGTTATTTTTCTTTCTTAATCCTGATATTTTTACTAGTATTTGTTCACCTGGATCAAATGTGCGGTGTTTTCTTCCCTTGTTTAATTTTTTCAATGTTTTTCTTGATGCTGTTTTTATTTTTTCTGATATGTCTTGTTGGTTGTATTTTATTTTACCAAAATGTATGTCGCTGGGCTTATGTTCTGTTACCGTATGTATCGATTCATTGAGTGCTTTAACTGTTCTAAATATTTCTTCTATTATCGTTGTACTATTCTGTATTTTAAATATTCTAGATAATTCTGATATTGTATTGTGCGCTCTTTCGACTTGACCGTTTGCTGTTGATCTATAGACTGGTGTTTCTACTTTCTCTATGTTGTATTTTTCACACATCTGCTTTACTGAAGGTGATGTAATGCAGGGTTCATTATCAGTCATGAGTCGTTTGCAGTTTGGAAAATTATTTGTGATTAATTCTTCTAGCTTATCACTCATTCGTTCTTTTGATTCACACTCTCTTATTGCTATGTATTTTGAATATTTATCTATTGCAACCAAAAATATCTTCTTATCGTTATAATATATATCTGCGTGTATATGTGTTCCCTTTTCTATTGGTATGTCTGAATCTGTCAGAGGTTCTCGTGTAGGTTGCCTTTCATATTTTCCAAAGAGGCATGCTACGCATTTTTTATTGTATGCTTTACATTCTCTTTTTAAATTTGGCCACAAAAATTTTTCAAGTATCTCCTTAGTGTTGTTCTTATACCCCCTATGAGCTCTATCGTGAGTTTCTTTGATTATTTTAATTAGTTCTTCTTTATCAGGAACATCTCTTAATTTCTTTTGTGTATAAACAAATTTCATTCCATTGAATATTTCTTTTATTTTCCCACCAAATCGGTATACTGTTTCGGGATTTGTATATATTGCAGTTATTCTATTTGGGTTTAGTATCTGTTTTAATTCACAGATTAAATTTTCTTCGTTTGTAAAATGTACCTGATACCGGATTTTGTTTGTGAACACTGTATTTGTTATTGTTTTGTTGGTGTCTACGCTTGGTATCAGTTCGATTTGAGTCGCATATGTATTGAAGGGTTGGGATACTGCTTCAATAGCATTTGTTGGAGAGCTTATTGCTGAGTGAACTGTACTGATAGTTGAAGAGTTTATTTGCTGTCTTGAAAGTGCATCGGCTACGACATTCAAATGACCTGGTTTATATACCAGTTTTGCTCCAAAATCCTCGATTACGTTTTTCCACCTCATAAGTTTTGTGTTTGGATTTTTTTCGGATATTGCAAATGTTAACGACTGGTGATCGGTGTAAATTGTCAAATAAGCTACACCATAAATATAATTCCTAAGTTTTTGTAATGACCAAATAATTGCCAATAATTCTTTTTCATTGGTGCTGTAATTCTCCTCTGTTTTACTTAAAGTGCATGATAAGAAAAATATCGGTTTCTTGTATTGACTAAGAACTGCTCCAAGTGCTATGTTGGATGCATCAGTTGTTAGTTCAAAAGGTTTAGAATAGTCGGGTTGGAAAAGTTCTACTTGTTCCCTTAAACATGTTTTTAAGTTATTTATGGCTTCTAATGCTTGCTTATCAAGGTTTATATACGTATTCTTACTCTTATTTTTTCCTACTTGGCCGTTGTCTCCTCTCAAATGTACTGTCAAGGGTTTGGCTATGCTGGCATATCCCTTAATAAATTTTCTATAATATCCCGTCATTCCTAAAAATCCTCTTAAGTCCTTCAGAGTTTTAGGAATAGGGTAATTACTAATTGCTTCTACTTTCTCAGGATTTGTTGAAATCCTATTATGTTTTATAACATGTCCTAGGTATTCCACTTCCGTTTGGAAGAATTTAGATTTCTCGTCAGATACCTTGAGTGTTGCTTTATTTAATGCTTCAAATATTATTTCAATATGCTTCATGTGTTCTTCGATTGAAGAGGAGTATATGATTACATCGTCTATATATACGTATGCAAATTTACCTACGTAGTCTCTAAGAATGTCATCCACACATCTCTGGAATATTGCAGGTGCATTTTTTAGGCCAAAGGGCATTCGAATAACATCATATTTACCGCCGTTTACACAAAATGCTGTTTTTTCCCTATCTTTTTCAGCGATTCTTATCTGGTGGAAGCCAGATTCTAAGTCTAAAGTGGTAAAATATTGGGCTTTACCTAAGTTTTGTATGGTCATATTCACATCTGGAATAATGTACCTATCTGTAATTGTGTTGGCGTTCAATTTTTGGAAATCGATGACCATTCGTTTTTTCGGTCTTCCTTGTTCATCCATACCCTTTTTAGGGACTGTCCATATTGGAGAGTTGTATGGGCTATTGCTTTTTTGTATAATTCCTTCATTAAGTAATTTTTTTATTTCTTTATTGACGAACTCATTATCCGCTATGGGATATGGATACTGTTTCGTCCATATTGGCTCTTCGTTTTGTGTTCTGATGGTGGCTTCAATAGTCGTTGTGAAGGGTAATGGTCCTATGCCATTATTTTCCTTCATAATTTTATCTATCTTTTGCCTATATTTTTCTTCTCCTACTATATAATTCAGTTTGGGTTGACTCGCACTATCTATGGTGGTTAAGGTCATATCCCTAAGGTTTATACTAGCATTTAATACATTTAGTCCTTCTAATCCTGAAATCATATCAAATGATTCAATATTACTTAATTCAAAAAATGTTATTTCCCTATTCATTAATTTAATTATTCTTTTCGTGTTTATTATGGAGTAACCGTGTATGGTTTTTATTTTAATGGGTTTAATTTTTATCCTATCTGAAGAGTCGCAATTTATATTTATATAATTATGGGTTGCACCGGTATCAATTAAAATGTCATATTTTTAATTACTTAAATCACTAGTTAAGGTGAGATAGGGCAACCCGTCTCTTAGTTTAAATTATCTAATCTTAAGTTATTTACCATTTGTCCTGTTTCCACGTACATACTTGAATTGTCATCTTCTTCTTGGGATGTATGGTTTATTCGTTGTTGTTTATTGATATAATGACTACCACTGTGTTCTCGCTTCCATGGTCGGTTGTCTACGAA
The DNA here is from genome assembly GCA_956483585.1 of Gymnocheta viridis. Classification (NCBI taxonomy): domain Eukaryota; kingdom Metazoa; phylum Arthropoda; class Insecta; order Diptera; family Tachinidae; genus Gymnocheta; species Gymnocheta viridis. The sequence continues at coordinate 81,051,164 of OY101441.1, read as the reverse complement.
AGGTTGATGTGGAGTGTTGTAATTGGCATTAGTTCTCCTTTGTACATGTACAATCTGCCTGGAGTCCGTTTCCATAGGGACAGGTTTAGGTTGTTGATTGTTGTAGCTTCGTTGATTATAGTGTTGTTGAAAATGTCCTTTCTGTGGTGTAAAATTTGGACGTCTATAATGATGTGTATGGTGATAGGACTGCTCTTTCTGTGAGTGATGGCTCTGAGGTTGTTTGTTTTCATTATCGTATGATAACCGTAAATTCTGATGATGGTTATCATGCTCAATAGTTCTAGCAACAGCATATGCATGTTCTAGATCATTTAAAGAGTTGGCATATAAAGTAGATCTGATGAAGGCGTTTGTTACCCCAGAAACGAATACACGTACTGCTTCATCATTAGCATTTCTTATCATAGCTTCTATTGCAGTAGGATGGTCACCAGACATTGAAATTTTGGATGTAACTAAATTCAATGCTTGATTTATTCTGTCATGATATTCTGATAGAGATGATTTATTTTGTTTTATTCTTCGCATTTCTTCCTGGAGGACATATAGTGGACGCATGTCAGCATATGTGTAATCAAATCTATTTCGAATGGCTTCAAAATTAAACGGAGTATTGTTGTTGGTTAATATATCTGATGCTTAGTCTCTGATTTTTGATTTAATTATGGAAAGAGCTTCAGAGTAACGGCTTTTTCCTTCAAAATTTTTTATGTCGTTCATTAATCTTGAGGCGTCTTCTCGCCATGCCCTATACTCTGCTTGGTTACCACTGAATGTTGGCAGGGCTTTAAATACTTCCAGGGAGATGTCAGAGGCCTGTTGGTAGTTTGTTACCACATCCTTGAGTTCCACCACCGGTGCTGGTTCTAGCAGCGGGTTGACACGAATACTTGCCATTTTCTTATTTAGTGCTTGGCAATATTGTTCCATTTCGAGTAGCCTTGCAGTGAGAACTGCTATGCGTTCTTCGTTGGTTGCCATTTCCAATTGACGCCGTTCGTCAAAGTTCCCTTCACGTTTCTTTTTAAATGAGTGCATGAATTTCTATTATTGTTGAATATTTTGCTTTCACTGTTTTTTTATATATATATCCTGTTCTATGCAGGATTTTGTTGTTTTTTCCTTTTTACTAAACGATTTTTGATAAACTCTTTTTAAAAAAAAAATTTAGATATTAAAATTTGTTGAGATTTTTTATTTTCGTTTTCTCTATGGAAAATTTTATTTTTTATTTTTTCTTCCTATGAAGAAATTTTGTACTCGCGTCCTTGCTGCGACAAGGATTCCACGATGGTCCGCCTCTGAAGGATAAGTATAATTATCCTCCTGGCAGGATCGCCAGTTAATTATTCGTAATACACGGAGTTCAAAAAAATTACTTTTTCTTCACGCTTATGCGTGCTGTTTCCTTTATTATATTTTCTTGACTAACTCTAATTTTACAAAAATCTTACAAAGTAACTTATAATGTTAGTTTCTTATCAACTATGTGCTTACAATATTTCCTATCATTATTTTAAACTGTTGTTTATGGTGTTTATCTTACATTATGTTTCTTTGTCTTATTATGAAGAATTAAACATGTTTGTTTTTTGTTTAATCTATGTTTCATTATATTTCTTTATCTTAAATATTTAAACATATTCATTTCTGTTTAATCTATATTTCTTTGTCTTACATTTACACATGTTTTATTTCTGTTTTAATCTATTTATGACTCATAGTTGTTTACTTAATATTATCATGCATATCTGAGCATGCTATTTTTATCTTAAATCTTAATATTATGTGGTACCATAGAGACTGACCTTAACTTGCGCCACAAGCACCCTCCACTGCGATAGTGCCGGTTGGCTCAAAGCCAACTGTAGTACAGGCACCCGAATCTCTGCCACGCAATCATCCTGCGCGCAAAGCCTTCTACGAGCTGCGGGCTGCTCGACGGTACATCGAACAGCTGGGCAACAAACCGGCCAAGAACATGACCAGTGAGGAGAAATCTTCTCTGGCATGGGCTAGGTCTCACTTAGCTGCAATAGACAGCTCCAACAGTGACAGCGGTACTAACACACTGTAGTGTGTGTACACTTATGTTCATTACTGTTAGTAATGTATATTGCATTTGCACTTACGCTCACCACTGTAGTAATTTAACACACATAATTACTTGAACACAATTAGTATCTGCCGCGACCAAACGGCAACGATCAGGGGAGGAGCTGCCTAACCAACGACTGCAGCCATCTAGCAAGCGCCCCAGGCAGCTAGATATCCGGTTCACAAATAGATCTTACAGCGAAGTCGCCAAGGACCCGCTGTGAAGAGCTATTCTTGACAATAGTAACAGCGACGGAGCAATCGATCTTGAAAAATGAGGATTGATCTGTCAGAAGTTGCTGGACATCTACCTGCAGGATCTCAGTGAGAACCTTGTTCCCTCGCCACAATGTAAGGGCAGTGGCTGGTTTCAAGGATATGTGAAACTTTTGTCATGCTCGGATGAAAGGTCGGCATCCAAGCTTAAGCTTATCATCGAGTCACCAGGGGAAGTGTGGCCCGGCGCGAAGTTGAAACTGGTCACGATCGACGAGATACCGCGTAGGCCGAGGGCAGTTACATTCATCCCTACGGCAATCCTTAACATTTTCCGGAGAGCGAACCCTGATCTGCCAACCCATGATTGGAGGGTTAACAGGGTGCACGAACCGGTTGGTACACAAAGGAAGGTGATCGTGTTCCTTAACAAAGAGACGTTGTCGCTACTTCGGGATAGGCAGGGCCTAGTATACTATGGCTTTTTAGGTATCAGGCTCCGCATATTCCGAGGTGATGACAAACCCGATCCCGCAATCACCAGCAGCCAGCTGGTGCCTCAGGCTGAGGACTCGGGAAGCAATGCCCACTCAGAGGCCGTGGTTGAACCTGAGGGATCAGTTGCGTCAGGATGTTCCCAATCAGACACAGGTCTGGTAGCGGATCTCCTGGAGCAACTGGTTTTCAGGGAAGACGAGGATGATACCCAGGTCCAGAGGAAGCGGAAATTGTCAAGGGTAGGACATAGCGCTAGTCCAGGTGCCGTGGACTGTAAACGGCAAAATTCTTGGACTTAGCGCCAAAGGCTACAAACTACTGTATGCAACCAGCTCAGGTAATAATGACAAACGCATTAGGTCATGTATTTTAGCGAAAGAAAATCTTGATATCTTCATTCTTTCTACCTACAGTGATGAAGATACAGTAACTGCAGCTTGGGAGACAGGGGACTGCACGATATGGGTTTTCTACCGCTATATGGCTCATGACCACATGGACCCACCATCGCACAACCTGGTGCAGAAAGCGACAAGAGCAGCACACGCGGAAGGCATCCCTAATATACTGGGTGCTGACGCTAACGCACACCATCACATCTGGGGTAGCACAGACAGCAACACTAGAGGTGAATGCATTTTTGAGTTCCTTCTAGACAAAAACCTAGTTGTACTAAATCAGGGCTCAGAACCCAACTTTGTGGTCTCAAACAGGCAGGAGGTACTAGATATTACACTTATCAGTGCGGGACACGCTCATTTACTTCAGGATTGGAAAGTCTCAGGAGACTGTTCCTTTTCTGATCACTGCTACATAGAATTTTCTATCAGCAAATAAAGTAGAAGTACCACGTTCTACCTAAATAGAAGGAGAACGAACTGGGAGGAACATAGTCGTATCCTCGACAACCTTATTCCGCAACCTCCAATCATAGAGGAAGCGGACGACATTGACAAGGCCGTAGATAAACTGACTGATGCGTTTGCGCAAGCAACAAGTGCATCTTGCAGACTATCTGCACAACGCCCAAATCGCAAACCACCCTGGTGGTCTGCCTCCATAGCCGAAACTCGCAAGAGTTGTCGCAGACTTTTCAATGAAGCAAAGAGAACAGGCAACTGGATACTCTACAAGACTTCATTAAACCATTTCAAGAACCAAGTTAGGAACGCAAAGCGTAAGTCGTGGAAGGATTTCTGCAGTGGTGTATAAAGCACTTCTGAGACTTGCAGGCTGCGAAAGATCCTAGCCAAACAGCCGTCGGTGCCTAGTTATATTCAAAGAACTGATGGCAGATGGACCATGTCTGGTTCCGAATCTTTAAAGATCCTCATGGACACCCATTTTCCAGGGTGCCAACCCCTTACGGGTACACGTATTGTGACTCCCCCTCTAGCCGGGGCCCTGTTTCACTAACTATTGCCACGGACAGGCTGCACTGGGCGATTAACAGTTTCCATTCGTTCAAATCTCCCGGACCGGATGGGATAATTCCCGCAGATCTCCAACACAACTTGGACTTAGCAGCCCCTTGGCTCATAAATATATACCAAGCCTGCTTATCCTGGTCATATATACCGTACCAGTGGAAAAAATTTAATGTGACCATTATCCCGAAATGGGGTAAAACATCGTAAACTGAAGCAAAGGACTTCAGACCAATCAGTCTAACTTCCTTTTTTCTAAAGACACTGGAGAGACTGATAGACGCTCATATTAGAACTAGCATTGACAGTACTCTTCTTTCGACCTCTCAGCGTGCCTACACCAAGGACAAATCGACTGAGACTGCTCTACACTCGCTCGTTGGATACATAGAGATATCACACGAGCATAAGAACTATACACTGCTCGCATTCATGAACATAGAAGGCGCTTTTAACAATGTCGATCCCGCTTCCATAGACCAAGCGCTAAGAGAATTGGGGGTTGACCAATCAATATATCAGCAGATCAAAAATATGCTCTCCTGCAGCACAATCACATCCACATGTGGAGTACTATCACCCCTCCTATGGAATGTGGTCATTAATGCTCTGCTCATAGAACTGGACTCCATGTGTGTTAAAACTGTCGCATACGCAGATAATGTGGCAGTGGCAACATCTGGTTATCATTTAAACACATTATCTCATCAGCTGGAATCTGCGCTCAGGAAGGTCAGTAGTTGGTGCTCACTGAGCGTAAACCCAGCCAAAACGGTACTTGTACTCTTTTCCAGAATATACAAGATTCCCTCCTTCACTCCACCGAAACTAAATGGTGTGAACCTAACCTTCTTGGATAGCGCCAAATATTTAGGGGCTATCTTGGACAGAAAACTTTCCTGGAAAGACAATCTTCAGGCGAGAGCGGCGAAAGCACTAACGGCTATCTATACATGCCAAAAAGCCATAGGCTCTACCTGGGGCATCAGCCCAAAGGGAGTTAGTCGGCTGCAGAAGGCGGTCATAGAACCGATACTTTTCTATGGCATATCGGTCTAATGGAAAGCACTGGACGATACGACCGATATCTCTCGGATAGAGGATTTTTCGCACCATGGCAATTATGATAACTGGTGCCCTTAGATCTACGCCTCTTAGCTATGCTAGGCTGGCTTCCGGTAGATCTCCTGGCAAAAAAGTTGGCACTTAGCACAGCTATTGGACTAAACGTAATTGGAGCATGGTCCCATAGGCCATGCTAGCATTTTAGGGACCTTCGTAAATATTCCTGGTCTCATTGACTACTGCCCTCCGAGGTCATTCTTCGAAAGGAAATTTCAATTATTATGAATTTCGTAACAAATTTGTAACATTTTCTTGCCTAGAGTGCATTATAAAAATATTAACATCCCTTATTAGCACTTATATAATTTTTCACACATCCAAGAAGTGTTTCAACGTCCTTATCAATAAGGCAGTGGTCTTCGACTAAACTAAAAGATGATTTGAAACGTAAGAAAAGATTTAATAATGAACTCTCCCAAAATTGATTAAAAAACCGCCAACTATTACATATACCTGTTAGTCTAATGATTAAAATGTTCCAATATTATCTTCATATTGAAAATAATTTAAAGCTATCAAAAATTCTTTAAAAAAAAAACTTTTTCAAATAAAAAGTAATAAAAATAACTAAAATATATCAAAAATTAATAAATGATTCAGGATTTGAAACCGTACCTTCTTACCCGGTGGCACGGTTTCGAATGCCGAACACAAAACAATGCTATTTTTTTGAATTTTTGATACATTTTAGTTGTTTTTATTACTTTTACTTTTTATTTGAAAAAGTTTGTTCCACAATTTATTTAAAAAAACCAGGGCACAATCTCATTTACATTTTTTTTAAATTTTTGCTTTTTTTCCAATTTTAAGAACGATAAAATGTTTATTTTTTAGTTATTATGAATTTCGTAACTAATTTTTAACATTTTCTTGCCTAGAGTGCATTATAAAAATATTAACATCCCCTTATTAGCACTTATATAATTTTTCACACATCCAAGAAGTGTTTCAACGTCTTTATCAATAAGCCAGTGGTCTTCGACTAAACTAAAAGATGATTTGAAACGTAAGAAAAGATTTAATAATGAACTCTCCCAAAATTGATTAAAAAACCGCCAACTATTACATATTGAAAATAATTTAAAGCTATCAAAAATTCTTTAAAAAAACAAACTTTTTCAAATAAAAAGTAAAAGTAATAAAAGTAACTAAAATGTATCAAAAATTAAAAAAAAAATAATAAATGGTTTGTCAGGATTTGAAACCGTAGCCTACCCGGTGGCACGGTTTTGAATCCTGAACACAATAAAATGCTATTTTTTTAGAATTTTCGATACATTTCAGTTGTTTTTATTACTTTTTCTTTATATTTGAAAAAGTTTGTTTCACAATTTATTAAAAAAAACCAGGGCACAATCTCATTTATATTGTTTTTTTAATTTTTGCGTTTTTTCCAATTTTATGAACGATAAAAGGTTTATTTTTCAAAAATATCCAATATGTTATCAGATAGGATTTTGTACACTAATAAAATAATTATATAATGAATTTAGTAAGTTGTCGCCGTTATTTGATATAATATAATAATATCAAAAATAAAAATAACTTGACGGTGTAAGAAAAAATTTTAAATTATAAAATATAACAACATATTTTAATTCATTATTTTAATTTAATTTTTTTCTTTGAAACTCGTATGATGTACGTATGCATGTAAACTAGTGGTATTCTGATAGTTGTCTTTTTAAAATTTTGTTAAGTTTTCCATTTACTTATCTGTATTGCGGTTGAACCAGACGATAAAGGTTTTGGTTCAATATAACCTGTATATTTCTGATATAGAAACACAATGGAATTTCAACCACAATTGATTTAAAAAATACGAATTCGGTAATTCATATTCAGCCTGCTAAGAAAACAGATGAATTTAATTAAAAACTAATTTTAATTAAATCTTCTTCTGCGTTTACTAAGTAAGACAGAGAACTAAATATGAAAATTTACGATAAAATCGCATACAGAAAGCTTTTTGCTCTCAAATCCAACCAGTAATTCGGCTTATTTTCATAATATTTTGCCATTAATCCGCGTCCAATTCCGTAGTGCGTGCTATCGACATGCGATATTCCGCAAAACTATGATTTTTTAGGTGTTTTTAATAAATGTAAGACCAATTAATTTTATATGAATACGATGAAATCAATTTTTTATCTCCTACGATCTTAACTTATCATTTTGTATATGTCGAATTGGGGAAAATACGAAAATATGCAAAAAAAATAATTAAATACAAATATGTATGCATATACTATTTTTGGAAATTTTCCCCAAACATTCCGATCTAAAAATCCAAAGTTCATATGTATGTATACGATAGGAACTGATTGTTTGAAAAATATTTGATGAATTGCGAACTATTCTTAAAATACATTTTAATTAAGCCCACACTAAATTATTCAATTGGATAATGCAATCTAGAAGCTAAATATAAATTTGTGGAAAGTAGGTATTTGCAATACTTTTATGCAAAATACAAATGCATTTTAAATTTTTATTCCAAATACAAAATAGTTTTTAATAAAAAAATTTTCACAATGGAAATTATATTTTTTAAGTTTTTTTACTCTATAATTTAGCTATTTTTTAATCAATATTGAATCATACAATTTTTCTGATATTCGCATATTTTTAAGAATTTTTGGCATTTTAGAGATTTTTGCAAGATTTTTGGTTGCCGATTGCCAATTATATGATTTTTTTTAAATAAATTTTGGGAATAATTTCCAATATTGCAGTAGCAATTTGTAGAATATGTGCTATTTTCGCGGGGTTTTCAATTTTTTAGTTTCTTTGCTAATTACATTTTGGAGCTTGATATCAAATTAAATTCTTACATTAAACTTTGTTTTTATTTTATAGAAAAGGCAATTGAAGTGCTTTTGAAGATTTTCTTACAGAAGGAAAGAAACATTTCTTATCAAATTCTAGCCGGGAAGAGATTTTTCTGCTTTGTTATGTGTTACTAAGTATTCAAACAACATTTTAATTGTCAAAAGATTTTTATCACATTGTACAAATACAAATACGCTCTGCACCTAAATACAGAAATTAAACAAGTATAAAGCAGGATATAAGCATCAATTTTGCCTTTCTTCTGAAATCACAAATAGTCATAAAAACTGAAAAATTAATACATTTTTAAAGCAAAACTAAAATTCAATTTCATTGATTTTGTACATCTACTCGTACATAGTATAGTGTCTTGACGATCCATTACATTTGTTTAATATAAATTTGGATTTTATTTTCGTTTCGATGAAATGATGATTGGTTTGTCACAATAAATACGTCTGGGTTGATTTATTAATCCAATTATTTTATTTATTCCAATGTACAAAAAATGTCTTAAACTAATATTAAAAATTGTTGAATTTATGGAGCGAGAGCAAATGTCGTGTTCACAAAATTAAAGCACAAAAAAGAATGAAAGAAAAAAGGAATGCAATCCTAACTAATCGCTTAACAAGAATAATGAACAAGCAACAAAATAAAAAATGAAAGAATATGAGAACTATGACAGGGTGCCACATTACTCCCCGGATAGATGAAAACTACCGGAATCTTACTGGAAGATTCATTCGCCTGCCACATCGGGTAGATTTCGTCGATACCATTGAAGGCTTAAGTTGGACTGGAGAGCGGTCATCCATCTGCAAAGCAATCTCTTGTGTTGGCGTTGACTGTTTAATAGAATGTGGCATTGGTTCTTCGTCACCAACGTCATTGAAATCTATTTGCGAACTTTGTTGACAACTTTCTTTCAGTTGATTTTGCTGCTGCAAATAGTTTTCGTCTGAATACTCGATAAAGGCAGGTTTGAGTCTGTCGATGTTAATGTTAACATGGCGGTTTCCGATCTGTAGCATGAAGTATTTCTGTGTTTTTCGAATAATGCGGAATGGACCATCATATGGATGTGTCAGCGATGGGCGAATCGTATCGTTTCGCACAAAAACATGTGATGTTGAATGTAGAGACGGGCTTACAAATGTTTTTGATACAGTATGATGTGAAGTGTCTGTTGGCCTAAGTTTTTGCATTGATGCGCGAAACTGTGAAACAATCTCACTGGTCGGTGCTGATGCTTTAGTATTAGTGAAGAATTCTCCGGAAATCCGCAAATTTGTCCCATACACGAGTTCTGCTGGGGAGGAATTAATATCTGGCTTAAAGACGACGCGTAGCCCAAGTAAAATAGATGGGAGACAGTGAACCCATTTACTTGGATCGTTGCAGAGAATGGCAGCTTTGAAAACACGGTGCCATCTTTCTATTATACCATTACACTCAGGGTGATAAGGCGTTGTGCGAAGGTGGGTGGTACCGATTAATGACGTTAGTTCGGCAAAGATGGCTGATTCAAACTGTCTGCCACGATCGGATGTGATTTTTGCGGGCACGCCAAATCTTGCAATCCAGCCATGTAGTATTGCTTTTGCAACAGTTTCGGCGGTCATGTCTGGCATAAGTATAGCCTCGGGCCATCTGGTAAAGCGATCAATAATAGTTAAGCAATAACGATAACCATCGCACAATGGAAAGGGGCCCACGATGTCGATATTGATATGCGTAAAACGCTCGTTGGGTGGTTCGTATTTCGAAGTTTGCGTTTTCGTGTGGCGATGAACCTTTGAACGCTGACATGCGATGCAGGTTCGACCAATGTTACCAATCTTGTTGTAGCTCAAACGCCAGGGTGAGCAAGACCGTGAGTGATAGACAGTATCTGTTTTCGAAACGATTTTGGTATGTATGGTCGTACGTTTTTTGTAGAAGTGTCACATACTAACTCGAGCTTAAGATCTGGAAAAGCAACATGGGTTAATTTTAGCGAGTTAACGATTTTACCTGACTTCATATTTTTGAGCTCGTCATCTTCCTTTTGAGCTGCTGCGATTTTTTCGTAATCGACAATTTGGCTCAAGGATTGAATACGAGAAAGTAAATCTGCCGTTGAATTTTGTTCACCTGCTATATGTCGAATGTCAGTTGTGAATTGCCCAATGTAATCTAAGTATCGAGCGCGACGGGGCAAGGCTTTTTCGGGTTTTTGACTAAAAGCGTAAATTAAAGGGCGGTGATCAGTAACAACGTAGCAACTACTGCCTTCCAACATATAGCGAAAGTGGCAGATACCTTGGTATATTGCTGTTAACTCACGGTCGTATGTGCTATATTTCTTTTGTGCGTTTGATAGCTTTTTTGAATAAAATCCTAGAGGCTGAAGAGTACCGTCCACGCATTGATGGAGAGCAGCACCGACTGCAAAGTCAGAGGCATCGACATACAATGCTAATTTTGCGTTTTTCACCGGATGTGCTAAAAGAGCAGCGTTGCTTAATTCTTCTTTGCATTTATTGAAGGCAGTCTCAGCTTCATCGGTCCAAACTAATGCGGTGCAATCGTTTTTTATATTACCTTTTATTAGCTCCTGAAGTTTTGCCTGGTTTTTTGAAGAGTTAGGTAAGAATCGTTTATAAAAATTTAATGTTGCTATGAAACTTTTTAATTCCTTTGCAATTGTTGGCTTAGGAAAATCGTTGATCGCCGCAACACGGTCAGGAAGTGGCTGTATACCTTCACTAGTTACGTGGTGGCCTAGAAATTTTAACTCGTTTTTGCCAAATTCGCATTTATCTAAATTGATAGCCAAATTATTGTTTCGTAGCCGTTTAAAAACTTCAATAAGATCTTTTCGATGCTGTTCAGGTGTGGTTGAAGCTATACAAATATCGTCGACGTACGCAAACGCGTAGTCCAAACCACGCAACACCTCGTTAATGAGCCATTGGAAGGTCTGCGCTGCGTTGCAGAGTCCAAAGGTCATAAATCTAAATTCATAGAGGCCAAAAGGTGTTATGATGGCTGTTTTGGCGATGTCATCGGGATGAACAGGCACCTGATGAAAGGCCTTTTGAAGGTCGATTTTCGAGAAAATTTTCTTTCCGTGGAGGTTGTTGGTAAAGTCAGATAGGTACGGAAGCGGGTACCGGTCGCGTGCAGTTTGCGCGTTTAACGCCCGGTAGTCGCCACATGGTCTCCAAGAGCCGTCGGATTTTTGTACCATATGCAGCGGGCTTGACCAATTACTGCTTGAGGGTTGGCAGATGCCGGCTTTAATTAAAACGTTAAACTCAGCTTGTGCTGCCGCTAATTTTTCGGGCGATAAACGTCGTGCTCGAGCGTGCACAGGCTGGCCGGTTGTTATAATTCGATGAAAAATTGTGGACTTCGTTGTCGTATCATACGGCTTAATTTTCAAAATGTCGTCAAAATCTCGTAGAATATCATGAAATGGGTTAAACGCTATTATTTCAGCAGCCTTCAACTGAGAAAAAGTTACTGAAGATGAATAACTGTCGCTAGAAGCGTCGATCAGGCGATTACGGCGCAAGTCTATCAATAGGTCGTAAAATCTTAAAAAATCTGCACCGATTATTGGGCTTGTGACATCGGCTACTAAAAAACACCACTCAAATTTGCGTTTCAGGCCAAGGTTTAAAAAAATTCGTTTTTGGCCTAAAACTTTTATCGGCAAACCATTAGCAGTATATAATTTTGTTGCAGTTGGCGTTATGTCGACTGTTGTTGAAGTAAGAGGTAAGACGGATACATCGGCCCCTGTGTCAATGAGAAACGTTTTTTTAGTTATTAAGTCTTTTACCTGTAAGCGGAAGATTGAGGTTTTCGTGACATAGTTTCCGCTGTTTTTTGCCACGAGCCTTTGGCCTCAATCTGATTGTTGAGGTGCACCGGTTTTTACGGTGCTGATCGAACTGCGTTTGTGACAACACGGACTTCTGCATTTCTGTGCTTTTCGGCCGTACTTTTTGTGGTACCAGCACTCGTCAGTAGTTGCGGTATTGTTGGTATTGCGTGTTGAATTAAAATTATGTGAGCGTGTATGTGAACGTTTCTGGGCTCGACTGCGCGAACGGGATCGAGTAGAAAACTTCTCAAATTGTTTAGTTAGATAATCGAGAGCAGCGCGTAATTCGTCAATTTCGTTAGGTACTTGTTTTGTGATTGTGTTAATCTGACTAGCTGACATGGCATCCACAATAGAGTCCGCTAATGTTGTTCCTGCCACCCGTCGCATTTCGTAAAAAAGCTCAGAGGGTTTCTTGTCACGTAAAGGCAACTCTGAGAGGAGGCGATTCAGCCTGCGTTGCTCACTGTCTGCAAAATGATAGATTATTTTTTCACGGATGTATGTAAATCTATCGTTTAGAGGCATCTCTGCAATGACTTCTGATAATTGCGATATTACACTCGGGTCTAAAGCAGCCAAAACTGTTGCTGTTTTTTGTTTGTCACTCGAAATACCTGACGCCATAAACCAAAAATCCATGGTTGTAAACCATGATTCAATATTTGAACTAGCCATCTGGGGTAGTGGTAGACGCACGTATACGGCTGCAACGTTGGCGGTGGCTGGAGATTCGGAACGAGGGGCAGGTGTATTCTCAGCGGTTTGTAGCTGAGAATGTGTTGGTTTTTCTTTGTCGTTTGCTTCGGCCATTTTTTTTTTGTAAAATTAGGCTTTTGAACAATGTTAATGCGTACCGTTACTTCCGTTATATATTGCGCAGTAAGATTTTCTGTACAACAAAGTTGAAACTTTATAAAAAAAATTTCTTTAAGCGGGGTCACCAATTTGGACTTTATTTTCGTTTCGATGAAATGATGATTGGTTTGTCACAATAAATACGTCTGGGTTGATTTATTAATCCAATTATTTTATTTATTCCAATGTACAAAAAATGTCTTAAACTAATATTAAAAATTGTTGAATTTATGGAGCGAGAGCAAATGTCGTGTTCATAAAATTAAAGCACAAAAAAGTATGAAAGAAAAAAGGAATGCAATCCTAACTAATCGCTTAACAAGAATAATGAACAAGCAACAAAATAAAAAATGAAAGAATATGAGAACTATGACAGGGTGCCACATAAATAATGTAAAAAATAATTATGGTTATTTATATACGAAAAGAGAATGTAAGCGATAAAAAATACTGTAATATGCATGCATAATATTATACTAATAAACGTACAAAAATAAGTTTAAAGAAACAAATAAAAACAAAACAACAAATATTTGCTTTACGATTGTTTAGTTGTGCAAATGTATACACAATGTGTACCTGTGCCCATGAACGCAGACGGACAGGCAGACATCGCTCATTCGAGTTCTCTATCTACAAGGATCCAGAATATATATACTTTATGGGGTCTTAAATGAATAATGAAAGCTCGTTAAAAAACAAGTTACTTTATTTCAAAATAATAAATAAATACTAACATACTTGACCAATCGCATATAATTTTATTAGTCTTTGTGCACAATAAACTACAAAGTTGTTGATGAACACGGCGTTGCCATTATTAACGTGTTAAATTCATATGGGGTGTTCACACTGTGGTCATATCAGTCATATTGTCATAATGTCTTATTATTTTACAATGGTTTAAAAAAGTTGTTGTTGTGCTTCAAGCAAAAAAAGTCATAAAATAATAAGACTTTTTAAGGTATGTTTTTGGTTTGTCATAAAATAACAGTAGAAATCTTAGTCGAGCAGCTGTAACTCCTTATTCGAGCCGGCAATAATATTAACAAGCCGCCGCTACAAATAACACAAAATGAAAACAAGGCAAATTCATTACCAGGAGGCGAATTAATTATAAGGTGGTTGCAGTGGCGAATTTACGTGAATTTATACATTAACTGTCCTGTCAAATTTGTTACATATTTTCCATGGTGTAATAATATAAGGTGCTCTTAACAAACAACAATAAAAAACAACATGCATTTTGTTTGTGTAAAATTATCACAATATTGTCAAAAAAAGCTGTATACAAAACATAACAAAATGTGGTTTGTATGTATTTAGTGGTTATGCAAAAACAAAAAGCATAACGTAAACAAAAATATTCACAATGGCGGCCAAAAATGTAAACAACTTTTGACAAGACCGTGAAACTTACCATTTTTTTGCAGATTATTTAACGGTCAAAACACAACCCTACAAAAAACCATATTCCTTGTTGCGCACACCTGATATTATTACACCATGATATTTTTCGGCGCCATTTTAATGTAATTTTCGTGCAAAAGGCAAATTTATTACGACTACAATAAATCAACAACAAAGCAAACAACAGGCATTTTGTTTGTGTAAACGGTGAATTCATTATATACGCTGTCAAAATTCTCCATGCATAAAAAATTACATTAAAATGGCGCCGGAAAATATTTAACAAATTTGAAAGGGCAGGTAATGTATAAATTCACGTGAATTCGCCACTGCAACCACCTCATAATTAATTCGCCTTGAATGAAAATTATGCGTTTGTGTAAGCTATCTGCCTGGCAGCTTATGGATGTTTTTCTACTTGCCGCCGTAAGAAAAAATATTTCGGCTCATTAGTTTGTTCTTCCTCCTCTTCATCACCTAGAAAAGGGTGCATTTAAATTTGAATACATACATACATGAATTTTTTTGTTCATATTTACTTGAGGTAGCCATTATCACGTTTAACATGTAATTTTCGCACAAACCAGCTATTATTTTACTTTTTTCACTTGATTTCGGCATTTTGATATGAAATTGTATTTTTAAATGTTTTTTTTGTATCAGCTGGCACAATTATGACATAGCACACTAAATTATGACGGGGTTGTTCACACTTGTCAAATTTTGGTGTGCTATTATTTTATGACATATGACTTATGACTACAGTGTGAATACCCCAATAATGTTTTTGCATAACATTTCTTTAAAAAATTTGGTCTAATGCCTTTATTAACTAGTATGAATTTTAAGGCCATAGTAATATATGTATGTTCTGTGCATATGGCCCTAGTCTTTATTTTTCCCAGTTTGCAATAAAAAACATTTAATTTTAAACGTTTAAGAAATACATGTTTTATTTCGGCATCTGTTTTATTATTTAACTTATTTATGTTATTTGCGACCTGAAGCTTTAGGATTTAATGTACGAGTAATGGCCGATACACCTTCCTCAAATTTAGTGCGAAATAATACATTAGCATTATTGAACATTCCGTCTTTAAGAGAAACTATTATAAATTGTGAAGATCTGAAATGGGCTTTAAGCATATTACCAATATTCTGCGTATGAGACATATCTAAAGCAGCATCTACTTCATCAAGAATATAAAGAGGAGCGGGAGAAAATTTCAGCATGGCTAAAACTAATGAAAGCGCTACAAGAGAACGCTGGCCACCGGATAATTCGCCTAAAGATTCTTTCCATACGCCATTAAAACCAACTTTTATTTCGAGCCCAGTTAGTTGGTTATTTACATTTACAGGATTTAAGCATGCTTGAGCTCCTATTAACAAAGAGCTAAATATGCTGCTGAAATTATCATTTACAACTTTCCAAGCCTTTTCCACCTTTTCACGCTTTTTCTCATCCATTTTGCATATAATGTGCTCTATCTTTTGCTTATCTTGTTCTACAATTTTCTTTCTTCTCATTGTTTCATGGTATTGCTCTTCCTCACGTTCTAATACGACCATAGCTTTTAAATTTATGTTACGCTCCATTTTATCTTTTTGTTGTATCATGAATTTTAACTTTTCTCCACCCTCAATAGGATTCTCCTTGGTGTAGTCATAACGTGTATTTTTAATTCCGAAAAACTCTTTTTCTTCTTTAATCCACGGATATTTGTTTTCCAAATTTTCTAATTTTTTTAACGAATCTTTATTATCAGAAATGACCTTGCTTACTTCATTTTCTTTTTTTTTTATTTCTAAGATAAGGTCCTCATTATTAGTTTTAAGCTTTTCACATTTAGCGATATAAACCTTTATTTCTTTATTTTGTGAAGAAATTTTATCTTTTTGATCCTTGATTTTTTGTCTTAAATTTTCTATACGTTTTTCAGTCGCTTTATTACTTGAGCATATTTCACTAAAATCTATTTTCTTATTTGCAATTTGTTCTTTTATCTTTTCTACAGTACCTTTGCAATTGTTAATTTCATTAGTTAAAGATTCGATTTCTAATTGCAAAGTTTCATATTCTTGCTCGTATTTTTTCCAGATATTGCTAGATTCCTCGGCTTTAATTTTTGTTAGTTTTAAGTTCTCCGTTGCGATACTTAATTCTCGTTCCCGAAATCCTTTAGCATCAGCTAATTTACATTCAATTTCTTTAACTTTGGCCTGCGAAGAATTCTGAATTTCCTTAGCCTCTATCAGTTTATCATCTAGCGATTTAATGTGTTCTTTAAGTGACACAATTTCTGCTTGCTGCTGATGGAAACTTGTCTGTTCTAAACGTTGTTTGCATGCATTTAACTCATGTCGCCGTAATTCCAGTGTTTCCTTCAGATTATTAAAAATTCCGGCTTGATCTTCTAAGCTTCTCAGTTGGTTATCAATATCTATTATGGTGTCCCTATATACATCTATTTCTTTCTCCATGCGCAATATTTCTGCCAATTCCTGCAGAATATTTCCGCCTTTTGGCTTCGAACCACCAGATAGTGTACCATCTGGATCAACAACATCTCCATCGAGAGTCACTGAGCGACAATGTATATTGCTATGATAGGTAACCTGAAAATATATACATACGTAAATTATCTGCATTATTTGTTGTTATGAAAATGTTTTTGTGATGAACGTTATTTTTTGTTTCGATACTTAAAAATAAAACGGGAATGGCAGTGCCAAGCTATCCGACGCACAGTGGTGCCAATTAGAAAAAAAGACTAATAAATCTGTATCTTTGAAAGTTGCCATCCGATAAAAAAACAATGTATGTAAGAATCTAGAGGAGGACACATAGTAGGATAATACAGGTAGTGTCGAAGCATTAACGGACTTTTTTTTGGGTTCCGGTCTATCAAAATTTGATTATGTATTACTAACACATACCTACACTACTAAAAAAGCACACTTTAACTTTTGTTTCAAATGCAAAAAGAAAAGGAAAGGAGACAAAATTCTTCATAGAACAGAAAATGCAACCATTTTGGCCATTTTTCTATTGTGCTTTTTGACAGCTTTGAACCTAAAAGCAGTGTTGTTGTATCTGCGCCACCACCTGTATTACTTTACCATGTGAGGACCTACGCTTTAAGAATTTTCTAATTTGAAGCACCCTGTTGAAACATACAGTGGGCTAGAGGGTGCCAAAGTTGACTACTTCGGGCATGTTAAATTTTTTTGGCTTAATAGCGTTTACAAATATTATTTGATTTTAACAAGTTTATGCTTTTTGTAAAGCTTTTTAATAAAGAAAATACATTTTGTTTCACAAAAATTTCTTTAATATTTTCAAAGATATTTGGCTTTCAATTTTTAAATTTTGATTTTTCGCCTTGACTTTTCCGCAATTTTGTCAATATCTCCGGTAACAGCAAAGATAAAATTAAAAAGAATTAAAAAGAATATGATTTTTAATACAATCTCTGATAATATGCAGAAACAATTTTTAATTGATCTCAATTGATGTAATCGTGAAAAAAATCAAAGTACATTTTTTGAAATGAGAGTGAAAAATGGTTAAATTTTGACGTTTTTCTCAACATTTTTCTAAACCAAAATTTTTCTTTTTCAAAATATCAAAAGATTAGACTTTAAAATAGACTGCAGTAGAAATTTTAAGTCGATTAAAGCATGCACGCTATATCCAGCATTTAACGAAATTTTGAATTAATCGCTTAAGAAAAATGGCGCACTGAGTCGACCTGCCTTATAGCGGGAACCCTCTGGCCTCGCATTGACACAGTTAGAACAAATCAACTCTTCAGGTTTTCAAGAAAACAACTGCGGTTCCTTGTGGCTACACTCACAGGGCACTGAATCTTTGGAACCCATGCAAAAAAAATGAGTATCCCTTACGACTATTGCTTTAGTTGTGGTCCCTATGTTGCAATGCCCAGTTAGCACTGTTACTAATAATCGCATCCGACTTTGATTGAAGCTGAGTAGATTACTTGTCCTGCTCAGGTCGTAGTGGGGTCACGTTGACCTAGCCACTTGGCAGGTACCTTCGTGTTCACACCTGTGTTGAGCAAGTCGATACGATTCGCGCTGAATCAACAACTTACATTGTGATAGAGGAATGCCAGTGAAGGGGCATGTTGAGTTGTCCAATGCCACACCCTGTCTAACAATACCATCCGCGATACAGTTACCAGGACAGTCAGCGTGTGTTGGAGTCCAGATTAGTGTAACTCTTGAATGTCTTGCTATCGCATCAAGAGATACGCGGCATTCATCAACCGCAGGGGTTGAAGTTTTCCACACAGAAACCCCCGCCGACACTGTCCCCCTTCATAGAGCCGTCAGTAAAAACCTTAACCGATCCTTCGAGGGGATAGGGTGTGACCCGTTGTTCCCTAGCAGGAACAAGTGTGTGAAATAGCGCACCAAAATAAGGTTTTGGTGTAAGGTAATCAATGAAACCATGGATAATCCGATGTTGTCCAAGAATCCTGGCATGTCCATAGTCAGTTCTCGTCCATGGGCACGTAGCATTCAATCTGATCGCCGAGTATAGCGCCGGTTCTTCATAGTGAAGAGTGCTTTCGTCGGGGTGGATCTGAGCGCCCATGTAATAAGGATTGCTGCTGGCCTAAATATTTTATCAAGTGTTCTGCTATGAGTTTTTTTCTAGAGCATCCCACCAAACTAATACACCATAAAATAGAATGGGCTTGACTACCGCATCAAAGGATCAGTTGATACTCCTGGGGTTTATACCCCAGTTGTGACCAACCACTTTTTTACATATGTATTCCGCTCTGGACTGGATATTTAGGTTCCATGACAGCTTGCTATAAAGGATTATACCCAGATATTTATCGTACTTCGACTTTTTAAATTGTGCCGCTGTCCTGTGACTGTGGGGGTTTACCTCGATTGACTGCCCTGTGTACAGAGGCATTCCCAAGCGAGGCTTATATGACCCTTTCCGTTAACAGATTTTTAACAAACCGACAGATATTAAGTCAATGCCCAATGCCATCATAGCCTCGATAATGGCATTGGTTGGGCCTAACGTAATTAAAATCACCCTCAATACCCAAAACGGCCACCATAGTGAATTGCTTATGTGCCAAGGATTTTTCTATATGACCCACCAGAGAGTGGAGAGCCCTTTCGACAGACTTGCCCTTAGTATAGACATGTTGCGATGAAGAGAGAAGTTTCATAGGAATGGTCATTCTCAGGTGAATATCAATAGCTCTTTCAAGTGTTTTGAGCAAGAAGGATGTCAAGACTGATTGGCCTAAAATCCTTGGGTTTAGTGTGAAATGTCTTTCCACCTTTAGGATCAAGACGACCCTACACATGATCCAGTATTTTGGTACATATGCCATCTTTAAACACTCCCTGTATATAACAGAGAGCCATGGTACAACCAAATCCGCATTTCTCTGGAGATCGGCTGGAATTATACCATTCGGCCCGGGAGATTAGTACGAGTCGAAGCTGCTGATTGCTCATTTTAGTCTGTCATCGTCCAGAGGAAAGGTGACTGTACTGGGTGTCATGTATGTTCGGTCTGTACTAGCGCCTGCTACAGGGACTGGAGCACTTCCTGGAAAGTGTGTGCGTCAAGTAGTGAGTCTACTTTCTCACAACTCATGGTCCAACCACCACAGGATTTCTGTATGCAGCTAGGTACAACTGGTGAAGTTGCCAGGATTTTAAGAAATCGATTGATTCCGGAGGAACCTTCCACATTTCTACAGAAGTTCCTCCAAGATTTCCTTCTTGCGATTTTTCTTAGATTTTGAAAGCGTTGAGATCTTGTAACTTGACCAGTCGCCTGATCGTTTGGTCTCATCGAATAGCCTACAATCTCAGTACTCTACCAAGATGGTTTAGCCCTTCCTTTACAAAGAAAAGAAAATTAGAATCATCAATATACGTACTATGTATTTAAATGCAGGGAAGTAAAATTAAACAGATTGATATTTTAGTATTTAGTATGTTATTATATAATGCACAAAGACAAAGTCTCAAGTCTATTGAATCAAGCACAGGTCCCTACTTATTGACGTCCAAAACTCAGCGAATTGCGCAATTAGTTTAGGATGTGAAATGTTGCTGTCCTGTGTACATGTCATTGTGAAAGAATTTATCCTATCAGTTCTCAATCTATTTACCCTATTGCATAGGTGTCTGAAGTCCATTGTCTAAAGTCTATACAATTAAGGAATTTAGGAATTTCACATTCTGTATTCGAATACAATTGACTTACTTCAACATCTTTTAACGTTTAGGTACTTGACTTATCGGGATGCTTTCATTTTCTTATAATAAGTTTTGTCTGAGAAGCATCTCTGTTAATGTTTTGAGATACTGGAAACAAACTATTATTTTGAGAAGTATTACTTTCATAACATAACGTGTTATGAATTGCTTTTTGACAATACCTATGTTATTCGAAATTTCTATGGGGAAATGGCCACATACTTCTGGCAGTGACAAACAACTCCACTTAAGCAATCTCAACACCGGCCATTGTGACGTCCACTGACGTGTTCCACTAGTATGTTCCTTGCATTCAGCAAAATTGGTGTTCCGTTGTTCACAATTACTAAGCCCTTATCATCACCGTAATCTTCCCAAATCTTTCCACTTGTAAAATTGGCGTTCGATCCCCACAAAATATTTTGTGAGTTTAGGTCGCCTAACAAGAGATGGTGGACGCCGCAGTTTAAATTACATTAAAATTGATTGAGGACTTTTTAAGGAATTCTAGGTCAACATTGAACTTTTGAATTTTTTTAACTTTTAGAGTGAAATATGGGTTTATTATTTTTTTATTTATTAAAAAATTTAATATTTGGAAATTAATAATAATTATAAATGGAATTTTTTTAATGTTACACTTAAAAAAAATTTTACACTGAAAAAAATTGTAAAATCAATTGGAGATTTTGCTATTACAGAAAAATTAAAAATTTGTTGCTGACAAATTTGCAAATTTGTTTACACTCAAAGAATAGTTACACTTAAAAAAAAACGTTAATAATATTATCTAAAAATATTTTTATTACTACAGAAAAATTTATTATTTTTTGCTGTCAAATTTGATAATTTTAAAAACATTTTAAAAATAAAAACTGCAATAAATTTTAATAGCATTTGTAACAATGGAAGGTTCTGTTTATTATTATTTTTTACTAATACTATGTTTTTCGTACTTAAATAACAATGAAAGGCAGTTATAATTATTATTCATTTGACTCAAATATTGATTGCAAATATTCCATATTTTGTTCTGTGCTATCTCTGTTCTTTAGTAGTTTTTTGGCTTCTTCATCTAAATCCCGATGTTCCACTTTCCATTGATTTCGAATACTGGAGATAAACGGATCTGACGTTGCCAATAATATATTAAATAGATCTTCATTTGTTGAATTTCGTGAAATTTTTCTAGTATTGTGCTCTCTATAAAATATGTAATCCTTGTTCCTTTTTTCCTGAGCCTCCTCTGATAGATCTCCAAGTGGCACCAAATGATATTTAATGACATCTCCATGATAAAGGATTTTGTGAACTGTTGCAGACATATTTCTCCATGGGTAGTTGGTTGTCTATATTTTTGCAGTTTCCTTTGCATAATCTCCAAATTTTCTAGTCAATTTTTTCATTGCACGCAATTACTTCTAGGATTATTTTAAATCTGAAAATAAGGTTTAAATCCACTCCTGTTATTTCAGATGCTGTTTCTGGATCTGAAAAGAATCTTCTTGCGGTATTGTCATCATTTGTATTGCCTGACTCTTGCTTTGGCTGATCTATAATCAATCCAAATTTGCGATATTCATCTTAAACATGTTTCTTTTTTGAACTTCTTAACTCTTTGTTGGTTTCGTTCTTTCTTATTGATCCTGAAGACCCGAAATCCAAATCATAACTGATTTTTAGTATGTGTTCCATAAGTCGTATTCTTGCATGTAGTGGTGATAATCCAAATTCATATGCATCTTTATTATCTAATGATTTTATCGGGACTTGGTTTAATTGGGTTGATGTTGCTTGGCATATAATGCAGCTGGATGCAGCCTTCGTTTTAGTCAAAGCCTGACCTACTTTTCCATCTATCATTGTTAGCACTAATTGGTAGCTTACTTCAATTTGCTGCCCATCTAACTGTAATTGTAATGGCTGTAGTGTTGCAATTTGGGCCTTAATACCACTAACTTCTTTGTTAATGGCATCATGAGTTTCTTTTTTGAATTCAAATTTGATTGGCCTGCAGTATTTCGTAGAAGATGGAGTCTCATTTTTCCAAATATCCATTGTTTGCGTTATACTAGTCGAAGGCTCTGAATCTTCCAAAATCTTTTTCAATCGCAATGGTACAAATGATACCATGAACATATCCGAGTCCGAAATATTTTCACAATCAACTTGTTTGTATTGTTTTTGTCCCGAAGAACCATCACATCCCCATTTACAAAAAAGAATTAACTTTGTGTTTCCATATTTCTTTAACTCATATCCTGTTATTGATTGTAGCAAGCGTTCTGCTGTGTGATCAAGTAGAGATTGTAGTTGTACCTCTGCCGAAATTGGCAATTGATTGATTGTAATAGTGTCCTTTGATGGCAAACAGTCCATTTTAGCAGCGGTTATGTAATGATATGCTGGATACATATTTGAACCTTTTTCAATCGCACGCAGTCTGAGCTTAATATATTGCTGTTTTGTTAATTTCAAATCCAAAAATAATGCTAATGCCTCCTCTTTTGTGTACTGTATTGCATCACTCGAAGTTGGTATATTTTTAAGAATCCGCTTTGTTCTCACTGGACTAGCTTTAACAACTTTTTCAATGATATCCACTTTTGTTAATTGGTTCTGTGATCGTAATTGATGTAGGAAAGATTCTTTTATATTTGTACAACCAATTGCACCGTTGATATCTTTAAGTTTCCGCCTCTTAGATCTATCGCTGCAGTTGTCCAATGATTTGCGTGGTCTTCCAGCCTTATCTTGCTTTGCTGTTTCTGCAGCGACAGTAAGTTGGCCCTCTAACCAGTTTGCACTTTTTATATAAAAGTTTTGTTTACTGTAGCGAACTTCTTTGTAGCGTTTTTTTAGTGCTTTGACGAAATTATATAATTGCTCTTGCATTTCGGTGCTACACGAATTTAAGTTTAATTTTATTTTAACGTAACTAAGAACATCTTCCTGGTTTTTGTTTCTAAAATACTCTTCAGCCAGTTCTTTATAACTGAAGCTCTCCATATTTTTGTGAATATTTTTATTTGCGTCTGTTATGTTTTACCCGTACACCTAGAGGATTAACTTATTACTGAGTAATCCCTTATCGAATCCGTAGTTTTATACATTTTTAGATACATGTTATTCACACATTGATCTTTAATTTCATAGCAGGTAGTGCTTAAATTGCACAAAACTGCACATGTTGTCCAGACCTTAATATCAGGTAAAACTGATTAGTATCTCGCCAATATTTGTTGTTGTTGTTGGGTTGTTTTTTTATTTTTAGTGGTTTAATATCCCGATTATTGTTATAAAATTGCTTATGACTTTGGTTGACCCTAACATTTGATAACAGGTAAATTTAGAAACAGATCATATGTTTACTGTAGAATTTTGTGATAATTTGTGATAATTTTACCAATTTTTGGCTGATCAAAACAAAGCCTTTAAACCGTTTCGCAGGTATTATATTAAATTTTTTTAGTTTTACGTAGTCTAAAGTAAAAAAACATAAACTTTTAGGCAAAAAAGTGAAAATTATATACCCCATTGTATACGAGTACTTTGGAGTAATTTCATTCAAATGAAAAAAGTGTTCTACACACGGCTCGTCACGGGTGCAAAAGTATATATAGCGGTAGAGAGGACACTTTCACCTTTCTCCGGGTGGTATACATTTCTTGTTCCCTAGAAGTTCTATTCCACTAAAGTTTAAATTTGAGAAAAATATAGTAGTTTCATAAATATTCCGTAACGCCCTTAATATTAAACGCTAGAGCTCTGACCACTTACAAAAACTAAAGACTATAATCCTACCAACATTATAAAAAAGACCGCAGGCCATTATCGATGATAGCTTGCGAGTAGTAACCATTTATTTTTTATAAAAAACAAAAGAAAAACACCTTTTTCTGAAATTAAAAAAAACCGTTGAGTTTGACAGCATGCCACGCTCACAATTATCTATAGTTTGACCTAATTTTTTGGCTACCTTAATCTGGATATATTAGCTGCAAAAGGGCGTAAAAATTTTAAAAATCGGTGACAAAAAAAAAAGACTTTTGGCCAACGAAAAACGATTTTCAGCCACTGTGCGCCGTTAAGCAGTGATATATATCCAACTATTGCAGATGTTAAATTCACATCACATTCTTTATAAATATTAATTATTTGAATTTCTACATTATGTTTAATAGTAATACTGTGATAAAGCAAATCATCAATATACATATGTAGCGTATTTGGTAACATATACATATGTTACTTTTACGAATAGCGCTATTCCAGATTTTGCTAATGCAATATCCTTATTGTGTTGATATACTTTGTAACCAGTCAAACGCAATAGGTGTTTGGTTTTCTTTATTATGTGTATTTCTTGCAAATCTATTATGTTTGGCTTGTGTGTAGTGACGAGTAGTTCCAATGCGTACTAATTGTTAATGAATCATTGAATATTCCACTGTAGTAGAGAAATATTAACCCTCTACTGCATGACCATCGATTTTTTAGTGAAAAAAATTTTTAGACCACAAATTAGTGTTTATTTAGGATGTATTTATATATTTTAGAAGGAAAAAATTTTTATAATTGGATATTTTACGAGAAAAAAAAATAAGCCATATATGGCTTTGTATGCATTGAGAGATAATTTCTATTTGCCATATATGGCTTTCTATGCATCAGTGTGAAAACTTGTAAAACAGTTTCTCTTATCATTGTAGCACAAAAATACTTGACATTTCTCACAATAAGTATAGGAACGGAAGGAGCAATTATTTTGACAAAGTTGTCTCGTTTTCATCCATTTGGGAAAATGACCAATACCGTCAGCTCTAACGGAATTCAATGGAAAGTCTTGTATCTTCTTTTTTTTGCTGCTTGTGGGAGTACACTCTCTGCTTTGCGTTGGTGTTGAAGGGTTAGATGGTGTGGTCGTTGGCCGTCCACGTTTTTTGGCCTTCCCAGCCTTGCAAAAATGCTCAGCAATGGCAAGCTTGAAATCAAATAGCGGCAGGTATTCTCCTGACTTTTTACGCCATAAAATCCAGGAATTTACAACGCACATATCAACCATATGGAAAAAAATTTTTTTATACCATTTCTTCGTACGTAGTTGAATCCTATAAAGGCCAAGTAACGAATCGAGTAAATCGACTCCACCCATGTAGTTATTATACACGCCAACAGCCTTTGGCGAATCAATTTGAATATACTTTTTCTCCATCTTACTAAAACGAGTCCTTGTCGAAACAGGTTGACTTCCAACATAAGTTGAAAGTAAATTAACCACTTTATTGTCAAACCAAGAGACAAGGCTAAGACTGACTCCTTCAATTTCGGTCACTTTTTCTACAATACTACCGCGACCCAGTTTTTTCATTTCCTTTTCAGATGGGAGCTTGCAGTTAGGGACTCGATTAATTCTTACTGTGCCCAAAGACAATAAACCAATTTTCATTAGATGGACTTGAAGTTTAGGGCTGTTGAACCAATTGTCAAAAAATATTTTATGATTTTGGCCCTTTGGTACTGTTGCTGCAAGTCGTGTAACAACATTTCCGCTTACTCCCAGATTAGGTGCTCCATCCGGATACGTGTCACTTTGGGCACCAGCAAATATATCAAAGTCGTAACTGAATCCTGAAACTCCACTCAAAACAAAATTTTTGAAACCCCATTTGTGAGGCTTAGCTGGATTATACTGCTTCAGGTGATGCCGGCACTTTGTGGGTATAATTTGCTCATCAATTGCCAAAAATTCTTCTTTGGGTATAAGCAGTAATTGTTCACGGATTTTGCTTAGAAGTGGCCGTATTTTAAACAGCTTGTCAAATCCTGTTTCACCTGGTGATCTTATAGTTGCATTATCGTTAAAATGTAAAAAACGCTTGATGGCTTCCCATCTGTTGCACGTCATAGTGGTACGTACAAATTCTTGGCCAATCAACGTATTCCAATAATGTCTTGATGATGGTAATTTCAGCAACGACATGTATATAACGATTCCTGAAAAATATTTTATAGCATCTTTTGATAGTATATATATGTAAGTCTCACTTACCAACAAATTGCTCTATTTCGTTTTTAGTAATATTAGCAGGTTTATTTATATCAATCTGCAGTGCAAATAAGTTCGACTGTTCAACTATGAATTCGATCAAATCGTCATTGAAAAAAAAAATAAAGAACTCTGCTGGTGTGTCCAGTTCCTCGATAATATCTGGGAGATTCGTATTTCCCTGAAATGGAAAGTTTTCATTCGAATACGGAGGCAAATGACTTTCTTTCCAAATTGGGGCTCTTGGTTTTTTAGGTTGTTTTTTCTTTGAAGTAGTAGGTTTCTCACAATGGTCTTCCAAATCGCTCTCATCAGTTTCCGGTACAAAAATGTTGTCCTGATCAGAAAGTGGGACTTTTACTTCTTCTTCATCGGTATCGGATATATTTTCATCATCACTTTGAAGTCCATCATTGATTTCATTAGTATATTTCAAATTACCATAAAATGATTGTACATTCATTTTTGGAAAATTTTTGGAATAACTGCATGGAAGGCCATATATGGCTTCGTCAATTTTAGGCAAAAAAAGTATTTACAATGCTTACCTTTCGTCAATATTATTGTTTTATTTATAAATTTAATGAACTTTTTACATAAAAAAAAATTTTCTTCGAAAGAAATACCTTTCTTTTATATTTAAAATTGATGGCAAACTTCTGTACAACTCACTTCTATTAGGACAACTGAGACGCTCGCACAAAAATTGCAAAAACAAGAAGCAAATATTGTTTTTAAATAACTGCACTTTGAATTTCAGAAGAAAACAACATAGAAAGAATGATAGATAAGACAAACATTCGCAAAAGTACCGTTACCGTAAAGAGAAATCACAATAAAAGAAAAAAGCCATATTTGGCGTTGTATGCGGTACAGGGTTAAGGACATTATCCATGGTTACTTTCTTTTATTTGCATTTCGTCAATTTTCACTGTATTTTTCATTTTTCTGAATGTTTCAGGCTAATAATGACATTTAATCCGATATATTTATTATATATATGCTATGCGAGTGTTGTTTAACAATTTTGGCTGTTATGATTAGGTCTCGGAGGTGTAGTTAGACCTAGATCTCTTAATATTCCATTGATATTCATATTCGAGTCAACGGCATCGTTGAAAAAATCGTCATATATAAATTTTTTCATTGTCTGCTGGGTTGAATTTTACTGTTCTTGTTGCGTTGCGTAGTTCATTTTATTTCGGTGTAGTGACTGAAGTTGCAAAAAAATGTCATTGGGAGTGTAAGTTAATTTTTCTATTGTTGTGATTTCTTTTGTGGCTGAGTTTAATTCATTGTTGTTGTTGTTGTTAATTGAGTTAGATGAGAATGTGTTTTTGATGAAAGCATCTTGTCTCCGTTGTGCAGGTTATGTGATCTGAAGAGCTGCTATTTTCTGCTGAAACGTACTCTGTGTGTGTTCTTTGTCGTTCTGTAGAACTGTTACTGGGTATGTTTGGTTCTTTTTTGGTGGTTGTTGTTGTTGTTCGTTTAATACTTGAGCGTATGTTGGTAGCTTTTCCAGACACAGGTTTGAGGGTTTTTAATACTGCACTGTTGTTATAAATTTGCCATGCTTCACGATCGGTGCATTTTCTGGAAATTCTTAAATAATTCAGATTTATATTTGCATATTGATGGACAGTTTGAATCGTATGATTTGTGTGAGGTGTTGGACTGCCACATTCTGGCCTGTAAATAATCAAATCTTAAAATTGCAGCACCTGTTGCCACAGTTTTCCCGCCATCAATCTTAGTAATTTTGTCTACTTCAATGACCTTTTGCGTTTTTAAAAATTCGACTAGCTCGTCTTCGGGGATGTTAACAATCTTTCTTGAAAATATGCGTCCCTGAATAGAAATAAAAGAGTTTGTGAGCGTATACTTTAACAGGTTTGGAATTTATATAGTTTGTTTTCATGAATTGTTCTGCTGCTTTGCTTTTTGAACTTTAATTAAGAGGTATCTACTTCTCATTTCCGTAACCTCCGTCGATTTCTGCTGATGAAGTGAAGTCCGCGTTCCTCTTAGAACACATATTAAGACGCAAGTGGTGCAGTTTCAATATCAGGTTTGGACGGGGTAGCTGATTCAATAAGGTAAAGTGAGAGATATTGTTCATTTGCGGCAGTACCTGGTAGTGGCACAAATTCGTCAGGCCAAAAGCGTTTATTTTTGTTTAGGTTTTTGCCAGGTAGGGAATCCAGTAATTCGGAAAGTGAACCCCGTTCAAAATTTTTTTGTCTTCTCTAGCAATAAATTTAACATCGTCAAAAAAAGAAGAAATCAAATGGGTCTATGAAGTAACTCCCACGAAATAAGTCCCACTTTTAAAAACGAAATAAGTCCCACCAAAAATTGCTTAAAAAATGAAATAACTCCCACGAAATAAGTCCCACTTTTGAAAGCGAAATAAGTCCCACCAAAATGAAATGATTTAAAAATTTACTTGAAATGAAATAACTCCCACTCAAAATGAAATAACTCCCCCTCGAATAATATATTTCTTAAATGAATTAAGTCCCACTTTCACAAACGAAATAAGTCCCACTTTTTCACTGTTTAATGCGATTTCAAATAAGGAGTATTTGGCTCTTCGAAAAAAACACACGTCGAATAATATGAATAATCAAAGCAGAGGAATAATAAAGAAAAATCGTATGCAAGGTTGCAGAAGGCTTCTTAATGGAATGGATATTACGAATTTTGATAGAGTTCCAGAATTTATTATTAATTCTTTTTTCGGTCAAGGAACGTATAGAGAACGCCTACAAGTAACAACGTTTGGATTCGTAAATGGATTAAGTACAGATCAATTGTTCTTATTATTAAGATGGAAACCGTTTCGGAAGGACCATCAGATTAAAATGATCGACCTTTATAAATGGCTTGAAGATCCAGTGCATGGTAGACGGTATTATAGTTTTAACGTGGCATTGGGATTAATTTTATTTTGTAATGGTGATATTAGAAAACATGGAACACGAATTCCAATTTCTTACTAAAAGTATAATAAAACACATACATACGTAATTACGTCAACAATTTTTTTTAATATTGTTTTTCCAGTAGTTAAGTTCGGTACATATTTGTACACATTTCTTTAAAGTTTTTTTATTATAGCAAGTATAAAGTAATTAATAACAAAAAAGGAGAGCCATGGGAGACAAGGACAAAAAATTATAGTTGTCCCTTTTACGAAATGTCCAATATATAATTTTTTGCATAAGAAAAAAATGAGAAATAAATAAAATATAAATTTAGGGGTATGAAATAACTCCCACTTTACAAAACGAATTTATTCCCACTTAAAACGAAATAAGTCCCACTTAAAAAAAAAGCGTAACGAAATAAGTCCCATCAATTGACGAAATAAGTCCCACTTTTAAAAAAGAAATAACTCCCACTTTCAAAACAACAATTTTTTGTGGAAATTATTTCGTTTTTAAAAGTGGGACTTATTTCGTGGGAGTTACTTCATAGACCCGAGAATTATATATGGATGTACATGTTCATTACGTATGGATGTGTTAGCTTCAAGCAAAAACTTAACAAAGTAAATGGGCGTGTTTCTATGCAACTTTTTGTTTATTTTTTCCATGGGGAAGGGAATGACCAATTAGATATATTGTTCTCCTTAAATGAATGCGGCTGGCGGTGGAATTTCGACCACTAGGCGTACGCTAGTTTATTTTATGACGGTAGGGGTAGCGAAGCACACTGGATGTAGCTATTAGAATATAAATAACAAAGTATATTTAATATATACGAATATATTTATAAATTATTCGCTTATCAACATTATTTGAATACTTGAAGAAATGAAGACGTTAACAATTCAGTGCGTATAATAAAATAAAAAATGTTTCCAATAAAATTCATAAATTCACATCGCGTTGGGTGTATTGCTAAAAACAAGGTGCGACTTTAGCGTTACAGGAACCTTCCACTTTGTCTAGAAAGCTGAAATTTGGTATACATACTTTTAGCGGTCCATCATTTTGTATAAGAAGTTGGACCTATTTTCACATTAATGTGTTTGTGCGAATTTTTTTTATCTTGACCATATTTACATCACTAACATATTTATTTGTGTTTACAATTTTTTTTTGTGTTTCTTATAAATTTTATAATGAATTTGGATCGAATTCTGAAATTTGAAATGAAAAATCATATTTCGAACACACCAATTTACATTTTACATTGATTTATTAATACTATTAACTATATCGCTTGCCTGAATAAATAAATAATCAAACTTACCTCTTTCGCAATATTTAAATCTTTGCAAATAAGTGTGTGTCCAAAAACAAATTTCATTACTGGATCAAAGAATGCATCACATTCAATTAAAGAAAGCGCTGAGTCAACGTTATCTTGGCCGACTAAGCTTTTAGCAAAATTCACAGTGTTAGGATTTATTGCATGAGAAGAAATTTTATTTATTGGAATAATAGTCACACGATGTTGCAGTTGTCCCTTTTGCAATATCTTTTTGCTTGTAATATCGTCATCCGTCACATGGCTGTAAAGCTGATAATTGTATATATTGAATTTGTAATAAAAATATATAATTTTTTAATAAATACGTACGTTTCCCCCAGCAGTAATCACAAGTGCTAAACAGTAACGCTCATCAATAACTTTAAATAATTTACCAACCATACCATGCACTTTTGATCTGTCAAATCCGGGCTCAGGATCGCGATACTGCAAAGTATAACGATAAGAGTGGCGTCGCTCTAACTGAAGTTGCTGTTTCTTAACTTCGTTTTGAATCTTCCTCTTTTTCTCCTGCAATTTCTCGAAAGCACCATCCTCATACCCAATACTGTCCATTCTTTTGTATAAATTTTGGATAGCAGAGGAGAGATTGTCAAAAAGATTCTTATCTTTGCTGTACGCGACATCATTGCTTTGTATATCGTTCGCTTTGTGTTGTAATAAATTCCGACAGTGTGTCAATTCCATCTCGGAAGTTTTTATAACAGTTTGGGATTCACTTAAATTTTGGTTTGCCTCTAAAATGAGATTTGTTTAATGTAGATATAATTACAAATACAATCGGTATAATTAATAAAAAATTAAAATAGCTTCATAAAGGGTTAATGAAAAAAATTGCAAAAAACATTATTCAGAAAGAGTGGCCCTATGTGATTTGTGCGCATAAAAAATGTTTTAAAAAATATTTAATAATTTATTTAATTTAAAATATTTAAAATAATTTTTTCAAACATTCAACTATAAACTAGTCAAATGCGAAAAGAAAGGGACCGGTTTCGGACATTGTCGAACTTCCAGGATAACCTGATCCAGATTGGATTCATCCGCACTAGAGGTCTTCTACGACTCTAGAAAGCGAACTTGAAAGATATTGCTGCAGTGATAAAAGCAAACTGCAAATTCGGTAACCATGCCAGGCTCATTAGTCCCCGTCAGACTTGCAGTTTTTGTTGCTGCAATTTTCTTAAATTCTGCTTTCAAATTGCATTAGTGTCCACATTATGAAAATCGAGTTTTGCAATTTTGGTATTTCGTATACATTTATTTCTCTGCTTCTTGTTACACTTTGACATTTCTAAAAATTAATTTCACTTTATACAAAAGTTTGTTATATTTCATACAACTGAAGAAATAAAATTCAATAAAACGTCATATACCTACAGCCAACTTCGAATTTAGAACTGCGTGCAACTTTAATAGCGAAGAAGCCTACCAAAGTTTTATTTTAGGGCAGCAGCTAAGGTGTCACTCCGATAGAGGAGCCCGGTGGAGGGTTAATTTGGAATTAACTGACAGAGAAAGGCGAGCAAATCTGCAGCCAATATGAACAAAACTACAGCAACATGTTCTCATCGGCCATACATGGGAGAGAATTGCAGTAGCAGGTCAAGGTGTAAAGCAACAAAATTGTAGCCGGCCAATGGTAAAAAGGTTGACGACAATATGTATCGAAACTAGAGGTGGGATCGTGAGTGACTTTCCATTCACGCTCATGCACGCTCACGATAAAAAAAAGTTCACTCATGCACGCTCACGCACGGCCTCATAATTTTGGTTCACGTTCACTCACGCTTACGTGAGTGGAAAAAAGTTAGTCACAATCACGAAAACTCACTCTCACGAAAAAATCACAACCTATAAGTATTTATACATTAAAATTTCTGAATGCAAATAGAAAAATCTAATATACAATTAGAAAATTCTGCAATAAAAGACGAAAATTATGTTTAAGTGAGAAATATACTTTTCTAAAATAATTTTTGTTTTGAAACCCAATTTTTCAATTTTGATATATGGGTAAGCCCCAGAAACAGTCCACCAAACAAAATTTTTTGAAAGTGATCCAACTTGTTTTTTATTTTTTTCATGGCATATTAGACTAGATATATAAATTTATAAATAAAATAAATGTATTTCGACGATCATTAATGCACAAATTATTATCAAATCCTACACTACTTTAGATCTTCTAATTTCATACCAGAAATTAACAATTTTTAGGTATTCATTTCATTTCTTTAGTGTTAAGGAAGACTGCCCGATCGAAAGCCATATTTTGATACATTGAATTCACTTAAATTTTAGATAGAAAATTTTGCGTTTACTATTTTGGAAACATTGAAAGTAGGTACGAAATTTCAGATATGAAATAAAATAGAAAAATGTAACGTGAATCACGTAAGGTTCGTCACAAAGGGTTCATGTCTTCTGACAAAAAACGACAAAATTTTTTGCCTGCAAATAAGTTATTTTAGAATTCTCTTATGTTCATTTTTCTTTTAGGAACTAGATTCTGTGTACTTAATTATACAGAATTCGTAAAAAATTACGAAAACACACTTTAACTTTCAAAGTTACTTCCTAAAAAATTATTTTTTATGCCATTGAAAGTACACTTATACCCTCTAGACGACAAGCATAAGTTGAAGGTACCTCTTTCGAAAGACCTAAAAAATTTTATATATTGATGTGAAAACGCGTACGAATGTAGGGTTCTCACACAGGATTTACACATATGTAAGTATGTATGTATGTATGTACATATGTATCATTCGATTTCAAACTTTGTAGTTAAAATAAAATTGAATGCAATTGAAAATTCTTAAAGAAAATATAAATTTAAAAGTTTTGATGTGAAATTTAAAATTATGTACATATTTAAAATATTTTGATTAAAATCATTAATATTCTTGCTCATAAGTACTTTGTGTAAAATATTAAGATTAAGTAGGATCTTTTACTTTAGCGTTAATAGATAAATAGATATATGCAGAAAAAAACATTTTTCCCTAGAAGTCTGTTTCACATCTCTTCAAGTATTCTTCCTGGCGTTGAAAAACTTCTTCGCTTGTAGCTGAACTGGATGGTTTAGCAAACACACAGTATTTGTTTAGCCAATTTTTTCAAAATAAGATCTTTAGCTTTTTTCCAAAAACTTAACTTAAACTAGGTCTTGTTCTTTCGTCTGTGCGAATGCGAATAAAAAAACGAAAAAGAATTGCAGATGTTTTTCTTCCAAATGTTCGCCAGTTGAAACTCGGAGTTATACTCCTACTTTGACTCGTTCATACACATCAGTACATTAATATATACAGGCACAACGTTTTATGTCTTCATGACAAAATTGAAAACCACGCACCTATTAAAAATATGAAAAAATTCCTAAATCGAAAAAATCACGAAACAGTCACCCAAAAAATCTACTCATGCACGCTCACTCACGTTAAGTTTTTTTATACTCATGAACGCTCAAGTGATTGAAACAAAAAATTGCTCACAATCATGCATGATTCACGCTAATCACGTGAGCGATGCCCATCTCTAATCGAAACAAACAAGTGTAAAGTGGTATCAGTGGCACGTGGCTGGACACTCAAGCAAGCAATGCTTACTAAGGTTTGACTAGGGGTTTGGCTAATACCTATATCAAGCAGAAAATCAACTGGAAGCAAGGACTTTTATCTGACTAGATTTTCATCTAGACAGAAAGAAGGATAGGACACTGCCTCAGAGTCAAGAGATAGAGGATTCCCAGAGGTTATTACCCGGAGTTATCTGATTATCATCAGGTTAGTAGAGGAGCCGGATTGTTATCCGGGCCCATGAAGTTAGGAGATAGAGGAAGGAGGGTAGCGAATAGTGTTGGAAAAGTATAAAGTAGTTGAGTACCGAGTACTCATTACCGTATACATTTCCCGGTACTCAATACCCAAAACTACTAATTTCTTTCACAGATGCATTTTCATATAAAAATACGAAAATATTGCTTGAAAACGCTTTACATTGATGCAAATCTGTTTTGAGGAAAGTTAAGCGCAAATGATTTAATCACTTGCAACAATTAATAAGCGTGGCCGTTTAGTTAGATATTTTAAATGGATTATTAAATTCGCTAATCCATGAGTTATTATGGAGTATGTGTAATAATAAAATCGAAATTTTACCTTTTAAATAAATTTATTTTAATAAAAAAACGTTAAAAGTATTGAGTAGTATCAAGTAATCAATTAAAAAAACTATTTAGTTAAAAGTAGCCGCTTTTACAACACTAGTAGCGACAGTCCAAGTAAGAGGACCTTGGACACGGTTGAACTACTCCACCTTCTAACCTGGAGCTCCGTTACAATTGTAAAATATGGAACCTTAGATGGGTGATATGCTATGTTAGCAATGTCCACCACACGGTTTGAGTAATCATGGACACCAATAAGCGTGGTGAACATTTATTTGAATTAATTTGCAAGAATAATATATTTATAGCAAACAGGGGCGATAGGACCACATTTAAAATCAGACAGGAAGTCTTGGATCTCATGCCATTCACAACTAGCACGTACTTAATGAAATTTTTCTGCCTGCTCGCCAATACCTTGTGTTCATCATGTTCAGGAATACAAAATGAGTTATTTTCGTTTTCATATTGGCAAAATTGGAAACTTCTTCAGGGGAGAAATCTATGGCCCTATGGAAATACATGAGCTTTAAAACAACATTCTTTGTGCCTACACAAATAACACTCAGTTGAAGAAAAAACCCATCATAATTAACTCGTTTATTAATTAAAGGAATGTTTTAATTTCAGCAAATGAACTGGATTAAATTTTAATTGATACATGTAGCAAAAAACGGCACTTGAACCGAGTTGTTTTCAAAAGAGGATTATGGATGTAGACTCTTTAATGTTCACAAACCAAAAGCACTCTTTATTTAAATTATTCTAAGTTTTATACAAAAATATTGATTGATTACTATTAATTTTACATAAAAAAAGTTGTTTATAATTAATTTAACATAATTAGCATTTTTTGACCATGAATATGAGGCAGTCAAAAAATACTTAGAATGCAATTTAATGCATAAAAGGTAACAATATAAATAAACAAGAATTACTTACAAACTGCATAATAAGCGAAACAAATAAAATTGTAATAAAATAAATAAAATAAAAATGCAAGAGTTGATCAACCTTAAACACACACAAAAATGACAACATAATAAGCAAAACTAATACAATTATAAATATGCTTACGCCGTTGAACACAGATTAAAGCCTGTGTTGAATCGCAGTTTGGTGAAGAAGCTGAACTGGCATTTCCTAACTTTCTTAAGTTGTAGTGCTGCGTAAACCAACCCTTGGTCTAAACATGGACTATGAAATCTGATGTGGATTGCAAGTTGCGCGGAGCTGGAGTTGGTGTTAAGTTGGATTTCCTTTTAATGATTAGATACACAACGATGCCACCTGTAATGATTAATGTGGAGTAGCCGATCGTTATGTGGTGGTAGTTTTGGGCATCAATTTGTTTTGGAAGCTGGAATATCTTTTGTTCTGCTAGTGAGGTTTGTAATTCTGTTAAGTTCTATATTTGGGAGATGTCTTTATGCATTTCATGTAGAAGGGGTTTGACAAGTTTCGTATGTGTTTCGTCCGAGATTTCCCAAAACTTGGTGTAGGATGTTTTTATAGAGCTGGATATTCTGTCGTACTTGTATGATTGTGGAATTGTATTGCAGCACGCAATCTGGCTCCAAACCAAGCAATCCTGATCCTGTGAAAGCTAAATACGGGACCTTTATCATCAAACAGTAGTTGCGTGAGCCGAAGATGGTGTTGCATACATCCGTTTGCCCTGAAGTCGTAGTGGAATCCATGCAGAATTTGGCCTGTACTGAATTTGACCCTTGGAGCATATAAATATTCCTTCTTTGAGGGTTATACACACGTCGAGTTCCGAGATGCATATAGTGAAATATTTGGTTTGAACACCATTGATTGGCAACAGCGGAGAACAAGGCTTTATTGATATCATCGTTTTGTTAGTCCACCGTGGGATTGGTGAGATTAAAGATATCGAATGGTTCAGTCTCAATTAGTGGTAAGGTAACAATAAAAATGGCTGTGGTATTTGTGAGGATTGGGTTTGCTCTAAGCTTGCTTCCATAATTGTGATTTGTGTGCTTAATGACGAAAATATACGACAGGTTCTGTATTCTATAACTGACGTTTGATTCTTTAGAAGATTGATTAAATGAGCTTCATTTTATTTAACTTGCGCTATTGTGTGTGCCATTGTTTTTGCATATTTTTGTGTGTGCCATTGTTTTTGCATATTCGGAACCTAGCACTCCAAATAATGTATGCGCAATGTTACCCACAAGTTCGATTTCAACTCTTTTATGTCTTTTCCCTGAAGGTAATGTGCTATCTATTAGTAGTATAGCCTCAGCGAATTCCAAATAATTGACTATACCAGTGCATGTTGCCTTTTGCTGCATTTTTTTTTTTGCACAAATGACTAAGTGCCTTGGCTCCATTTGAGAATAAAGCTAGTTTAGACCAGAACCCTTCCAAATCACAATAAATTAAAAATTGCCATTCTGTGGGTAAAATAGGTTTTGTTCCAATTCCCTCATAGTAAATTGTTTATTGTAAATATTTGTTCCTAGTATCAGTGGTAGCAGCTTCAGAGTCATTACAATCATGGGAAGGTTTGAATTGCTATATGTGCGTCTCCTTTTCGTAGGCATTTCAGATTTGTTATCATTTTGATGGATGTTTGCTTTAATTACCTGATCTTGTGTAGATATTTCTTTATCGACTTCAGTATTTATTGGTAATGGTGCTAAACGTGTAATTGGCCGTCTCTAGTTTCCAGTTAATGTTTTAACGTCAGCTACTCGGACGAGATCGTCATCTCCTTTATAACTATGCCCAGAGGCCACTGTAATCGGGCTGTGTTATCATCTTTGATTACTACCATATCCTCGCTTTTAATATTGTTTGCTTGAGTTTTCCACTTATGTCGATATTGTAGTTCATTTAAATATTCCCGTGCCCAGCGTCTCCAAAACTCGTTTTTCAGATGAGTTACTAAATTCCACCTAGTCAGTAAGTTACCTCGTTCTTGTGAGCAATTTACGTCGACTTGAGCATTAAGGGGTTCCCCAATAAGAAAGTGGCCCGTAGTTAATGCTGCTAAATCATTCGGGTTTTCAGACATTGGGCTTATTGGTCCCGAATTGAGAATTCCTTCAATTTCAATGATTACCGTGTCAAGCTCTTCACACGTGAGCAATGCTGTTGACACACTCTGAGAAGATGCTTTGCGGATTTAACCGCAGCTTGCCATAAGCCACCAAAATGTGGTGTCTTGGGGGTATAAAATGAAACGTTGTCCCTCTAGATGTACATTCTCTGTTAATTATTTCTTGAGCTGAACCAGAATGGATACTTTCTGAGAGTTCTGTTAATTGATTCTTTGCCCCTACAAAATTGGTAGCGTTGTAGAGGTTTCGGCATTGACCTCGTCTGCTTATAAATCTTTTTAATGATTCTATAAACGATTCGGTGGTAAGATCACTAACTTATTCGAAGTGTACTGCCTTGGTAACAAAACAGCAAAACACGGCGATGTAAACCTTCTGAGGCTTCTTCCCTCTCACCTTATAATGTACCCAAAACGGTCCGCAAAAGTCAACCCCAGCGTTGATGAATGGTCGAGCTGGTGTGACCCGCAGCCTTGGCTTGGCTTTGGCGCATCGTACACAATGTTGTACAATAGATCTTGCTGCTGCCTTTCCCTTGATTGGCCAATATCTCTGTCTAATGTATGACAGGAGTGCTTGTGGCCCACAATGTCTGTTTTGTTCATGCACCACTTGCATGAGTAACTTTAAGATTACGTCATTATAGGGCATTAGCATCGGATGTTTGGCGTCATATGAAAGCGAAAATGTGCTTAATCGTCCTCCCACTCTGATGATGCCATTCGAATACAGGAATGGGGTAAGGTTGCTGAAAGAACTTGTTTTACTTACTTCATTGCTTCTTTTCAAATGTTTTAGTTTGTCTTCAAAATCCGACTGCATTGCTCGTACAATAACTACAAGAGCTTGTTCAGTTCCCTTACTGTCAAGGCGAGTTCTGGACGTGTATTTCTTTTTCTTGTCTTGTTGATAAATCGGAGCGATCCTTTGTGATTCATGTTGTAGATTATTGGTGTTGGATTCTCAATTGCTACGACGGCAGCTGTTTTCTTTTGCTCCATGTTCCTTTCCAGTATTTCTGAGGCCTTCGAATATCTTTGTGGCCAGGCTGCTCCATGTCCATGTAGGAAGATTGGGCCATAGAACCATAAGTTGCATGATGGTAATGCCTTCGGAGAGAGCCCTCGGGATATGATGTCAGCAGGATTTTCTTTGGAACT
Source organism: Gymnocheta viridis (assembly GCA_956483585.1). Lineage (NCBI taxonomy): Eukaryota > Metazoa > Arthropoda > Insecta > Diptera > Tachinidae > Gymnocheta > Gymnocheta viridis. The sequence goes on along the minus strand of OY101441.1, from coordinate 81,011,789 downwards.
TACATGTCGCCATTGTTCGGCCACTGTTAACTACTGAATTGCGGCTATTCGATTGGCCAAAAACGTTTGATGTGATGATGACTGCGAATTGATCCAGGCCAAAACAATCATTGAGTCTGTCCAAAGGAAGGTAGGCGTATCCTCAAGTTTTAAGTCCCCTTTCACTCGAGCCGTTAGTTGCGCACCTCAGCGTGCTGCACAGAGTGCCAGACGGGGATGGCTTTGTTGTTTTAACGGTGCTACACGTGATTTTGAGTATAGTAACCTTACTATTATTTGACCATTTTTTATTGCTGACCTTATGTATACTGCTGCCCCGTGCCCCGTAGGCCCTCTTTGAAGCATCCAGAAATGTATGAACTTGTATTGCTGATGCAACATGCCCTAGACAAATGTGTCTGGAAAACATCAGGTTGTTTATATGTCTTAAGTCGTCCCGAAACTTCATCAATTTCGTATGTAGCTCTGCTGGTAGGGCTTCATCCCATTCAAGTTTCAATTGCCACAATTCCTGAATGAACATCTTTGCCGTGATTACAATTGGAGATACAATTCCCAGTGGGTCAAATAATCGAGCCAAATCTGAGACAACTGTTCGTTTCGTTACACGTTTGGCATCACCCAAACATACCTTTACACAGAACTCATCGACCCTTGGTATCCATGTCAATCCCAGAGTTTTGACTGTTTGGTTATTTTCGTTGTTGAAATCAATGTTCACTTCGTTCGTTGAGACGTTTTGGAGTAGTTGAAGATGATTTGCGCTCCACTTTTGTAAATTTAAACTATGCTATTTCAGAATGTGCGTCAATTCTTGCTGAATTGTGAGCGTCGTACTCAAACTATCATCTCCCATTCCATCATCGACGTAAAAATTGTTGAGTAGAAAGTTGGCTCCAAGCGTGTACCGTGCTATATTCTTCTTTGCAATGTTTTCCAGACATTTAGTTGCCAAGTACGGTGCTGCTCGAGTGCCGTAGGTTATTGTATTTAGTTGATAATGTTTGATTACTGCAGTTGGGTTCTTTCTCCAAATTATGGTTTGAAATTTCCTCTCTTCCGGATGTATAAGCATTTGTCTGTACATTATTTTTCTCATCTGTTGTAAACACAAAGCGTGGTAGTCGAAAACGGAATTAGTATGTTTGTGAGGCTTGGGTATAACTTTTTCCATACAAACCGGCGGTTCATGCTGGGAAGGAGTCCCCATATATGAAATTGCAAATATTTCTTCTGAAAGCTGATTGAGTGTTTGTTTGAAGGTCTGTTGTGTATTAAGGTTGTTCAAAAATGTGTATAGAAATTTTTTATCAAGTTTAAAATGTTTGTGTTTAATGATAGTTTGGATACCCTACCCGAACACTCCTACCCTAACCACCCTGCTAAGACACCTCTACCGGTGCACCACTATCAGAACATCCCCACCAGAAAACAGTCGCGTACTTCCTTAATTCTTTTTTGTGTTTGATGAACAATTTTTGAGTTATGGAATTGTATGGTTGTGTCAGAGAGTTCATTTATGTATATGTATGTGTGTTTGATTGAACGTGAACGTTGCCGTTAATGTGGATGTAGAGAAATATTGTGCTGACAGCGAATGTATATATCATGTCATTATGTGTGTATGACGTCATCACTTCTTTATCTGGATGTGTGTGATCGATTTAGTATCGTTGTATTGATTTTGTGTGTGGGTTGTTGTTGTTTATACGCATGTGAGGTTGTTCAATGCATTTGGTTTTTTGGTTTTTCTTTGTTGTTTTCTTAATTCTATCACTTTTTTCTATTCATTATATAAAATACAACTGTTAAGTATTGTATTGTATAGATTATATTAGTTAGTGATCGTCTGGGACCTCAGTCCGCCGCCTACGTTGGAGAGAAAACAGTGTTGTGTATGTATACATGTGTGTGTATACACACACATTTTCGTGTGTATACACACACATATTTCGCCAGGCAAAGTTCCGTCCACACAGTGTGTATTATTGCACGAAACCATTCCAGCTGTTTTTACCCCCCTCATAAAATAATGAAACTTGAAACATAAGGTCTCTTTACAGAGGTAACCCTCAACAAACAAAAGTTTTTGAAAATCTTTGAAAAAATATACAAAAACTTTATTTTATGTACAAGAACAAATACAGCAAACTATTTTTTGTCTATTCAAACACGAATAGAACGAAACACAACAAAAATGAAAAAATTCGTATTCATGAATATGAGAGATAAATGAGTGAATATTTGGTTCTCTAGTATTTATACATTAAAATTTGTATACTTCATCTGAATGATAAATAAATCGTCATGGTGAATGCAATATGCTGTATGTCACTAAATCATACTTTTGCAGGAAAGAGAAAAACTGAATATTTCTGAGAAAAATTGTTTGTTTTAGTTACGCTGGCTAGAATATAATAATAAATCGCCACGATTCACACTGTATCCAATGTTAGTATCCAATGCAGAATGACACAATTTATAGGTTTTATCTCGAAAGAACACTCCACGCCACTGTCAATTGCGATTGACATACGTCCTTTTGCAGTAACCAAAAGAAGCGCGCAAAAGCTCTCTTCTGATTGCCTGAACGGCACGAGATAAATGCAAGTTGTAGGAGCCCCAATTTTGGTTACAACGCTACAATAAAACCAAATTCATTTTTTTTTGACATACAGCCTATTGCATTCACCACGACGAAATACCGTTTACGAATGGCTACCTCCTCTTGGGGAAACTACTTTTCGATACTGGATCTTGATCCACCTCCGAAGCGAAAAAAAACATCTATAACATTATTAATACGTTTGATTTTCCTAAATTTGGAGAAAAACAAATCGAAATAAATAAAAACCACCAATGCCCAAAATATTTCGTAATTAAAAGTAAATGATGAAACCGAACAAATCTGCAACTTCAGGAACAAACGCTGATGGCCCATAATAATCTACGGCAGTAACTTCAAATTCTCTCTTATTATTGTTTGATTCCTTTTTTTGCATTTTTCGTATGAAAAATGTATGTGATTTCATGAAAACACGGTAACATTGTTGAAAGAATGAGTGTCTAAAACTGAGAGTATAATAGAAAACGCTGTAAAATCAAAATAGATTATATTTCATGCCCACATTCTCTGACAAAATTTTATGTCAAACTGTATGGAAAATATTGTTCAGCCTAAAGTTGCAGTTTGTTCTGTTTCATCACTAAAGTTTCTGAAAAACCTCTGCAAAGTTTCAATATTTTGCTACTTTCAAAAGCTTTGGAAGGTATTTCTAAAGAACCGACAAAAAGTATAAGCTTTAACAGAGATGGAAACATTTTAATACTAACTAAAAAGGAAATACAAGTCAACAAATTCATTAAAGGGACATCACTATAAGGAGTTTGCCCCATTGAGTGTATTCTACATCCCACACTCAATACAATAAAGGGTTTTGTTTTGCACCATCGTCACTTGAGCTTAATCAAGACGAAATAAAAACGGACTACTGGATCAAGGTGTAGTTGATTGCCAAAAAATAACAAAATTCCAAGAAGGGAAAGTAATAAACACTCCGTTACATAATTTCTATTTTAATAAATTTTCTTTACCAAAAGAAATTATAATTAGATTTATTACCTCTAAAGTACAACTATATCTTCCCAATACAATACAATGTAAGAACTGTTTTAAATTAAGCCATACAAAGAAATATTGTTCAAGCAGTGGAATATGTTAAGTATGCTCTACAACAATACATGATCCGACTCCGTGTAATAAATTGGAATGTGAAACATGAACACAGATCAAACAATAAAAAGTGCCCAACAAAGAAAACATATATTAAAATATAAAATTATAAATAAATGCACATACAAAGAAGCAGCGCAAAAAATTCTAACAACAGAATTATTTGAAGAACCAAAAGAAACTCTTGAATATGCAATACAAGAAAGAAAGAAAAGAATAAACTCATTACAAAATAACGACAAACAAGAAAACTTCCAATAAAATAACAACACCAATAATCATACCAATCTAGCAACATCACAAAAAAATAGTACCGCTAAAGCAACAAATATTTTGTCAACTCTAGATTAAATTATAAATAGACCAAGAAACAAAAAAAAAATCGCGAAACAAAAATTAACACAAAAAATAAACAAACCACAACGAACCCAATTTTCAAACAACAGAAAACATCAAACAACTACATCATCATTCTTAAACCCCACTCAAGAGAATAATCTCGTGAAAGATAAAACTCAATCACTGCAGCCAGAATTACTCAGAGAAGATATTCGATTACTGGAGAAGAAAATATGGAGACGTAGCACTGACGACCTGGGAGTAACCTGTACTGGGTCCGTTTTCCTTGCGGGGGCCGTGTCCTGCTCCTGTGGGAGTGGCGGCGGGGGTTCGTCTAGTATAGGCCCAGTCTTAATACTTTTACAATAATTAAATTTATGACATCGTTTAAACTACTGCAATGGAATATAAAAGGGTACTTTAATAATTATACAGATCTTCAACTTTTATTGAAAGATCGTGATCCACATTTAATTTTTCTCCAGGAAACACATTGTTCATATAATACATCAATAATTCCACCTAAAGGATTACAATGCTACTTAGAAAACCTTACTGCAAACGTTTCAGCAAATAATGGAATTGGTGATTTTATACTTGATAATAATAATTACTAAACATATCTATAGAGATATTGCTACATGTAAAGCTTACAATAATCTCTATTTACGAGGGCGGAGTGATATTGAAGCTACATAGCGCTAGATGGCAGCACAAACACTTTTTTAGAAATTGCGATCTGTCAAACGTCAGTTGTTAAAATTTCACCCAAATTCATAGATTAGTTTACTTGTTGTAGTCGTTTGAAGTAAGCAACTTTTGTGTTTATTGAATAATGGAAAAAATTTAATTTCGTGCAGTGTCCAAACCACTTCACAGCGGTGTTTGGACATGATAAAGCGTAATGCTCTTGATTTTTGGCGTCGATTAAGAACTGTTGATGAAACGTGGGTCCGCCACTACACACCTGAAACCAAAAATCAATCGAAACAATGGGTGGAAGCTGGTGGAAGTGCTTCGAAGAAGGCGAAGACAGAGAAATCGGCTGACAAGGTTATGCCCAGTGTATTTTGGGATGCACACGGAATATTGCTCATCGATTATCTTGAAAAAGGATCCACAATCACAGGAAAGTATTATCGTACATTATTGGATCAATTGATTGATGTAATCAAGAAAAAACGACCACATTTAAAGAAGAAAAAAGTGCTATTTCTTCAAGACAACGCACCGGTTCACACAGAATTAAATACGATGCTAAAACTAAGTGAAATACACTTCGAATTCGTTAATTATCCACTTTATAGTCAAGATTTAGCTCCTAGTGACTTTTTCCTGTTTCCAAATTTGAAAGACTGGTGATTACCGAAACTAACGCGTATTTTGTGGGGTTCCCAAAATCGTATTATTCAGATGGTATAAAAAAGTTGGAATATCGTCTTACTAAGTTTATTGGTCTAAAAGGAGACTATGTTGAGAAATAAATGATTTTTTTTAACAATTTTGGGAATTATTTCCAATATTGCAGTTGCAATTTTCAGAATATGCGTTAATTTCGCGGGGTTTTCAAGGTTTTAGTTTCTTTCAAACTTTGTTTTCATTTTATAGAAAAAGGCAATTAATTGAAGTGCTTTTGAAGATCAACTCACTGTTGTTATAGAATGAAAGAATCATTTCTTATGGGATTTTATATTGAAAGCGACAGTAAAATAACAAGTTGTGAATATAAAATCCAAAAATTAGAAAAAACCAAAGTAAATATGTATACTGAAAGTTTCAATTAGAAAACATTTCGGAACAGGTATCAAATTCTAAACGGGAAGATTTTTCTGCTCTGTTATGTGTTACTAAGTATACAAACAACATTTTAATTGTCATGAGATTTTTTATCACATTGTACAATTACAATAATAATACCGGGTTCTGAAATAATACAAGTACGCTCTGCACCTCAATATAGAAAATAATTAAATTTATTATTCTGTGCACACAAGCATAAAACAAATAATAAAAAAAATTAATGTCAGGCCCAGGATATAAGTATAAATTTTGCCTTTCTTCTGAAATCACAAATAGTCATAAAATATGATATGTTAAGACATTTTTAAAACAAAACTAAAATTTAATTTCATTGGTTTTGTATATTTACATAGTGTCTTGACGACCCATCGATTTGTTGATGAGCCGTTCAGATTTCAATAAACTACTTTACAACATTAACACTCCTATTATTCTATTAGCAGATGTGAACAGTTGGAATACACTATAGGAATCCCAGGTGAATATCGCACGGGGAAATATCAATGAAAATACATTAAACTTAAACAACATAATAATAATTAATGACGGTAGCCCTACTCATTTCTCAACACATAACACGTTAACCCATATTTTCATAACTGGGTGTTCTCCGGTTCTTTTACCGCTTTTATCTTGTAAAACGCTCACGACAGTGACCATTTCCCCATAGTAACAACCCTAACAACAAACACATGCCATTCTTTTAAAAAAATCAAAAGAAAATGTAATCTCCAGAAGCCAATTGGCAACTTTATAAAGAAAAAATTTATTCTGAATTTGAAAACACACCTCTTTCGCCATATATTAACAAAAATGACGCAATTATTACAAGAACAATTAGAAGTGTTGCTAATCAACACATCCCACACAGAGACGATGTGTTCCTTGGTGGAACTCATTGTTATCACAGCTTCGAAAAGAGAAAACCGAAAGTTGGAAAATTTGCAAAAAAAAACATCCTACGAATATTAATTAATTTTTATATAAAAAGGCTAATATCAAATTCAAACTTGAATGTAAAAAATCAAAAACTCTGAGTTTCGAAAACTTTACAAAAAGCATTAGTAGAGATTCCCCATTCGTAGAAGTACGACTAGCAATATATCAGCTATACAAACCGGCGATAGTTACTACAGAACCAAATAACATTGGAAAATTTTTCGCGAGCAAGTGGTCATATAACTCCTTCGATTTGAACATTTCAGCTGAATTTAAAGCAGCCAAAAACACTGTTATACAACCAAACGTAATTCCCGCCAACAATCAAACCAAAAATATTGAATCTCCAATTGAAATGTGCGAACTACTAATGGTTCTAAACAAAGTAAAAGGGACCAAACCGGGATTCGACAGGATCTCTTACAATATGATCAAAAATTAAAAAAAAAATAAAGCAAACTTACAATTCTTGAACATTACAATAAAATATTCGACCTAGGAGTAATCCCACATGCATGGAAAACCACCATTATCGTTTGCATCCCAAACCAAACAAAAACCATTCTGATTTATCGGGCTATAGACCCATTTTGTTATTTTGTTTGTCCAAACTCATGGAAAAAATTATCGCTAAATGTTTATCGTGGTACATAGAAACAAGAGGATCATTATCTTCAAATCAAGTAGAATTCAAACCGAATCGTGGCTGTGTTGAAATAAATAGTTACTACTCGCAAGCTATCATCGATAATGGCCTCCGGCCTTTTTTATAATGTTGGTAGGATTATAGTCTTTAGTTGTTGTAAGTGGTCACAGCTCTAGCGTTTAATATTAGGGGCGTTACGGAATATTTATGAAACTACTATATTTTTCTCAAATTTAAACTTTAGTGGAATAGAACTTCTAGGGAACAAAGGGGAACAAGAAACGTATATCATCCGGAGAAAGGTGAAAGTGCCCTCTTTAACGCTATATATACTTTTGCACCCGTGACGAGCCGTGGGTAGAACACTTTTTTCATTTTAATGAAATTACTCCAAAAAAAAGTCAAATTACGATAATTTAAACAGCCCTATAAGTACTCGTACTCAATGGTGTATTAAATTTTCACTTTTTTGCCTAAAAGTTTGTTTTTTTACTTTAGACTACGTAAAACTAAAAAAATTAAATATAATACCTGCATATAATACCTGTCATAAAATTATCACAATAGGTTCTATAGTAAACATATGATCTCTAAATTTACCTGTTATCAAATGTTAGGGCCAACCAAAGTCATAAACAATTTTATAACAATAATCGGGACATTAAACCACTAAAGAAAAAAAACAACCCAACAACAGCAACAAATATTGGCGAGATACTAATCAGTTTTACCTGTGTACGGATAAAACATAACACGCAAATAAAAATATTCAGAAAAATATGGAGAGCTTCAGTTATAAAGAACTGGCCGAAGAGTATTTTAGAAACAAAAACCAGGAAGATGTTCTTAGTTACGTTAAAATAAAATTAAACTTAAATTCGTGTAGCACCGAAATGCAAGAGCAATTATCTAATTTCGTCAAAGCACTAAAAAAGCGCTACAAAGAAGTTCGCTACAGTAAACAAAACTTTTATATAAAAAGTGCAAACTGGTTACTGTCGCTGCAGAAACAGCAAAGCAAGATAAGGCTGGAAGACCACGCAAATCATTGGACAACTGCAGCGATAGATCTAAGAGGCGGAAACTTAAAGATATAAACGATGCAATTGGTTGTACAAATATAAAAGAATCTTTCCTACATCAATTACGATCACAGAACCAATTAACAAAAGTGGATATCATTGAAAAAGTTGTTAAAGCTAGTCCAGTGAGAACAAAGCGGATTCTTAAAAATATACGAACTCCGAGTGATGCAATACAGTACACAAAAGAGGAGGCATTAGCATTATTTCTTTACAATCACACCAATTTCGGCAGAGGTACAAATACAATATCTACTTGATGACACAGCCGAACGCTTGCTACAATCAATAACAGGAAATGAGTTAAAGAAATATGAAAACACAAAGTTAATTCTTTTTTGTAAATGGGGATGTGATAGTTCTTCGGGACAAAAGCAATACAAACAAGTTGTATGTGAAAATATTTCGGACTCAGATATGTTAATGGTATCATTTGTACCATTGCGATTGAAAAAGATTTTGGGAGATTCAGAGCCTTCGACTAGAACAACGCAAACAATGGATATTTGGAAAAATGAGACACCATCTTCTACGAAATACTGCAGGCCAATCAAATTTGAGTTCAAAAAAGAAACTCATGTTGCCATTAACAAAGAAGTTATTGATATCAAGGCCCAAATTGCAACACTACAGCCATTACAATTACAGTTAGATGGGCAGCAAATTGAAGTAAGCTACCAATTAGTGCTGACAATGATAGATGGAAAAGTAGGTCAGGCTTTGACTAACACGAGGGCTGCATCCAGCTGCATTTTATGCCAAGCAACATCAACCCAATTAAATCAAATACCGACAAAATCATTAGATAATACCGATGCATATGAATTTGGATTATCGCCACTACATGCAAGAATACGACTTATGGAACACATACTAAAAATCAGTTATGATTTGGATTTCGGGTCTTGAGGATCAATAAGAAACAACGAATTCAACAAAGAGTTAAGAAGTTCAAAAAAGAAACATGTTCAAGATGAGTATCGCAAATTTGGATTGATTATAGATCAGCCAAAACAAGGTTCAGGCAATACAAATGATGGCAATACCGCAAGAAGATTCTTTTTAGATCCAGAATAAACATCTGAAATAACAGGAGTGGATTTAAACCTTATTTTCAGATTTAAAATAATCCTAGAAGTACTTGCGTGCAATGAAGAAATTGACTCTAGAAAATTTGGATATTATGCTAAGGAAACTGCAAAAATATATACAACGAACTACCCATGGAGAAATATGTATGCAACAGTTCACAAAATCCTTTATCATGGAGAAGATGTCATTAAATATCATTTGGTGCCACTTGGAGATCTATCAGAGGAGGCTCAGGAAAAAATTAACAAGGATTACATATTTTATAGAGACCACAATACTAGATTTCACGAAATTCAACAAATGAAGAACTATTTAATATATTATTGGCAACGTCAGATCCGTTTATCTCCAGTATTCGAAATCAATGGAAAGTGGAACATCGGGATTTAGATGAAGAAGCCAAAAAACTACTAAAGAACAGAGATAGCACAGAACAAAATATGGAATATTTGCAATCAATATTTGAGTCAAATAAATAATAATTATAGTTGCCTTTCATTGTTATTTAAGTATGAAAAACATAGTATTAGTAAAAAATAATAATAAACAGAACCTACCATTGTTGCAAATGCTATTAAAATTTATTGCAGTTTTTATTTTTAAAATGTTTTTAAAATTATCAAATTTGACAGCAAAAAATAATAAATATTTCTGTAGTAATAGTAATATTTTTAGATAATATTATTAACGTGTTTTTTTAAGTGTAACTATTCTTTGAGTGTAAACAAATTTGCAAATTTGTCAGCAAAAAATTTTCAATTTTTCTGTAATAGCAAAATCTCCAGTTGATTTTACTATTTTTTTCAGTGTAAAATTTTTTTAAGTGTAACATTAAAAAAATTCCATTATTACAAAAATATTTATAATTATTATTAATTTCCAAATATTCAATTTTTTAATAAATAAAAAAATAATAAACCCATATTTCACTCTAAAAGTAAAAAAAATCCAAAAGTTCAACTTTGACCTAGAATTCCTTAAAAAGTCCTCAATCAATTTTAATGTAACTTAAACTGAGTCAAGCTGAAATAAATATCTATCCAATAAAATAAAAATTACTTCAATATTTTGATCGGTTCAAAAGTTACAGAATTTTGGCCAATGAAAAACGATTTTCAACCACTGTGCGCTGTTGGTTATGATGGAGTGCATCCAAAATTCATTAAACTTACACTTTCTCACACCCTTGATTGCATCCCCCATATGTTATATACCATTATCACTACGTCTACCTTCCCATCTGTGTGGAAACATGCCAAAATTGTACCGGTGTTAAAATCCGATCTTGCCGTACTTATCAAAGATATTTGAAAAATTAATCCATTCTCAAATAAGCCGTCATTTGCATACTAACTCGTTAAATGAAAGACAATCTGGGTTTTAGCCTAGGCATAGCTGCCTTAGTACTTTGATTGGTGTGTCTGAGGAAATAAGGTGCCAAATCGATCAACGCCAAATGTCATTTCTTATACTGCTTGACCACTCTAAGGCATTTGACACGGTACATCATACAATGCTTTGCTATAAGTTAAAACATGTGAGTAATTTTCCTCCAACTGCGATGCAACTTTTATCATTGTACCTAAGTAATAGAAGTCATAGTGTTTGCCATGATTCAATGATCTCCAGTAGTTATTCGATGCCAAGAAGTGTACCACAGGGATCGATACTTGGCCCACTTTTGTATTCGATATGTGCTAATGACCTTCCATTGTATGTAAAACATTACCAACAACAAATGTATGCTGATGATGTACAACTGTATATTAGTTGCAGTATTGATAATGCAGCTAATTGTATATGGTTGATAAACCAGGATCTGCGTCAAATTTACTTATGGGCATCTGCAAAAGGATTAAGTGTAAACCCCAAAAAATATTTAAAAATGAACTAAATTGGTCAGATCACATTAATAGAAATTGTGGGAAAACCTTTGCTATGCTTCGTAACCTTTGGACGACGCAATATTTAGCATCAACCCATATCCGGATGCATTTAGCCAAAACGTATTTATTGCCAACTCTTATGTATGGTTGTGAGATGTTTGCTAGTTGCGATGCTTTAAGTAGACGAAGGCTAAATGTAACATATAACACAATTGCTAGATATGTATTTGGCATTAAAAGATTCAGAAGTATTTCACAATTTGCAAAACAAATCTACGGTGTAACCTTTGACAATTTGCTAAACTGCCAAACACTACTGTTTTTACATAAAATTGTATATAACCAACAGCCACCCTACCTGTTCCGAAAAATAACCTTTTCTAGATCGAACAGAGGAAATAAGATAAACAGCATAAAATATAATAAATCGATCTCTACGCAACACTTTTTCGTCAATTCAATTCGTCTTTGGAGCCAGCTACCCCCTCAAATACAAGTCATAAACAATACAAGTCATTTTAAATCTGCCATATTTAAGTACTTTTTGTAGTTATTTTTTACTATTTGTAAACGTAAGGACAAACTTTTGATTTATCTGTCTTAACTGTAACTTTTATTACTATTTATTTTTAAAATTATCTCCTTCTTATTTATTCATATGTAATTCTAAATATTGTCTATTGTTTTTTTTTATCATTAAATTAGTTTTATGAACTTGTTACATACATATGCCAAATTGCTAATCAATACTATAATATAAGACTTGTTCTTGTTGTATTTAAATGAAGAATCTTGAATAAATAAATAAATAAATACTGTGGATCTACAATTTCAGTTGAACACATCTTGTCCAACTGTCTTAATTTAAGAAATTTTCATTCAAAAAATTTAAAAAATAATGGTCTCTGTTCATACGTTTGTGTAAATGTACAAACATACTTACGTACATATGCCTGCACGAAATTATTTGAGCAACCGTAAATTGCTGATTTTATATATTATTTTTATCATTTGTTTTTGTTGGATTTATGCATTCTTCGTATTTTAAATTCAACATTTAATTCAAATTACATATGAGAAATGAAAATCCTTGAACTTCTGTCTAAGTTTCAAGTTTTACTGTATTTTTTTTTATTTACTTTAAATTCTTTTACTTTAAATATTTGACAACAACCTTGAACGACTTTTCATTGCATTTGGCTGTGGTTCATATTTCTTACACGCGTGGCAAAGAAAATGCATAGGACCAGCAGAATTGAAATTAGGGTATTATAAAAAACTTTTGTTTGTTGAGGGTTTTTAGCTAGTCTATATACATGCATTTCATTGGTGCTTAAGCCAAATCATCAGTAGACCTTAAACCTAATTTTTAAATGTTTCAAACCTCTTTACTTATACAAAAACCTTTAAAAACTCAATGAGAGTTATAAAAATTACAATAGTATAAGCACAGTATGTTTTGAAACTTATTCAAAAATCCCAACAAACAAATTATTATATTCGATATGAATCTATTTTATTTTCTTTACAACCTTTATACAATTAGACGCCCTTTGCGCGACAATAAAAGTATTTTTTTTAACACTTGGACCAGCACTCAGGGGATGACCCCTACATATGCAATGCATTGTGCCGGAACTAGGAAAATTGGTTATGGGAAGGAGGATAAAGGGAGTAGTGTTTGTGGACGTTCGATTTGAACTTTCCCACACTGAAAGTAACAGGAAAGACCTCTGCAGGAAGTTTATTCCACATGCGAACTGTTCGGCTAAAGAACGAATTTTCTCTGTAATGCGTAGTGCGATCCACTGGCATATCAACCACAAATGGTTGCGCTCTTAACGAAGAACGTGTTGTTCGTACAAATGAGCGGGTTTTGGGAACAAGTTCCCTGATTTCATTAGAGCACATTCCATTCTAGTAACGATAAAACAGTGAAATACATCCCACATTGCGTCGATGCTCCAGTGAGTCAATAGAGTTGGCTACCCTACTGTCACCGATGAGCTTCTTCGCCCTCTCCTGTACCCGGTCGAGTATCTTCAAAATAGACTTTGAAGCACCGGCCCATACATGAGAGTTGTATTCCATTTTCGGTCGGATATAGGTGGTGTAAATATTAAGGAGATCAGATGGAGTGAAGTATCTCTTACACCGTCTTAGAAAGCCGAGGCACTTGAATGCTTCTTTTGAAACCTGAAAAATATTATCAGTCCATCGAACATCACATTTAATTTTCATGCCAAGAACATCAAGAGTTTCTGATTCCTCAATATCTACACCACCCATTATTACAGATGAAGCAGCATGATTGTACGTACATTTGTGTGTAAGCATACAAAACTGGGTCTTGCGAGCATTAAATTCGACCCTATTCGCACGTCCCCATTCATGGATTGCTAAAAGATCATTATTTATCGAATCATTCATATTTTGCCTCATTGCCGCGATCTCCGGCAGGCTTGGTCTGTTATTGAATGAATATGAATGGCACATGCTGCTGTCATCTGCAAAAGAGTAGATAGGATTGAAAGTTTGAAGTAGAAGGTCGTTTAAGAAAATAAGAAATTGTGGGAGAAAGAACGGATCCTTGCGGTACCCCTGAATTAATCTTGAACTCGTTTGATGAGATCCCTTCTATAACAACTCGTATAGTGCGATCTCTGAGAAAGCTTGTTATAAATCGAGAGAAGACATCACCCACACCAAAAGCAATAAGTTTTGACAGAAGTGCACCATGCCAAACTCTAACAAACGCCTTGGAAATATCTAGAGCCACCACCTTACTCTTGCCAAAATGGTGAGTAGAATGACACCATCTTTCCGATAGAAAAGCCAGTAGGTCTCCCGTAGAGCGACCCCTACGAAATCCATACTGGCGGTCGCTAAGTAAGCTGTTGGACTCTAAATATATCACAAGATGGAAGTTTACCATACTTTCCATAACTTTGGAAAGTGCAGAGCAAAGTGCAGGCGGTAATTTTCAGGGTTGTTAGCCTCTCCTTTTTTGGGGATTGGCGTTACATTAGCAACCTTCCAACACATTGGAAATTCACCAGCATGGTACAATTTACTGAAAAGATTAGATAACGGACGCGCTAGCGTCGAAGAGCACTGCTTCAAGACCAGAGCTGGAATACCATCCGGCCCAGGAGATTTATTTATGTTGAGATCTGGTATAACTTTTTAACTGCACGGGCTCGAAAGAATATTCTAGGCATAGTTACAGATACTCTTTCAAGCACGGGCAGTGGTTGAGTGCTTTCCGGCAAGTGGGAGTTACTTGCAAATAATTCAGCCAGAAGGTTAGCTTTATCAACCAGGTTACTGAATACTTGATCATCCTTTAAAAGAGCTGGAATTGAGGAACTAGCATTATCCTTTACTCTTTTAACGAATGACCAAAAACTCTTTTTACCCCGAGGGGCATTAAGAACTTTAGCACGAAGGCACTGCTCGTACAAAGCTTTTTGCTGCCTTAATACTTTGGCAAAACTATATAGTATAAGCATAGTAGGCTTTAAAACTTATTCAAAAATCCCAACAAACGAATTATTATATTCATTGCATACTACCAACTCAACACGGTCACATACGGCACAAGAGCTGTTCCATGATCCACTGGCTGAAGAAAATAATATACGTTATCCTCTTGCTTCATAATTCATTAGACAATTTCTACGTAGATGATGGCTTGGGCGGGTCAAATAGCTTATCAACACCGATGCAATTACAAGAGCAACTTGTGCAGATTATGAAAAAGGGCGGTTTCACGTTACGCAAATGGTGTGCAAACCATCCACACTTACTCCAAAATATTCCACAAGACAACTTGGAGGTTAACTTAGATTTTGAGAGCATAGAAGCCGACACCATCAAAACATTAGGACTTGTTTGGCTGCCGAAAACTAACAAACTAGGTATTAAGGTCAACACTGGCAACATTAAGAGAGTAACTAAGCGAACAGTCACATCGGACCTTGCAAGATTATTCGACCCATTGGCGATTCTATCTCCCATTATAGTAACGGCAAAAATGTTTATTCAAGAATTGTGGGAGTTAAAACTAGATTGGGATACTTCTTTGCCTGAATCGTTCCACACTAAGTGGATCACATTTCGCACAGACCTGAATGTGTTAAAAAATCTTCAAATATCCAGACATATTTTAAAAGGAAGATGTCCAGAATCCCAACAACTACATATTTTTACAGACGCATCTGAAAAAGCTTATGGAGCCGTGGCTTACATCCGATTAGTTTTCAAAGATGGAACCATCATGGTACACTTACTCTGCGCTAAATTCCGCATAGCTCCACTAAAACGGCAAACAATACCACGATTGGAACTATGTGCAGCCACGATTGGTGCCCAACTAGCCACAAGAGTCTGGTCTGACCTTCGAATTACAAGCCCAGTATGGTTATGGACTTATCCAGAAATTGTGCTCTCATGGATAAATTCATCATCAGCGTCATTCAACACATTTGTCGCAAATCGAATCTCAGCAATTCAAGAAACCCAAGCAGAACAACGGCGTCACGTAAGCCCAAAATGCAACCCCGTGGGATGTCTCCAGCGGCTCTCAAAGAATGTACTCTTTGATTTTATGGTCCAATGTTTCTCCATGGCGTAGAGAAGTTGTGGCCACCTAAGTTCAATCCAAGTTCCAACACCCCAACAAATCTCGAACGAAAAACCAAGCTGCTTGAATCACGATCAATGACAACTACGGAACCTACCTTTGTTTACCAAATCAACCATAAAAATTCATACCATCGTCTGCAGCGAATTGTTGGATATGTTCTGCGCTTCATTGCCCACACGAGACGTCAAAAGCAGGTGGGAAAACCATCAAAATTAATAACAACAATGGAACTCAGCCAAGCACTGATTCCTATTATTTCACAAATGCAACTCTCGGAGTTTAAGGACGAAATAAAAGAACTAAGAAAATACAAACAAGTACAAGGAACAAGCACTATACGGGATCTAACGCCATTTTTGGATGAAAAAGGACTAATGGCATATGACTCAAAACATCAACTTCTTATTCCATACAATAATCCCATTTCCAAATTGATATACCAAATGATTCATGAAGATCACAAACTTTGTAGGTCGCATACATTGTTAGGAATTGTTCGACAACGTTTCTGGCCTATAAAGGGGAAATTTATGGCAAGAGCCACAGTTCATCGATGCACGATATGCAGTAGAGCCAAGCCAGAATTATTCCACCAAATAATGGGAAACCTACCCTCCACACATGTCACACCAGCCTGTGCATTTGTCAATACCGGAGTTGACTACTGTGGCCCAATTACCGTACATTATAAACTTAGGGGAAAACGACCACACAAGGCCTACATTGCTGTATTTTGTTGCTTCGCCACAAAAGCGGCACGCTTGGAACTCGTAAGCGACCTCAACTGAAGCTTTTATAGGTGCGCTTAAACGTTTCATATCCCGGCGTGGATATTCCCCAAATGTATATTGCGACAATGCAACAAACTTCGTAGGAGCGAAGAATAAATTACCTGGACTTTCCACAATCATAGATGCGTCAGATGCAAAAGAAGCCATCAGGAATGCTTGCATCAAAAAGGGTATACAAATTAATTTCATTCCGCCACGATCACCACACTTTGGTAGTCTATCGGAAGCAGATGTTGTCAGCAAAATACCTGTTGGTAAGGACATTGGGGAACACGTATCTAACTTAAGAGGAACTCGAAACCATAGCAATCCTGAATTTCGGACCCATTTCACCCATGTCAAATGACGCAAATGATATAGACTCATGGACTCCGGGACATTTTCTAATAGGTGAACCATTAACAGCCCAAATTGATGCTCAGGCAAAGCCTACAAACCTTAAATTGGAACCACGATAGAAATTAGTTTCTTATGCCAAGCACGAATTTTGGAAGAGGTGGTCACGAGACTACCTAAATGAACTACAGTACCGAAACAAATGGAGAGAACAATCAAAAAATCTGAAACCAGGGGCGATAGTTATTATAAAAGATGATAACGTTCCAGTTATGAAATGGCCTCTGGGGCGCGTACTAAAAACATATAAAGGGCACGTCGAGGTTGTAAGAGTAGCGGATGTCCAGACAGCTTCAGGCACTTTTAAACGAGCAATTCAATACTTAGCTCCACTTCCTAGGCTCAATGACGAGCCCGAAGAAGAAGAAGCACAATCACATCCACAAATCACAGAACCTAAGAATAATCATGAGATGTTAGCAGTAAACCAATCATCAAAACAGGCATTGGATGGAAGGCCACACGCGAAGAAACAGCGGACATTGGCCAGCTCAATTACGACCACCCTTCTCACAATATTGCTATTGCTTCCACTCGTGTCCACAGATAAAATCGAAGTAACGCAGTTTGAACCCAATATCGGCTTGAACTTTGAGGGTACTGGCAATGCACGAGAATCGCGGTCAGAATGGAACATCATTTCCTACTATAACTTAAAACCATATTGGCAAGAAATAAGTACCTTCATGAACGAAATAACGGGATTACATCGCTTATGCAACCTTCTAACTCAAAAGACGACTTGTTCGAGTGCTCTCCAGGCAGTTGACTTCAGCCTAGCTGTCCTAAAGGATAAAAACCTCTTGCTAAAGAGAGCTAAGCGTGGTGCAATTAACGTTGTTGGCAACGTCGCTAATTCACTGTTTGATATTCTGGATTCGGATTATGCCGAACAAATGTCAAACACCATCAACACAGTAAACGACAATGAAAACCATCTCAAACAACTCCTCATGAATCAAACATCAATTGTTGATACAACTCAAAGCGTCCTCAAACAAGATGAAGAAAATGTGAAACAAAAGTTCAACAGTGTAGATGATCAATTATCAGAAATTGCATCTAGATTACAAGAAAATGAAAATAGAACAATTTCAATCAAGCATAAATCATAGCAGCATTAACGGATTTACACCATGGAAAAATAAGCCCAATGCTTTTGCCCCGTCCCAACTTAAAGCCGAGCTGGTACAAGTAAGAAATCATCTTCCAACATCTCTAGAACTACCAGTAAGCAAAGATAACATTCTACAACTGCACAAAATTATGAATGTAAAGGGAGGTGTCACAAAAGACCACGTCATCTTTCACCTATTTATTCCGTTAGCTGATCCTGAAACATTCGAATTTCTGAAACCACACCAAATTCCTGTCCTAATAAATGGCACAATGCTCGCTATAAGGCCATGCGGCGCCTTCATGGCTAGAAATGCTCATAAGGATCAGTATTTCGTGTTGGTAGAAAAACAGTGGACCACATGTGCAACAATAAGAGAGAATGAATTTCTATGCCCACAAAACCAATTAAAATTTACTGCAAACGCAGAGAAATGCTTATGCGAGCTGTCACTTCTTAATTTTAACACTCAAACAAGTTGTCACATTTTTCCCGTTGCCACTAGCACGTCACTTACACAGTTAGAATACAACAATAAAATAGTATTTAAGGCTGTGATTTAATTTAAATAAAATGAGAAACAATTATTCAAGCAAACGAACAGTTGTTTTATTCTCCAATCCTCCGCAATAACTAAGTTTAAGTGCTTGCGTTATACGCATAATTTTTCCAATGATTCCGCCCGAACAACGCAACACCGACCAGTAAATCAGCTGAGTCACAACAGTCTCAATTTACTTAACGAACCAACAAAAGAAAATATCTGCCACATATACAACTTTATTTCTAACATAAGAATAAAAATTTAAATTCACTAACTAAAACATTAGCCGATAGCCCTGCTTTCTCTTCTTTATATTAAGCTATGTCTAATATTAAATAAATAAAAAATGTAAAGTGCGTCACGTACCGTGCTTCACAAAGGGTTCACGTCTTTAAATATAAAACAATGAAATTTTTTGCTGCAAATAAGTTATTTTAGAATTCTCTTATATTCATATTTCTTTCAGGAACTATTACGAAAACACATTTCAACTTTCATAGTTACTTCCTTTTTTTGTAGCGTGCGTCACAAAACTTTGTGATCAATTATTTCGCAACAAATACCTGCTAAAAAATCATTTTTATGCCATTCGAAAGTACACTAAACACAGTGCATAAGCCGAAGGTACCTCTTTTGAAAGACCAAAAAATTTATATATATTAATGTGCAAACGCGTTCGAATGTAGCGTTCGTCACGCAGGATTTGCCGATATGTGTTGTCATAATTTTTAACCAAATTTTTACCTGCTGTATTTTAACAAATATTCCTATTTAGAGAACATACACTATATAAAAAATAAAAAAATAATTTAAATTGTAGCTACACATACACATAAACACATAGGCCTATAAGAACTTTAAATCATAAATATATTATATACATTATATACAAATGGATAGGTAGATAACTGTATTTTTATATTTTGTATGAGCTTAGATCATTTTCATAAATGAATAAAGCATTTGATTGAAAGTCCTAAAAAATTAACCAATCGTATTTTCTTCAAAATTTTTTTTGGGGATTTGAAAATTCATTTAAAAATTTCCCTTTAATATATCGTTGAAAATTTTTAAACAAGACAGTAAAGAAATAAAAATTTAAATTAAAATAAAATGTTTTGACTACTTTTAGTAAATCTGCTCTCCTGGCCAAAATTTTGAGCAGGAAGGTAACAATTAAAAGCCAGGTTATTGTGTTAAACACGGGAGAGTTCCAAAATGTCATTTGCAATGCAACTGAAAAAGGTCATGGAATCCTTAACGCAACCATGCAAACATTGACAATGTTACACATCCCAAAATGTATAATAAAAGTTATCGATACGCAAACTAAAGCAAACTGTGTTTCACTAATTTGATTACTTTGTTTCGAAAAAGTAGCAAAACCGCATCACTACAATGTGTTTTAACGTTTTGGAACTCACCCCAATCTAATATAATTTAAAAAAAATTTTAAACTCGATGGACGTTATTTTTTCTTAAGAGATTAACTTTGAATTTCTTTAAAAATTCTCCATATTCGTCCAATGCTGGATATGGCGTGCTTGCTTCAGTATACTTAAAATTTTTACAGCAGTCTTTTTTGAAGTCTAACCTTTTGAAATATTGAAAAAGAAAAATTTTGGCTTTGCAAAAATTTTGAGAAAAACGTCGAACAAGCAAGAACTATTTATGTAAAAATTTAACCATTTTTATACCCTTCACAAAAAAAAAATGGAAAGGTGATATATAGGTTTGTCATTCCGTATGTAATTTCTTCATTATTCATTTAAGACCCCATAAAGTATATATATTCTGGATCCTTATAGATAGAGAAGTCGAATGAGCGATGTCCGTCTGTCCGTCTGCTATATTTTGGTGTAAGTAGAATTAAGTTCTCACACAACATAGAGACATAAATTTTATACCATTCTCTTGGAATTTTTCATAAAATTGTTCGGTTTGAAAATAACAAAACTCGGTCCAATAATTAATATGATATATATAAGACTTTTTTTATTGTATTTCCTATTCTGTTGTTTTTCTATGGCCCCAGCTGTCCTACGGTCATTTTTATGAAGCAAAAGTCGATCCATTAACGACTAAAATATGACCAAAAAAATTGTATTCGAAAAAATTTTACTTTTAAAATTTTGTTTAAAAAGTTGCGTTGGGATTCATACCAACAACCTACTGGTTGGTAGTCACAAACGCTTCTTATACACCACATAGCAGTTGTATTTTTTATAGTAGTTTACGCGTTTAAGTCCATAATAAATCCTATTTATTATAAAATACTAAAACTTTAAATTCTTGATGGAAATTTTCATTTCGCCCTTTTTTTCACACATACATCAATACTGAAATTCGTTCATTAGCACATTTACGCATTGTGTGTATACATGTGCAGTCGAAAAGCAAAGATTTGTTGTTTTTTTTTTTGCTTCTTTAAACTTATTTTTGTACCTTTATTAGTATAATTTTATACATGCATATTACAGTATTCATCGCTTATATTTTCTTTTCGTATATAAATAACCATAATTATTTTTTATATTATTTATATTAATGAAATGTAATGGATCGTCAAGACACTATGTATGAGTAAATATACAAAATCAATAAAATTGAATTTTAGTTTTGTTTAAAATATATATTAATATTTCATTTTTTATGACTATTTGTGATTTCAGAAGAAAGGCAAAATTGATGTTTATATCCTGTTTTATACTTGTGAGCACAGAATAATAATTTTAATTATTTTCTATATTCAGGTGCAGAGCGTACCTGCAGTATATCACAACCCGGTATTATTATTGCATTTGTACAATGTGATAAAAAATCTCTTGACAATTAAAAAGTTGTTTGGATACTTAGTAACACATAACAAAGCAGAAAAATCTCTTCCCGGCTAGAATTTGATAAGAAATGTTTCTTTCCTTCTGTAACATCAATGATATTAATCTTCAAAAGCACTTCAATTGCCTTTTCTTTAAAATAAAAACAAAGTTTGATGTAAGAATTTAATTTGATATCAAGCTCCAAAATGTAATTAGCAAAGAAACTAAAAAACTGAAAACCCCGCAGAAATAGCGCATATTCTAAAAATTGCAACTGCAATATTGGAAATTATTCCCAAAATTTATTTAAAAAAAAATCATATAATTGGCAATCGGCAGCCAAAAGTCTTGAAAAAATCTCTAAAATGCCAAAAATTCTTAAAAATATGCGAACATCAAAAAAATTGTATGATTCAATATTGATTTAAAAAAAGCAAAATTATGGAGTAAAAAAAACTTACAAAATATCATTTCCATTGTGGAAATTATACTTTTATTAAAAACTATTTTGTATTTGGAATAGAAAAATTAAAATGCATTTGCATTTTGAATAAAAGTATTGCAAATACCTATTTGCCACAAATGTATATTTAACTTCTAGATTGCTTTATTCTAGTTAATAATTTAATGTGGGCTTAAAATGTATGTGGCACCCTATTGTCTTGGCTAGTACCGAATACAAGTACCAAATACTATAACCAAATACTCGTACCAATTAGTTTTTAGATTCTTCAACACTAATAATAAAAAACATTTTCTTTCATTCTTTTTTACTTTTTCGCGCTTTCAACACGCTTCATTTTATTTAATAAAACACAAATCACAAATTATAATTTAGTTAATAAAATTGAATTAAATAACTAAATACACCACCGCCTTTTTAATTTAGGGAAATCAATAATAAATTTCCCAAACTGGTGACCCCGACGTGATCGGTGGTGATCGTAATTGTGTGATTTTTTCCTTTTTTGGAGTGAATTTTTTTTGTTGGATACCGGCCATTTTGATATTTTTTGCAACAGCAAGCGGCGTGGTTTGAGCCGCCATATTTTTTTACAAAATATCAAGCCGATTGTTACGTAACAATTGTGTAACAACTTACGATGGTCAATCCAAACGACAGTGGGACTTCCACAGCAGCATCCAATGTTGGTGGACACAATATCGAAGAATCCCCACAACATATTCAACCGGCTCATAATGTTTCTGTCGTCTATGCCAGATTGCCTGTTCCTCAGATGTCTAACACTAATATTGAGGCATGGTTCACCACAATGGAGTTCTGGTTCACGGCATCGGGGATAACTGCTGACCGACAAAAGATGGCAACTGTGTTGGCAGCGCTTAGTCCAAATGTAATATCACAGTTGACTGACGTTATTGCTGCACTTCCGGCCACCGAAAGGTATGAGTATATCAAAACGAATGTAATCGAGCATTTTGCGGACAGCGAGCAGCGTCGACTCAACCGGCTGTTGTCGGAATTACCCCTGGGCGACAAAAAACCATCCGAATTGTATTTCGAAATGAAGCGGGTCGCCGGAAGCACTCTGGGTGATGCGGCTCTAAAGGGTCTATGGACACAACGGCTGCCGGCATTCGCTCAACCTGTGGTGGCTGCTTCTTCAGGCACTCCAGTCGAGTTTACGAAAATTGCCGATTCAATTTGTGACGCCATGGCATCGAGCCAAGTTAATCAAGTGGCGTCTGGGCCATCAAGCGAATTAAGCGAAATTCGGGCAGCTGTCGTTCAACTCACAAAAAAATTTGAAAATTTTTCGACTCGGTCACGATCACGCTCGCGCTCACGTTCAGGTAAACCAATAGTGGCGCGCAACCGATCCCAAAATCGTGCTTCGTATTCCAGCGATACGACTGGTGACGAGTGCTGGTACCATAAAAAATATGGCCGAAATGCTCAGAAGTGTCGCAGCCCTTGTAGACATAAACAACGTAAAGTCAATGTACTGTCTACAGGTACATCACAGTGACTTAATCGGCCAGTGGAGGTTTCCGGCGAAAATTCCCCCACCATGTGCCAAATATTTCGCCTTCAAGTCAAAGATAGTTACACCAACACAAATTTTCTTGTCGATAGTGGCGCCGATGTTTCCGTCCTGCCTCTATCTTCGAAGTCTTTTGATGTCCGTTCAACTGCCATCACGTTATACGCCGCTAACGGTTCTCCCATTAAGGTAAGTGGAGAAAAACGTATGAAACTTGACCTTGGTTTTCGCCGTGAGTTTCATTGGTCATTTGTGGTCGCCGACGTGACTACACCTATCATCGGGTCCGATTTTATAAAACATTTCGACCTACTTATCGATCTTCGACGTAACCGCCTTATCGACAACATCACTGGTCTTTCATCAAGTCTGACATCGTCAACGTTTTGCGAAGCAGCCGTCATCAAAACTTTCGACGCAACCGATCCGTTTGCTGATATTTTAAAAAATTTTCCCGACGTTACAAAACTCTCGCCATATGGGTCTACGACAAAATCTTCGATTTTTCATAGGATCGAAACGACAGGGCAGCCTGTTTTTTGTCGACCACGACGTTTATCTCCGGAAAAGCTCTCAGCTGCAAAAAAAGAGTTTGATTTTTTAATGAAAGCTGGCATTTGCCAACCATCAAAAAGCAACTGGTCTAGTCCGTTGCACTTAGTCAAAAAAAGTGACGGAACTTGGAGACCATGCGGCGACTATCGAGCCCTGAATGCGCAGACGTTGCCAGATCGTTACCCTTTGCCGTATTTAACAGATTTCACAGCAAATTTGAGAGGTAAGATTTTTTTTTCTAAAATTGACCTGCAAAAAGCTTTTCACCAGGTGCCGATCCATCCCGATGACGTACCGAAAACCGCCATTAGTACCCCGTTCGGCCTGTACGAGTTTAACTTTATGACATTTGGGCTATGCAACGCCGCCCAAACGTTCCAGCGGTTAATAAATGAGGTACTACGTGGTCTGGATTTTGTTTTTCCATACATCGATGACATTTGTGTCGCTTCGTCTTCTGCTGAACAACATCGTCGTGATCTTGCTGAAGTTTTTCGACGCCTTCAAGACAATCATCTCGCCATCAACCTAAAAAAATGTGAATTTGGTAAAAACGAAATAAAATTTTTGGGTCATCTGGTTAACGCTGACGGAATCCGACCTTTGCCGGAGAAAGTAGCTGCTATACGCGATTTTCCAAAACCAAAAGTGGCTCAAGAGCTTAAAAGGTTCATCGCCATGCTGAACTTTTATAGAAAATTCTTGCCACATGCAATTTCTTATCAGACGCAGCTGCAGACGCTAATCGTCGGCAATAAAAAAAACGATCGTACAGCAATTAAGTGGACCCCAGACGCGGAAGCTGCTTTTGCTCGATGTAAAAACGAATTAGCCAACGCAGCACTTTTAGTACACCCCGCTGCCGAAGCCGAGTTAGCAATCTTCGTGGACGCTTCGGATACAGCTGTTGGGGCAGCTTTGCATCAAAAAATTGATGGTGATTTACAACCTCTGGCGTTTTATTCCAAAAAATTTACACCAACCCAGCAAAAATATTCAACATATGATCGCGAGCTCGCAGCAATGTACCAATCTGTGTCCCATTTCCGTTATATGATAGAAGGAAGGAGTTGTTACATTGTCACCGACCATCGTCCGCTAATTTTTGCATTTCAACAAAAGCTCGAGAAAGCTTCGCCCCGTAGAATACGTCAACTCGATTTCATCAGCCAGTTCACCACCGATATTCGCCATACGCCTGGTTTAGAAAATGCTACAGCTGACGCACTTTCTCGCATTGGTTCAATTAATCAAATTGTCGACTATTCTCGCATTTCGTTGGCTCAGAAAGATGATGAAGAACTTCAACAAATGCTTCAAAGTTCAGGTACGCAAATCAATTCACTTAAATTAAAATTTTTTTCAATCCCAGGTTGCAACGACCAACTAACCTGTGACACATCGACGTCCCGTGTACGCCCATACATCCCAAAGGAATTTCGTCAACAGATATTATCAACAGTTCATAATTTGTCACATCCAGGTGTCCGGACTACCACCAAATTGGTCACATGCAGGTTTTGTTGGCCTGGGATTCGAAAAGATTCTGCTGTTTTTGTGCGAAGCTGTTTGCAGTGCCAACGATCAAAGATTCAGCGGCATACTCGATCATCACCTGTGAAGTATGAACCTCCAAAACAACGTTTCGCTCATATCAACATAGACATCGTTGGTCCGTTTCCATTATGTGAAGGGCAACGGTACTGCCTTACGATAGTGGATCGTTTTACACGCTGGCCGGAAGCTGTTCCAATCCCAGACATGTCAGCCATCACTGTCGCAAAAGCTCTAGTGTCTCAGTGGATTTCAAGATTTGGTGTTCCAGCTCGAATAACATCTGATCGTGGTCGTCAATTCGAATCGTCAGTCTTTGCCGAATTAATAACTGCAATCGGCGCAACACATCTTCGTACTACACCATACCACCCACAATCGAATGGTATAATCGAGAGGTGGCACCGAACGTTTAAAGCAGCGATTTTGTGTCATAATCCGGCAAGATGGATACATCATTTACCTACAATTTTGCTTGGCCTACGAGTTGCATTCAAGCCCGATGTAAAAGCTTCGCCAGCAGAACTAGTATACGGCTCCACATTAACAATTCCCGGCGAATTTTTTGAGCAAACGAAAATTGACGACACTGCCAGCGATTTTGTCTCCGATTTTCGAACAGCAATGCAAAAACTAACGCCAACCGATACTGCTCATCACTCAACGCCAAAAATTTTCATTGCGAAAAATCTTCAAAACTCAACACACGTCTTCGTACGCAACGACTCCATTCGACCTTCACTCACTCATCCATATGATGGTCCATATTTGGTGGTGAAGCGTTTTGAAAAGTTTTTCACAATTTCAATTAAAGGTCGTCGAAGTAACATTAGTATCGATCGGCTTAAACCTGCTTTTGTCTCACATGATGATCTCAACGACAGTTCAACTGTACCCGAGCTACCTTCAGCTGCTTTGCAGAGCAGCTCACCTGATTTTTCTACAAATTTACAAGTTCCTAACGAAAGTGATCTCAACTCTAATCATACGTCAACACATTCCAGCCCAGCTGTCAGATTTTCACCTGAAGTGCTACAGCCCAAAGCTACTACAAGTGGCAGAAGGGTTACGGTTCCTTTAAGGTTCAGGTGAACCTCCTCTAGCGCGGGGAATAATGTGGCACCCTATTGTCTTGGCTAGTACCGAATACAAGTACCAAATACTATAACCAAATACTCGTACCAATTAGTTTTTAGATTCTTCAACACTAATAATAAAAAACATTTTCTTTCATTCTTTTTTACTTTTTCGCGCTTTCAACACGCTTCATTTTATTTAATAAAACACAAATCACAAATTATAATTTAGTTAATAAAATTGAATTAAATAACTAAATACACCACCGCCTTTTTAATTTAGGGAAATCAATAATAAATTTCCCAAATGTATTATAAGAATCCTTAGCAATTCATCAAATATTTTTCAAACAGCCAGGTTATATTGAACCAAAACCTTTGTCGTCTGCTCCAACCACAATACAGATAAGTAAATTAAAGAAAAGTTAGCAAAATTTTAAAAAGACAACTATCAGAATACCACTAGTATACATACATACGTACAGCATACGAGTATCAAAGAAAAAGTTAAATTTAAATAATGAATTAAAATATGTTGTTTTATTTTATAATTTAAACTTTTTTCTTACCCCGTCAAGTTATTTTAATTTTTGGTATTATATTATATCATATAAAAACGTCGACAAATTACTGAATTCATTATATAATTATTTTATCACTGTACAAAATCCTATCTGATAACATATTAGGTATTTTTAAAAAATAAATCTTTCATAGTTCATAAAATTGGAAAAAAAGCAAAAATAAAAAATATATATTATAAATGAGATTGTGCCGTGGTTTTTTATTTTTATTTTTTTTTTTTTAAAGAAGTAACACTCAGGCAATTAGTATGCCTACCAACCCGTAGGTGTGTTACCTTCTTTGGGAAAGGGATAGTGAGAGAGGACAGATGGTGAAAGAGAGAGAAAGCTTAATTTTTGCAACTCTGATATTGCGCGCTGTGTTAGTTTTTAGATCAGTGTTGCAGCGCCTTTGATGTTAAGTAGGCGCATTAAATGTGTTTTTAAGCTTTTGTAGCCATTTTATTCATTATTTTACTTCTCCGGCGATTTTGCTACAATACCGACGAAGGAGGGCGCTGTGATGTCCGCTAGCATACACCAGTATCAATTGCTGCCAGAAATGTTCAGTGACCAGTGTGCTATGCCTTCATCACTTAAACACTCCGACAACAACAAATACAATGGCATACTCTAATGCACATCTGAAAAATGCTGGATGTTATGACTTGTCTGAAGCTGGGCTCGAACCCACGTTCTTAGGCATTATTTGCTTTGCAGTCAACGCGCTAACTACTTCAGCCAACAGCACCCTCAGCACCCCTTTTAGTTAAATTGTGAAACAAACTTTTTCAAATAAAAAGTAAAAGTAATAAAAATGACTAAAATGTATCAAAAATTCTTAAAAAAAAAATAAATTATTGTAGTTCACGATTCGAAACCGTGCCACCGGGTAGGGTACGTTTTCAAATCCTGAACAACAATATGCTATTCTTTTTTTAATTTTTGATTAATTTTCGTTATTGTTATTACTTTTATTTTTTATTTCAAAAAGAACGTTTTTTTAAAGAATTATTGATAGCTTTAATTTATTTTTAATATGAGGATAATATTTGGAACGTTTTAATCATTAGACTAACAGATTTATGTAATAGTTGGCGATATTTTTTAATCAATTTTGAGAGAATTTCTTCATTATTAAACCTTTTCTTACGTTTCAAATCATTGCTTTGTTTAGTCGAAGACCACTGGCTTTTTGATAAAGACGTTGAAACACTTCTTGGATGTGTGAAAAATTATATAAGTGCTATATAAGATGTTAATATTTTTATAATGCACCCCAGACAAGAAAGTGTAACAAATTTCTTACGGAATTTATAATTTATGGCTGACTTCATAAACGCAGTTTGCAAAGCAACACTAGAATGCCTTGTAAACTCATGCTTACAGGTGTGCTTTGAAAGCTGTGTTTATGAAATCAGCCTATACTATGAAATAGATAAGAATCAATAATGCGTGATCGTGATTAATTTTTTGTTTCCATCACGTGACGATGCGTCCGTGAGATGGGGAGTGGCAATTTTTTTGCTTTAATGTAATTTTTCCATTTAAATTCTTTTTTTTATTTTTTTTTCGTATTTCATGGGCGTGAATTTTAGTGATTGTTACTTCTCTCGTCACTCCATACTATGGTGAAGGGTATATAAGATTCGGCACAGCCGAATATATCTCTCTTACTTGTTCACTCTAATCTCAAAAACTTGACTTTAATTTTTTCACGACTAGCTGAATTGAGATCAAATAAAACAATTATCTGCATATTATCGAAAATTATGCTAAAAATCATATAACATTTTCTTTTTAATTTCATCTATGCTAATAGCGGAGATATTAAGAAAATTGCGAGCAAAGTCAAGGCCAAAAAAATTTTTAAGCCAAATATCTTTGAAAATATTTCTAATATATGTATTTTCTTTATCTATTAATAAAAAACATAAATTTGTTAAAATCAAATATTAATTGTAAAAGCTATGAAGCCAACAAAGTTTTACATGCCGAGGTAGTCAACTTTGACTCCCTGTAGCCAACCGTATACTTCGACAGGGTGCTTCAAATTAAAACATTCTTATCTTAGGTCCTTTTTTCTACGATTCTTACATACAGTATGTCAAGAATGAGTTTACACACAAGAAAAATTTATATATTTTACACTTTATTAGCAATATAAGTATGCTTGTTTTTTATATACCATAATTTTTTTTATTTATTGTAATTATTTATATATTTACAAGGATATTAAAGGAAAAAATTTATCAAATTCAGTTCAAAACAAACAAAAATAAAGCAAAAATAAATATTACTCAAATTGGGTAATGTCAAATAACTTTTTACACAAAATAAAAAATTTACTTTTCTATCAGTTTGTTATTTAAAAACTCATAAATTTTTTTTTAATATTTAGTATGGCCACCATTGGCATCTACCACACATTTTAGGCGCTTGTTTATTGAACTAACCAGTTTTTTCATATCATAATTGGCAGGTATATTCTGCCACTCTTCTAATATAGCAGTTTTTAGAGCTGCTTTGCTTGTTGGCTTACGTTTAGCGACTCTCCTTTTCAAATATACCCACAAATTTTCAATGGGGTTTAGGTCGGGACTTTGAGCAGGGGTATCTATAACTTTCCCACAGTTATAAAGGAGCCACATACGAACCATATGGGATTTATGTTTAGGATCGTTGTCCTGGTAAAATTTGAATTGAGGGATGCTATCTCTCTCTATTGCTCGAGATGCATCCCCAAACCATTATCGAAAGTTTTCCAAATTTCACAGTTGGGATTATGTTGCGGTTTTCTAGCGATGTTAAGGGCTTGCGCCATACTTTTGTTGGCTCATCATTGTAGTACAGCATAATCTTCGTTTCGTCGCAGAAAATAACGTTGTCCCAATATTCGGTTGGCTGTGCAATGTTCAAAGTGGCAAAGGAAAGTCGTTTTTCTATATTTAAAGCTGAAAGCATAGGTTTTTTCGTGCTACTCTTGACGAGTACTTGTTGCTTAATAAAACCTGGCGAATTGTTTCATGAGAAACGATAGTGCCGCATTCTTCCTGGAGCTCTCTAGCAATTTTTCTTGTCGAAATTTGGGGTTTTGAATAATTTTTCTAATAATTACGCGCTCCTCACGTTTATTTATTTTTCGTTTTGGACCACCACCTCTCCTTAACTCCAATCTATTCTCGTTTTCTGCGCGTTTTATAATTTTGTAAATTGTTTTACGACACACTGAAAACACTTATGATAACTCGCTCACGCTTTTTCCCAAGTGCAGATTGTAATAAATTAACTGAATTACATTATAAGTTAACCTTTTTCCTGGCATATTAAATATGATAAAGTTTTTAAATAAACGATTCGCGCAAAACAAAAACTGGTTGACAAGTAATTTAAAAATATACAGAAATCAACCACGCACATTAAAAATAACGGGAAATACACAGTTAACTTTGTTGTTAATGAGGAAAAGAGTAAAACAAAAATGTGTAAACAGTTGCTTGACACTAACAAAATTAAGTAACAATGGTTTTTGTTGTACTTTTTTCTTATTTTACGCAAGCCTTGAAAATTTTTTGTCGTAAATGTTTCTACGTATTGCAGATAATGACAGTAAATCAAAAAATCTGTGTAAAAACACAAGATCTCTAATTTTTGGCTAACGATGTAACAACAATTGATTTATTTTTAGTGTGTAAACTCAATCTTGACATACTGTACATAGTTTTGTAATCGGATCGCAAGTTTTAAAGATACAGATTCATTATCTTTTTCTAACTGGAACCACTAATATTTTTGAAAACTAAATTAAAAATTTTACCGTGTAAGACAGAGAAATAAATATGAAAAATTACGATCAAATCGCAAACAGAAATCTTTTTGCTCTCAAATCCAACTCATAGATTCGGCTTATTTTCGTAATATTTTACCATCAATTCGCGTCCAATTCCGTAGTGCGTACTACCGACACTACCGCAAAGCTATGGTGTTTTTAATAAATGAAAAACCAGTTCATTTTATATGAATATGAAGAAGTGAATTTTTTATCTCCTAAGATCTTAACTTATCATTTTGTATATGTTGAATTGGGGAAAATATGAAAATATGCAAAAAAATATTTATACTACTGATATAATATAATAATAATACCAATAATACCAAAACTTAAAATAACTTGACGGTGTAAGAAAAAATTTTAAATTATAAAATATAACAACATATTTTAATTCATTATTTTAATTTTATTTTTTCTTTGAAACTGGTATGATGTACGTACGAAAATGTATGTAAACTTTTCCATTTACTTGTCTGTAGTGCTTGCTATCGACAATGCGATATTCCGCAAACTTTCTTGGGTGTTTTTAATGAATGTATATGTTGAATTGGGGAAAATACGAAGATATGCAACAAAAAAATTACACATATGTATGCATATACCATTTTTAGACGCCGTACAGTTTGCGAACTATTATCGCTACACCATACAAATGTTTTGAATGTTTTCCTCAAATATTCCGATCTAAAATTCAGGCAAATTTAAAAAAAAAAATTTTTCGATCAGTCGGTTCAAAGTTTATATGTATGTATATGATAGGAACTGACTGTTTGAAAATTAGTTGATGAATTGCGAACGATTCTTAAAATACATTTTAAGCCCACATTAAATTATTAACTTAAGCCCACATTAAATTATTAAATTTGTGGAAAATAGGTATTTTCAATACTTTTATTCAAAATACAAATGAATTTTAATTTGACTATTCCAAATACAAAATAGTTTTTAATAAAAGTTTAATTTTCACAATGGAAATGACATTTTTTAAGATTTTTTACTCTAAAATTTTGCTGTTTTTAATCAATATTAAATCATGCAATTTTTCTGATGTTCGCATATTTTTACAAATTTACGCCATTTTAGAGATTTTTTTCAAGACTTTGGGCAATTGGCACAATTATATGATTTTTTTTTAAATAAATTTTGGGACTAATTTCCAATATTGCAGTTGCAATTTTCAGAATATGCACAAATACGAAAATATGCAAAATAAATAAAATACAAATATGTATACATATACTATTTTTAGACGCGGTAAAAGCTCGCGAACTATTATCGCTATGCTTTACAAATGTTTTGGAAATTTTCCCCGAACATTCCGATCTAAAAATCCAAAGTTCATATGTATGTATACGATAGGAACTGATTGTTTGAAAAATATTTGATTAATTGAATACATTTTAATTAAGCCCCCATTAAATTATTCACTTGGATAATGCAAAAACGTACTTTTTTAAATAAAAAGTAAAAGTAATAACAATAACGAAAATGAATCAAAAATTAAAAAAAGAATAGCATATTGTTGTTCAGGATTTGAAAACGTACCCTACCCGGTGGCACTGTTTCGAATCGTGAACTACAATAATTTATTTTTTTAAAGAATTTTTGATACATTTTAGTCATTTTTATTACTTTTACTTTTTATTTGAAAAAGTTTGTTTCACAATTTAACTAAAAAACCACGGCACAATCTCATTTATAATATATATTTTTTTATTTTTGCTTTTTTTACAATTTTATGAACTATAAGTGAATTATTTTTTAAAAATACCTAATATGTTATCAGATAGGATTTTGTACAGTGATAAAATAATTATATAATGAATTCAGTAATTTGTCGACGTTTTTATATGATATAATATAATACCAAAAATTAAAATAACTTGACGGTGTAAGAAAAAAGTTTAAATTATAAAATATAACAACATATTTTAATTCATTATTTAAATTTAACTTTTTCTTTGAAACTCGTATGCTGTACGTATGTATGTATACTAGTGGTATTCTGATAGTTGTCTTTTTAAAATTTTGCTAACTTTTCTTTAATTTACTTATCTGTATTGTGGTTGGAGCAGACGACAAAGGTTTTGGTTCAATATAACCTGGCTGTTTGAAAAATATTTGATGAATTGCTAAGGATTCTTATAATACATTTTAAGCCCACATTAAATTATTAACTAGAATAAAGCAATCTAGAAGCTAAATATAAATTTGTGGAAAATAGGTATTTGCAATACTTTTATTCAAAATAAAAATGCATTTTAAATTTTTATTCCAAATACAAAATAGTTTTTAATAAAAGTTTAATTTTCACAATGGAAATGATATTTTGTAAGTTTTTTTACTCTATAAGACATACTTGGTTCCTTCCTTACTGTATGGTTGTGAATTATTTGCAAACTGCGACTATGTTAGTCGAAGAAAACTAAATGTTTTATATAACAATATTATACGGTATGTGTACGGATTGAGAAGATGTGATCATCTTTCCTCTGTTTCTAAAAATCTTTATGAAGTCAGTTTCGATAACCTATTAAAAATCCGCACTCTGGCTTTCTTACACAAAATAATACATACTCAAACTCCCAAATATATATTTGAAAATATTAGTTTTTTTCAATCGCCACGAAACCGAAACATTATAATACCTCGACATCAATAATTAGTCTCCGAATGGCAATTCTATATCCATGCCGCCAGACTTTGGAATAATCTTCCACTACCTCAACAATTAAAGAGCAACGCTAATAGTTAAAAAAAATTTTAGTTAATTCATTTAAATAAAATTTGTAGTTAATTATTTTAAATAGGTAATTTTTTTTAAATTATATTATTGCATGTATGTATGTATTTGTCTTTTTTATTTTTTAATAATTGCAAATGTTTTCATGTTTAACGCAATCCGTTTCTGTACTATAAATATAAAATTAAATCATGTTGTACAGGAAATAAATCAATACATAAATAAAACAAGTAAGAGAGATATATTCGGCTGTGCCGAATCTTATACACCCTTCACCATAGCATGGAGTGACGAAAGAAGTCACAATCACGAAAATTCGCGCCCACGAAAAAATTACATTAAAGCAAAAAAAATTGCCACTCACAGTCTCACGGACGCACCCCCACGTGATGGAAACATAAAATTAATCACGATCACACATTATTGGTTCTAATCTCTATTTCATAGTATAGGCTGATTTCATAAACACAGCTTCCAAAGCAACACTGGAAGCATGAGTTTACAAGGCATTCTCGTGTTGCTTTGCAAACTGCGTTTATGAAGTCAGCCATAAATTATGAATTTCGTAACAAATTTGTTAAACTTTCTTGCCTGGGGTGCATTATAAAAATATTAACATCTTCTTATATAGCACTTATATAATTTTTCACACATCCAAGAAGTGTTTCAACGTCTTTATCAAAAAGCCAGTGGTCTTCGACTAAATAAAGAAATGATTTGAAACGGAAGAACAGGTTGAATAATGAAGAAATTCTCCCAAAATAGATAAAAAATATATCGACACCTATTACATAAATCTGCTAGTCTAATGATTAAAATGTTCCAATATTGAAAATAATTTAAAGCTATCAAAAATTCTTAAAAAAGGATTGAACTTTTTCAAATAAAAAGTAAAAGTAATAAAAATAACTAAAATGTATCAAAAATTAAAAAAAATAAATTAATAAATGGTTGGTCAGCATTTGAAACCGTACCTTCTTACCCGGTGGCACGATGTCGAATCCTGAACACAACACAATGCTATTTTTTTTAAGAATTTTCGATACATTTTAGTTGTTTTTATTACTTTTACTTTTTATTTAAAAAAGTTTGTTTTTGTTCCACAATTTATTTAAAAAACCAGGCACAATTGTTGAAATTATTGTACTATGGCAACCCTAATTTGTGTTTTCTTCTTTATACTAAATCCTTTTATATTGTACATTTTTTACATTTCGTTAGTTCTTAATAAAACATTGAATTGAAAAGACGTTTTCTCTAATTTATTAACATATTTATTGTGGCATACAAGAAAAACGAAGTAAAGTATAAAACACCAGGTTATGGGCCCAGTACCCATGTGATATTTTCGTTTTTGTATTTGTTGAGAAATTTTAATTGACTAAGAACTGGGAAGGACAAAATGAGTGCGTTGTACCAGATAGATAAACTGGATGACAGCAACTATGACTGTTGGAGTGTGCAGATGAAAAGCATCCTCGTGCATTCTGAATTATGGAATGTGGTCAATGGCACATATGCAAAGAAAGTTGGTGATGATAAATGGAATACAGTCAACGATAAGGCATTAGCCACAAATGTGTTGAACGTGAAGCCATACCAATTGAGCTACATAAAAAATCTTGCCACAGCGTCTGAGGCATGGAAACGTCTTGAATAGGCTTATAAACCAAGTGGACCGGCTCGCAAGGTAACACTTTACAAAAAAGTATTGTCGTTAAATATGGCAGGTGGAGCAAGTATGCATGAGTACCTTAATTCGTTTAGCAATATTGTCGAGAAGCTGTCGGAGGTCAACATTGAAATTAAAGATGAGTTGTTGGTAATTATTTTATTATCAAGTTTGCCCAAATCTTACGAAAACTTTGTTATTGCCATGGAGACAAGGGATAATCTACCTTCGCTTAAGGTATTGAGAGTAAAATTATTGGAAGAAGGCGAACGCAGATCAGAAGAAAATAGAATAACTGAAGAAAATAGTGGGCAAATGAAAATAAGCGTAACAAAAATAACAATAAAAACTTCAACAGGCAACATAGAAATAAATACAGTTTTAACGGCAAATGTTTTAAATGTAGTTTTCATGGACATATAGCAGCAAAGTGTACGAAGAAGAAACATGAAGAAAACAAGGAACAAACGTACGCGTTAACGATGCTTGCAGCTGCAGAGGCCAAAATGATCAGTACACACACATATGTTTTAGACAGTGGCGTAACTGCACACATGTGTTGTGATAGAAGAATGTTTACCAAGTTTGTGCAGCATAAAGAGAACATACAGTTAGCAAGCTGAAGGAATAGGTGAAATTAAATTGAATTTTAACAACTGCGATTTTGTTTTTGATAACGTACTGTACGTGCCAACAATGAGCGGAAATTTTCTGTCTGTAGAACGAATAACACAGAAAGGGTTTTCTGTAAAATTCACAAACATTTCAGCAAGTATTTTTAGTGGACAACAAGTAATATTAACGTTTGAAAGAAGACATCAACTATACATTATTGAGCATAAGGTAAACAACAAATGTTTTCCGGCTGTGTTGTGGCATAACAGGTATGGACACCTGAATTACAAAAGTTTATCTGATTTCAGAAATATGGTAAGTGGCATTGAAAATGAGGATTTTGTTAATCAACCAAAGTGTGTCACATGTATGAAGGCCAAAGTATGTACACAAGCATATCCAGCAGGTGGTATTTTAGATCTAATACACACAGATCTTTGTGGCCCTTTTGAGAGGCAATCACTAGCTGGCTCTAGATATTTTTTAACATTCACGGACGATAAGTCAAGGATGGTATTTGTTTATTTTTTAAAAACAAAAGACCAAGTGTTTGATAAATTTGTTTTATTCAAAAACAAGGCTGAAAAACAAACGGGGTGTAAAATAAAGAAGATAAGAAGTGATAATGGCGGCGAGTTTGTTAGCAAAAAATTCAATAGATTTTTGGAAGACAATGGTATCGAACGACAGCTAACCGTACCATATAGCCCATCCCAAAATGGTGTGTCCGAACGTATGAACAGGACTCTAGTCGAAATGGCCAGGAGCATGCTGTTATATTCTAGCATGGATGAATGTTTATGGGCAGAGGCAGTTGCAACATCGGTTTATATTCGTAACCGTTCACCAACAAGAGCTTTGAACAAGACAACCCCATACGAAGTCTGGAATGATAAGGTGCCTTCAGTGAAACATTTTAGAATCTTTGGATGTCAAGCAGTAGCTCTTGACAAGACTCATCATAGCAAATTTAAACGAAAAGGCAAAGAATTTATCATGATAGGTTATTCTTTAACGTCGAAAGCCTATAGATTGTATGATCCTAACACAAACTTGGAGTTTGACTGAGCTGCCAGATGGTCAGAAGGCGATTGGCTGTAAGTGGGTGTTTACAGTGAAGCGAGATGAAAATTGTAAGATTAAAAAATTTAAAGTCCGTCTAGTAGCCAAGGGGTGTAGTCAAGAATATGGAGTAAATTACAACGAGATTTTTCCCCCGTGAGCCGTTTTGCAACTATAAGAATGATGTTGGCGATTGCTGTTAAAAAGAAAATGTATCTCCACCAACTTGATGTTTGTACCGCGTATCTCAACAATGAATTAAATGATGTCGTTTATATGAAGCAGCCTGAAGGTTATGTTGATGTGTCCCGTCCGAATTCAATATTAAAGCTCAATAATGCGATATATGGCTTCAAGCAATCGGGAAGGGAGTGGAACTCCAAGATAAACTCTGTTTTGAACAGAATCGGTTTTAAGAGATCTGAACATGAGCCTTGTTTATATTTCATGCACAGAGAAGGTAAATTATGTTTAATTATTATTTACGTTGATGGTATTATTATAGGCTGTGAATCAAAGGCCGACATGTTATGTGTTAAGAATACATTAAAAAATGAGTTTGAGTGTGTGGATTCAGGGCAACTCAATATGTTTTTGGGAATGAGAATATCTCGTGAAGGTGAATGCGGAGCTATTACTGTGGATCAATCACAATTTATAAATCAATTATTGGCCCAATACGGCACGAGTGATTGTAGGCCAGTTGCAACACCACTTGATCCTGGCAGCAAATTGAATTGTGAAGATGAAAACTGTCAAGTTGATCCAAAGACATATCAATCTATGATTGGATCACTAATGTATCTTGCATTAGTAACGAGGCCGGATACATGCGGTCAACAAGCTGGCACAACATAACATAAGCCCACATAATGAACATATGGCTGGTCTTAAACACGTATTTCCGTATTTGGCGAAAGCTGTTGATATGAAATTAAAATACGAATAAACTAGCAGAGTATATGGCGCTGTCAACTGCTGCTAAGGAGGCAGTATACCTTAGAAGACTTTTTCATGAAATTGGTTTTGCAAAATATTATGTTCCTACTACAATATATGGTGACAATCTAGGTGCGCAGCAACTTGCAAAGAATCCTGTATATCATTCCAGGTCGAAACACATAGGCATACGCTATCATTTTATAAGGGAAATAATAAAAAAAGACGAGATTCAGCTAAAGTATATCCCCACGGAAGACATGGTAGCTGGTGCTTTAACCAAATGCTTGTTGAAAGGGAAGCACATGAAATTTGTTGGAATGCTAGGTCTCATTTAAGTGAATTAAAAATATCTCGTTTTTTGTAAAAAACACAAATTTGAATTGTGGAAGGGTGTTGAAATTATTGTACTATGGCAACCCTAACTTGTGTTTTCTTCTTTATACTAAATGCTTTTATATACATTTTTTACATTTCGCTAGTTCTTAATAAAACATTGAATTGAAAAGACGTTTTCTCTAATTTATTAACATATTTATTGTGGCATACAAGAAAAACGAAGTAAAGTCTAAAACAACAACAATCTCATTAATAATATTTTTTTTTAATTTTTGCGTTTTTTCCAATTTTATGAACGATAAAAGGTTTATTTTTCAAAAATATCCAATATGTTATCAGATAGGATTTTGTACGGTGTTAAAATAATTATATATTGAATTTAGTAAGTTGTCGACGTTTTTATTTGATATTATAATATTAACACAAATAAAAATAACTTGACGGTGTAAAAAAAAATATTAAATTATAAAATATAACAACATATTTTAATTCATTATTTTAATTTAATATTTACTTTGAAACTCGTATGATGTACGTATGTATGTAAACTAGCGGTATTCTGATAGTTGTCTTTTTAAAATTTTGTTAACTTTTCCATTTACTTATCTGTATTGCGGTTGGACCAGACGATAAAGGTTTTGGTTCAATATAACCTGTATATTTCTGATATAGAAACACAATGGAATTTCAACCACAATTGATTTAAAAAATACAAATTCGGTAATTCATATTCAGCCTGCTAAGAAAACAGATGAATTTAATTGAAAACAAATTTTATTTAAATCTTCTTCTGCGTTTACTAAGTAAGACGGAGAAGTAAATATGAAAAATTACAATAAAATCGCAAACAGAAAGCATTTTGCTCTCAAATCCAACCCATAATTCGGCTTATTTTCGTAATATTTAACCATTAATCAGCGTCCAACTCCGTAGTGCGTGCTATCGATATGCGATATTCCGCAAAACTATGATTTTTTAGGTGTTTTTAATGAGTGTAGGACCATTTTATTTTATATCAATATGAAGAAATCAATTTTTTATCTCGTAAGATCTTAACTTATCATTTTGTATATGTTGAATTAGGGAAAATACGAAAATATGCAAAAAAAAATGAAATACAAATATGTATGCATATACTATTTTTGGAAATTTTCCCCAAACATTCCGATCTAAAAATCCAAAGTTCATATGTATGTATACGAAAGGAAATGAATGTTTGAAAAATATTTGATAAATTGCGAACTATTCTTAGGGTCAGTTTATGACTTCGTATTTAAATGGAACTTATATTTAAGTTCTATTTAAATACGAAATAAAGTTTTGCAGAACAAACTTAAATTAAACTTAAATAATATTTAAATGACCAACCATGCTGATTTAAGTTCTATTTAAGTTGTGCACACATACATACACAAACATATAGCTTTGCTACCTTCGAGCAACAAAATAAACAAAAATTTGCGGCCATTGAAAAACCAACATCTTTTGGGGTGCAATTTGGACTTCTTTTATTAACATTATTCTATTATATCTTCTTTCTTAATTGTTTTACACTTTTAAAACATTGCAGCAACCTACTAATGTTGTTATTTTCAGCCTGAAAAAGAATTCTCATTAGAAATTTTTCTTTAATTTTGTTCAACAGCTGTTTCTCCAAAAAGAATTGAGAGAATTTCGTGATGCTGCCACATTTTTATCGTAATTAAATACAAACAATTATTTAACACTGAAAAACTGTATCTGTATTTAAATGCAAATTAAATTTAAATGAAAATTAACTAAATGCGTATTTAAATATGAAGTCATAAACTGACCATTAGAATACATTTTAATTAAGCCCACATTAAATTATTCAATTGGATAATGCAATCTAGAAGCTAAATATAAATTTGTGTAAAGTAGGTATTTGCAATACTTTTATTCAAAATACAAATGCATTTGAAATTTTTATTCCAAATACAAAATAGTTTTTAATAAAAGTTTAATTTTCACAATGGAAATGATATTTTTTAAGATTTTTTACTCTATAATTTTGCTTTTTTTAATCAATATTGAATCATACAATTTTTCTGATGTTCGCATATTTTTAAGAATTTTTGGCATTTTAGAGATTTTTTCAAGACTTTTGGCTGCCGATTAATTAATTTTGGGAATAATTTCCAATATTGCAGTTGCAATTTTTAGAATATGCGCTATTTTTGCGGGCTGTTCAATTTTTTAGTTTCTTTGCTAATTACATTTTGGAGCTTGATATCAAATTAAAATCTTACATCAAACTTTGTTTTTATTTTATAGAAAAGGCAATTAATTAAAGTGCTTTTGAAGATTAACTCACTGTTGTTATAGAATGAAAGAATTATTTCTTATGGGAATTTATATTGAAAGCAACAGTAAAATACCAAGTTGTGAATATAAAATCCAAAAATTACAAAAAACCTAAGTAAATATGTATACTGAAAGTTTTAATTAAAAAATATTTCGGAACAGGTATCAAATTCTAGAAGGAAAGAGATTTTTATGCTTTGTTATGTGTTACAAAGTATCCAAACAACATTCTAATTGTCAAAAGATTTTTTATCACATTGTACATATACAATAATAATACCGGGTTCTGATATACTGCAGGTAAGCTCTGCACATGAATATAGAAAATAATTAAAATTAAACAAGTATAAAACAGGATATAAGCATCAATTTTGCCTTTCTTCTGAATTCACAAATAGTCATAAAAATGAAAATTTAATACATTTTTAAAACAAAACTAAAATTCAATTTCATTGGTTTTGTATATCTACTCGTACATAGTATCTTGCCGATCCATTACATTTCTTTAATATAAATAATATAGAAAATAATTATGGTTATTTATATACGAAAAGAAATACAAGCGATAAAAAATACTGTAATATGCATGCATAATATCATACTAATAAACGTACAAAAATAAGTTTAAAGAAACAAACAAAAACAAAACAACAAATCTTTGCTTTACGATTGTTTAGTTATGCACATGTATACACACAATGTATACATACCAGAGATCTGCTTCATATAGTTGACCGTAGGACAGTTGGGGCCATAGAAAAACAACAGAATAGGAAATACAACAAAAAAAGTCTTTTGGATATATCTTATTAATTATTGGACCGAGTTTTGTTATTCACCCTTATTCCAGTTGGCGACGTCGACGTCACGTCAACACAATACAAAAAATTGGATCTTGTTTACTCTATCTCGAGAACAATTTTATGCTAATGAAAGTGTGTTTCTGCTCTATAAGGTCTAGAAAGTGACATGAGCCTGTCAATAGTAGTCAGTTGTTTTCTACAACGAGTATACAAGCCCCAAATTTTTGTATTGTGTTGACGTGATGTCGATGTCGCCAACTGGAATAAGGGTGATTTTCAAACCAAACAATTTTATGAAAAATTCCAAGAGAATGGTATAAAATTTATGTCTCTATGTTGTGTGAGGCCTTAATTCTACTTACACCAAAAAATAGCAGACGGACATCACTCATTCGACTTCTCTATCTATAAAGATCCAGAATATATATACTTTATGGGGTCTTAAATGAATAATACAGAAATTACATACGGAATGACAAACATATATATCCCCTTTCCAATTTTTTTGGTGAAGGGTATAAAAAAAAGGTAATGAATCTGTACCTTTGAAACAAAACAATGTATGTAGGAATCATAGAGGAGCACTTATGCTTTAAGAATTTTTTCATTTGAAGCACCTTGTTGAAACATACGTTGGGCTACAGAGTGTCAAAGTTGACTACCATAGGCATGTAATACTTTGTTGGCTTCATAGCTTTTACAAATATTACTTGATTTTAACAAATTTATACTTTTTGTAAAGCTCTTTAACCCTACGGTCCATAACCGGGTACCCGGGTACTTTTTTGAACTTTAAAATGATGCTGTTCCTTTATTATTGAAGATATCAACATGAAACTCCGGATCATCAGAGATTTCGGCTAAACTTAGAGACTAGAAAAAAGTTTATCAAATTTGATTAAATATATTAACTAAAAAATGAGTTTAATGTTTTTGCATACAGGAGTCCATGACCAGGGTACCCGGGTACCTTAGTGCAAATTAACTTATATTTCAAAGAAA
Source organism: Gymnocheta viridis (assembly GCA_956483585.1). Taxonomy (NCBI): domain Eukaryota; kingdom Metazoa; phylum Arthropoda; class Insecta; order Diptera; family Tachinidae; genus Gymnocheta; species Gymnocheta viridis. The sequence continues at coordinate 80,968,871 of OY101441.1, read as the reverse complement.
AAACATTTGTTCTATTTTTATTTTGTTTCAAAATGTTTATTGATGTGTAAAAAATGAAATGAATTGTTTTTTAGTTAAATTATTTATATTTTATTCATTTTAACTCATTTCTAATATTTGATGTCTTATGTTGAGTCATTGTTGAAAGATGGAAAACATTTTGATATTGTTTGAGTATGTTGATCGCAAACTGGTTCCTCGCAAACGTTGCAGACTTTTCTCGTCTTTCTTCTCCTTTTGTCTGACAAAGAAGCGCACAAATAGCAGCATCCTGTTATTGAATTCCTGCCATCAGTAGAAACAGCCGCAGAAGTAGATGGTTGCTCGGTATAGGTTACCGTTTCCACTGGTCTTCCCAAAAAGCTCTCAATTGCTGATTTGGTGGAAAAATTGCGCGTTACTAGGCGATTGGCTACTCTTTCTTCTATTATTGGCGCACACAAATTGTTGTGTTGTTTGATATGGAACAGTTCTCTTATTATCATAAAATATAGTGTATGCCGCGAAAGCACTAACATCGAGCATATTGTACAAAAACGACAAAGGCCACCTTTTTGTGTGTCTCTGTGTGGTATACTCCAGAAGCGTCTGGTCCATAACATCCACGCCACCTTTCGTTTTGTTATAAAAATTGATGATTTCTGGTTTGCCGTTTTCTTCTACAGTTGCATCATCATGCAGAGTCGACAACAATATTACGGAATTTGTTTTCCTCTGTTTGTATGAAACCATAGTCACCTTCTCGTGGAAACCAAATTTGCTTGTCCCAACGGTCCAACTCTTATCGTCTTTCATTTCTGTTGGTATATAGGCTTTGTTTCGCCGCAGTGTTCCAACAATGCTAAGTTTGACGGATATCAGCTGCTTTGCCAGTGGCAGCGTCGTAAAAAAATTATCCATGGTTATATTACGTCCGCTATTGTAGTATGGCCCAACCAAATCTCTGACTACTCTTTCTCCTACACCGATTTCGCGACCACTCTCTTGTTTGCCAGTATATATTTGGCCATGAAGAGGATATGAATTTTTAGCATCGCATATCCACCATACCTTAATCCCGTATTTCGCAGGCTTCGATGGAATATACTGGGTAAATTTTGTTCTGCCGCGGTACGGATACAATTGTTCGTCGATTGTTAAATTTTCTGTAGGTACATAATATTTTGCGAGATTTGCGTACAACATTATCCAAATATCTCGTATTGGAGCAGCTTTGTCTGTGCGCTGCCTCTCGTTTCTTGTTGAGATGTAAAAACTAAGCGTTTCTAATAATCTGTGCATATATATATTATTTTATTTGAGTATAAACGAAAAAACTTCACTAGGGTACCCGGGTACCCTGGTTATGGACTCCCGTTCGTCCAGGTGGTTATGGACCGTAGGGTTAATGGATAAAGAAAATACATTTTGCTTCACAAAAACTTTTTTAATATTTTCAAAGATATTTGGCTTTCAATATTTAAATTTTGATTTTTCGCCTTACAATTTTGTCAATGTCAATAAAAAGAAAATATTATATTATTCTCTATACAACTTCTAACAATAAGCAGAAAAAATTTTTAATTTATCTCAATTCATGTAGTCGTGAAAAAAATCAAAGCAAATTTTTTTAAATGAGAGTGAAAAATGGCTAAATTTTGACAAAAATAGAGCTTGATTGTTCGACGTTTTTCTCAACATTTTTCAATACCAAAATTTTTCTTTCTCAATATATCAAAAGATTAGACTTCAAAAAAGACTGCAGTAGAAATTTTAAACCGATTAAAGCATGCACGCTATAGCCAGCACTGGACGAATATGGAAATTTTTTTTACGAAATTCTAAATTAAACCCTTAAGAAAATATAACGCCCATCGAGTTTTAATTTTTTTTATAAATTACATTTGGTACATTTAATATAATGAATCAGACTTTGTATTGTTACCCGCCCGGTCACAAATGTGGCAAGGACAGCAGATTTACTAAAAATAGTCAAATTTTCAGAAGCATTTAATATACCTGCATTAAAATTGTACTAAATTAAATTTTTTAATTTTTATTTCTTCACTATGTATTGAAAAAATTGCAACGATATATTAATAGATTTTTTTAATAAATTTTCAAAACTAAAAAAATTATGTGAAGAAAATACGAAAGGCTATTTTTTAGGGTTTTCAATCAAAAGCCTTATTTATTTTTAAAAATGATCTAAATTCGTACAAAATATAAAAATGCAATTATCTACCTGTCCATTGGTCTATAACACATGTATATTTATGATTTATAATACTAAGGAAAACGATCACAAAACAGGCATCTCGTGTGAATTTCAGCTAGTGTACTGTCGGTGATGGTCACCCTAAAGTTGGTAGCACTAACTAAATGCAAATATCCCAAGCCAAGAGTAGTAGCACTATATGATTAATCTATTACGTGTGATTTATGTTATGTTCGTATTTTTTCGTGTATTGTATTGCTTCTTGCTGTAACCACAAAATAAGTACGTTTGTTCAAGTACAACCTATGAATTCATATTTAGAAATTATATTTCACCTAGAGAATAAACGACAAGTAAACAACAAAATAAGCCAGTCAGTTGTGAACAGTTTATTTATTAAAAGCAAGATTCAACAAATTTATTCTTTAGTTGGTAAATGTTTGTCATTTTATAATTGCCGCCATACGTAAATGTTTGGATATTGAGTCGTCGCACTATAATAGGGAACGTGCCTGGTTTTATGTCACAAAATCAAGATCAATCTAGAAGAACAAGTAGACGAACTCAAGGAATTCCACCTGCTCGATTCGAGTCTTAAGTTACTGAGATGCCTACAGTACGTTCGCCATTAAAAGAAAAGCAAAATAAAGGCGATGAGCCCTTTTCATAACATATGTCTACTAAACCTGCGCCGGCACCAAACTTGCCGGCAACAATGGATGCGTGCACCAGTGCGAAAAATGTGTCAACTATTCCGCCATCACAACCTAAGACGTCCGCGAATAAGTCGCCAGCACCAACTTTGAAAACGACATATTAAATAGGTGAATTTAAACAACAAATGGAGCAGCTTCAACGACAAATGAAAAGAATGCAAACCGAATTTATACTTAACGCGACAGCTACAAGCACAGCTGCTGAGCACAACTCAACAAATGCAAACACACTATGAAAACAAACAACCTACAGTGCCACAACTGCACCCCTCATTGTCAGAACTGCAGCCCTCATTACCACAGCTGCCACCGTCATTGCCACAGCTGCCCCCGTCATTTCCACAACTGCACCCCTCATTGCCACAGCTGCCACCGACATTACCACAACTGCAGCCGTCATTGTCCAAACAGCCACCACCAGCCTCAAAAGTATCTGAAACTTCAGGACAAACACCATATTCACACTTATTCCACATAAGAAAATGTATCCTCTTCCTATATTTACAGGTCTTCCAGAGTGGCATACATTTTTTGAGGCATTTGAGAGCACGACGACGAATTCGATTACACCGATCCTCATAATATTATGCGCCTTAGAGAAGCTGTAAAGGGGCGAGCCCGCGAAATGGTTGAGTCGCTCATGGCTAGTTCCGCCAACGTCACCGCTATAATAAACATTTAGAAAATTTTTAAAGAAACATTTTGTCGTCATGAACAACTAATTAGAAGCCAAATTGAAAAGGTTAGAGCTATACCACCGTTAGTCAATGACAACTTAGATGCCCTTGTTAATTTCGCCTACAAAATCTCCAACATATCAACAGTTTTAAAGAATGTGCACGGAGAACACTATTTGTCAAACCCTTCTCTACTCAGCGAATTAGTATCCAAGTTGCCAACAAACCGCAAAATGCAATGGGCAGAGAAGTCCATATTACTAGAACGGCCTGCCACAATCATCGATTTTAGTGACTGGATCGCATTATTACGTCGACTTGCTAATATTGTCCATGACACCCTTCCATCAACATCCAACGCAGCTAACCGTCGCCAGCCTGTACCCAGCACACCCCATAGTCCCAAGTATGCTTATGTCGCTATCGGTCACAATTGTGTTACATGCCAAGTTGCCAAGGTGAAAAAAGTGTAAAAATTGCCAACAGTTTTTGCAGATGAATACATGAACGTTGGAACAAAATAAAACAAGTTAAATCATGTTTTGGTTGTGTTGCAAAAAGGACATCAATTAAAATATTGCAACAGTAAGTGAAAATGTACCCTAAGATATTGTGCAAAGTTTCGCCACCATTTGTTACTGTTACACACTTCATCAATACCACAACCACCGACAATATCTATTGAATCTCCTAATACCGCCTGGAATACCTCAGATATACAACAATCACAATCTGGAAACAGAAATTGTCATGCACTACTGGTCATGTTTTGTTCCAAATATTGCCCGTAACACTGTATAGGAAAAATAAACTCGTAACAACCTACGCATTTGTCGACGATGGTGCCAATGTGTTCATGCTGGATAGTAATATCACTAGAGATCTTGAAATTCGAGGTGAACCTTATATCCTGGAGTTGCAATAGCTTAACGAGCATAGTGTTTCACAAAAATCTGACTGTAAGCGGAGTTGGTGAGAACGACAAGAAATTTACATTTTTCAATGTTTACATTTCTTCATATCTGTCATTGCCAGTGCAGAGCTGCCACATCGCACAGTTAGAGAAGTATCGTGGTAGTAGTAAAATCGCAAATATACCCATGCAGAATTATACAAATGTGCAGCCAAAGCTAATTTTGAGTTTGAGTCATTCGTTCTTAACAGGCGCCCGCATGCTGTCAGATTGGGGTCCAATTGTGTCAGTTACTAGACTTGGAGCAATCATTTATGGGCCACTTCCTGGTGAATAGCCCATAGCCAAAAGACGCCGTTTGTACGTGTGGAAACGTTCTGATGAAGATAACAACAACGTACTTAAGGATGATGAGCTGCTACTTTGACATAGAAACTTTGGGTACAAAGGTAAATACAAAGCCGTTAATATCAAAGGACAATGAGAGGGCACTAACAATATTGAAAGAGAAAACTAGAAAAATTCCTGGACGATATGAATGCCCACTACTATGGAAGGAAGATATTCCGATGTTGCCAGAATCTTGCCAAATGGCTCTGGACAGGCTGTACTCAGTTGAGCGAAAAATGACAAAAGACCGTCAATACTCTATTCAATACTGTGCAAAAATAAGATTATCTGAAAAAAGGTTACGCCAGAAAACTGACTCTGTGGGAAAGGGATAAAAGAAGTGATATAATTTTTTTATTTGCCGCACTTTGGTGTAACAAATGTTAATAAAAAGGGTATTCGTCTTGTTTTTGATGCAGCAGCTGAAGTTCAAAATTTTTCCTTGAATTAAGCTCTTACACCGGGCCCTGACCTAAATAATTCACTGATTTCGATTATTTTCAAATTTGGAGAAGCTGCAATAGCGTTTGTGGATATATTCAGGAAATGATCCACCAAATCGCCATTGCGAAAGATGATTGTGATAGCGAGAGATTTTTATGGAAAAATGAAGATAAGAACCAGGCAGTTGAGATATACATAATGGAACGCATGATTTTTGGCACCACCTGCTCACCTACAGTAGCACAATATGTAAAAAACTTAAACGCAAATGAATTTGTAAGTCACCCAGAGCTATCAAGGAAATAATCCTCCAATCGGAGGACGAAGCCATAAATGTCGTCAAGGATGTTAATAGAATTCACAAAGCAGGTGGTTTCAATCTCCGCAATATTATATCCAACTCTGAACTTAGAAAAATATTTGGTAACTAAGTTTCGGACATCGATAATAGAGGTGAGTTTCTTGGTCAACATGAAGTCGAAAGGGTGTTGAGAATGCGTTGGCTGCCAAAACCAGATTTTATTTTGGAAAACAGTAACATTAGCGAGTGGAGGTGGTGTCCCGGAGCCGAGCATCCAGCATATGAGGCCACATGTGGGCAGACGGTGACAAAATGGGCCTGAATTTTTGAAGTTGGGTAGAGCGAAGTGGCCGGAAGAGGCGTTAATCGGTAGTAAGAGCGACCATTGTAAATCAGAACTCAGATCGAAATACAAAGTTTTACCGACGCGCCAAGTAAGTGCTATCGTACCAGAATATAATCGTTTTCCTAAATACCGTAGGCTAAAACGCAGCATGACATGGGTTAAAAGGTATGTACAAAATTTGTTGCACAAAACAAGAGGTGAAGATACTATCATGTGTGAACTTACGGTTGAAAAAGAACTTGAAACCGAATTATGCATTTGCCGCTGTGTACAACAACAACTATATAGTGATGAATTTGTAGACATAAAACAAAAAGGGTTCGTGTCGCTCAATAGTGATCTAAAAATGTTGAATCCCTGTATTGGCAAGGACCAGCTTCTGCATTTCTCTGGGAGAATTGAAAATGCAACTTGCATGTCGATCGAAGCCAGACAGCCAATCATTTTACGGAAAAATCATCCGTTTACCAGACTTTTGGTTGAGTATTACCATGTTAAAATTTGTCATATGAACACCGCTACTACAATTAATGAAATTCGACGTTTTTGGGTACCTTCACTTCGCCAACTCTTGAACCACATACAGTCCAGATGTCAATTCTGTAAGATCCGCCGCGCAATGCCCCTTATCGGTGGAACACCATATGTACGAGCATTCGTCGTAAACAAGAAAAAAGGTGGGTTGATTTGTTTATGTGCCTATCAGTCCGTGCCGTTCAGCAGGAAATTGCCTCCGACCTATCGAGCGATGCTTGCCTGCTCTGTATTAGAAATTTTATAAATAGAAGAGGCGTACCTGTAATGATTTGTAGCGTTAAGGGCACCAATTTCGTTGGCATCGAAAAGGAGGTGATTTTCTTGATAATAATTCCATTAGGCATGAAATGGGTATACAACACGCCAGCTTAACCCAGTTAAGGTGGTGCTTGGGAACGCCTAGTTCAATCAGTGAAAAAAGCGTTGCAAATAAAGCTAATGGAGCAGTCCCCCCCCAAGGTTGAGACATTGCAATGCTTATTGATAGAGGCTGAAAATATAGTGAATTCGCGACCGCCGACACATCTACCAGTCACACCAGACGAAGGAAGCAGTGGCGAATAACACAAAACCTAAAAAATGGATTTTGGCACCATACTGTACCTAAAATCTTATAGGCCTACGTGTTTCTATGTGTAGCTACAATTTAAATTATATTTATATTTTTTATATAAAGGGTCCGCCAGATAACTTTTTTTTAATACTATAAAAAAACTACTGAATATTTTCTCAAATTTCTTTTTTTTATTTGAAAGTACAATCCTTCCGGTTATTAATGAAAAATAATTTTATTCAAATGGCTGCCTCGGCTGGCCATGCAGTAGCCTACGCGATTGGTCCAATTTTTAAGCACATTATCGATAGTGTGCAGCTGTATTTCACCAATGGCTTCACGAATATTGTCCTTTAAAGCGTCAATTGTATCTGGCTTGTCTACGTACATCGAGTGTAGCTTCGGCTGTGTGGCACGTAGAACCGTCCTGTTGAAACCAAATGTCGCCAATATCCTCCTCTTCAATTTTTGTAAACAAAAATTCGTTCAACGATCGCCATTGACTGTAACGGCCACTCCTTGTTCATTTTCGAAGAAAAATGGATCAATTATGCCTCTGGACCAAAATCCGCACCAAACAGTGACTAGTTTGGGTGCGTCGGCTTTTCAATGTATGCGTGCGGGTTTTCTGTGCCCCAAATGCAACAATTTCGCTTGTTTACATACCCGCCAAGATCAAAATGAGCTTCATCTGAAAAGATGATTTTTTTGGCAAAATCGGCATCTTCTGTAAGTCGATCGCAGGCAATATTTCCCAGCGTTGTTCAAGCGTATACACAACCATATTCGTTCAGCGGAAGGATAAAGCTAATTATCTGTCAAATCAGACATGAGCTAAGTGTTACTGTCAAAAACGATCAACGATGCAAAAATAAAAAAAGATAATATCGTGAAGCTTTTAAAAAATCAAACATCAATAATTGATTCAACTATTAATATTATTAAACAAAATGAGATCAACACAGAGCAAAGGATAAACGACATCTTAAGAATGGTTGATTTGAACAAAAATCAAATAGGAAGGGACTCTTCAACAATTAGGAACTCGCAAGTTGTTGGACTTCTATCAACTCATTTATCATTGAAGGCAATAAATCTTCAAAGAATAGAGGCTGAAATCATAAATGTACTTACTGACGCCCATAATGGAAAAATTGGTCCCCTGCTATTATCACCTCACCAACTAAAGGATGAGATTGCTCTAATCAAGGCTCACCTTCCATCATCTCACGTACTTCCAACAGGAGATGACAATATAATCGAACTGTATAAACTTATGACTGCTAAGGGAGCTGTGACAAAAAATGAAGTAATTTTCGAAGTGAAGATACCTCTAGTGGATCAACAATTCTTCGAGATATTTAACATAGTGCCAGTCCCAACAATAAAAAATAATACATTACTCGCCATCACATTGGACATATCATACCTTGCTACCAATGCACATAGAGATGAGTATATTCCTTTTACAGCAGATGAATTAGCAAATTGTGTCAAAACAAAAGATGACGAATACATTTGCAAAAATAAACAATCGAAATTAAAAAAGAATTCTGATGTCAATCCATGTGAGATCAATATTTTCAACAATCGATCGACAACCAATTGCGACTTGAATAGAATCCTAGAAACGACAGCATGGAACCAATTGTATGATCAAAACAACTGGATTTTTGCTACTACCACAGACGTTGAGACATCGCTGGTGTGTGGCACGGAAACCACATTTATTATACTAAAAAAAAACTCGGTTGATGAAAATTGCCCCTAATTGTGTAATCAAAAATAACTTCATAACAATACAAGGACACTTTGGTATATCAAATTATGTGCATACGTCATACACAAGACTAAAACACATAGAATCCATTAGTGAACCACAAGAAATAGAAAAGGTATTGGTTAACACTACAAATCACCAGTACAAGACCCAACTAGAGCAGCTAAGCAGGCTACAAAGGCAACTAAATGAATCAACGCTAGTACAACTACCGCAAATCATCAATTCTAACAGCCAACATCATCATGCAGTGAGTTACACCGCACTAATAAACTTGCAATCGTTCTGCTGTCCTGGAAATTTCATCTCTATGTGCATTGGTAGCAAGGTATGATATGTCCAGTGTGATGGCGAGTAATGTATTATTTTTTATTGTTGGGACTGGCACTCATTCACGAAATAAGCACTAGTTGAAAAAAACGTTAGGTGGCGGACACTTTAGTATGGGTTCTCTAAATACTAATATATGTTGAAATATAGCAGGTAAAAACTTAGTTAAAAATTATGACGATATAGATATTTATAGATATTTTGTTTTTTATCTACCAGTTTATATAATTTCTGCAGTCCGATTGTTACAATTGTTACAAACAAGTTTTAAGAAAATAATGTGCTTTTCGCTATAATTATACAAATGCACCTGATAATATGTTTTTGCTATATATGCTAATAATGCGTTTATAAATGCATTTATTTAAGTTCTTGCAATAATGGAGATTCAAATTAAAAAAATCCTTAAAGCATAGGTCTTCCTCTATGATTTCTACATACATTGTTTTGTAATCGGATCGCAAGTTTCAAAGATACCCTTATTTTCTAATTGGTCCCACTGTGTGACGATACAACAAATTTGTCTATTCAAAAGGTCATAAACAAATATCGTCTTTTTTAAGCGATAAGCCTGAGCTTGTGAATTGAACAATTGCATTTTTATGAATTAGATCGTATAATTACATAAGTATATATTTTTACTTAATATGTGAAATATACCTACTTATTAACTGATCTTGAAGAGACGATGCTTCTCCATCGCCATTTGTAGTTAATCCTTGGCTTACTGCTGCAAAATTCTTTTGCGCTGCTTCGTAAGCTAATAAATCCCGTTTCTCTGAATGCTTGAGATCCTGAAATAGATTCTCACGTTGTGCCATTTTTTGTTCCTTATTTTTTAAGGCTTTTTCATCCTCGTTAATATTATTTAAAAAAATCTTTAATTTTTGCTCCTCTTGATTTATTTCTTCATATCTGGCTTTCATATTTCCAGTGAATTTGGCTTCCATTTTGATTTCCACTTCCAACTCTTGCGACATTTCTTTCAGAGTGGTGCTGCCTTCATTTTCAATTTGAGTTTGCAAGTCAATAACTTCGCGACTAATTTCTTCGTGTTTTGCATTGTTGTCAATAATATTCTGTTTAGCTTCCTCAATTCGATTTGTCAGACGTCTTATATTTTCCTGAATAGTTTTTAGTGCTTCATTTTGCTTAAGCCATTTGAAGGACACGTGGATTCTAGTTAAATATTCAATATCACGACAAATTTTTTGAAATTCTAGGTGAGCAGCTCTTTCCCGTCTAAGTTTTTCTAGTTTAGGTTCAACTTCTTCTTGCAGAAGTGAATTTGTTTCTCTAACCTTTGCATCCTTTTTCTCAATGAGTTTAGTGGTGGCTTCGCGCTTCGTCTCGTACATGCTGGTACCTGCAGCTTCCTCTATCATAGAAAGTATCTAATGAGAAAATTTTAGAATATACATATTATGATTGTGTTATTGTAATATCGTATTTATTTTATGCTTAAGCTTAAGGTCTTCATCTAATAAGTATGCGTAAACCAGTAGGAGTAAACCACCACGGTGGAACTCTGAGATAATAACTGCTCCTAAAGAGAGCCGTAGACTTTTCAATAAGGCCTGGAGGTCCTTACTGCGTAAAATCTTAATCACCATTGCTTCAGCTCCCAGATTAATCAAAAAATCTGTTGGGAGTTGGACTACTAGTGGACATGAGACCCGGGTGTGCTCCGTTTACAGGAGAATTCACGACAACCACATACAATCGTACGATAGCCCAGTTTTTCATAAACAGGGAAAACATTACATGGGCCATAAACAGTTTTGATACGTTTAAATCAGCGGGTCCCGATGTCATTATACCTGCTGACCTTCAGCGGAATGCAGACCTAATAGTCCCATGGCTTACTAGGATATTCTCGGCATGCCTTGCATGGTCTTATATTCCGAAAGCATGGACCAAATGCACCGTGGTTTTCATACCTGTTACCGCCACTGTCCAGCTCTGCACTTTATACAGTGCAAATATTTGTCTTTATTTGATATATTCAGTTGTAATATTAAACGCTCAGTTTGTTATCTAAGTATGAACGTTAAAAGAAAATATATATATATATTGAAAAAGCTTTATTCAAACGTGCAAAAGCTAATGAATATCGCGTGAGTTTTTTAGAAGGTCATTCCTGAAAGACAATTACATGAGAAACGAGGCCTAATTTGTATTGCGCATATTCTTGGATATTGTAATAAAATTTTAAGTTATTTTAAAAAAAAAACTTTGAATTTATAATTATATATTGAATTGTAAAATTAATTTGTAGGAAATTTAATGCAGTCTAAAGAATTAAATTTGCAATTAAAGTTTTGCGTTTGAATTCTAAGGACTCATTCAAATTTAAGCAATAACCAGGACTTAACTCGGAGTAAACGCCTTTCTCGTTTAAATCAATTAAATTTCTATTTTATGGCTCATATCACTCCTTACTGACGTACATTATTGATTACGGAACTCCCTCGTTATAGTGGCTACTCTGGAGTATTCAGGAATCTCTAATCTCACAGTGAATAAAAATCATCCACCGGTCAAACAAATAGAATTAGGTCTAGCAAGTCATGCCCTATTTGCCTTGATATAGCAGATGGCGATTTATCATGTTTTAAATGTAAGAAATTGTATCACGCCGGCTGCGTTAACCTCACGTCACCGCTTCCGAGCACTTGGCTATGTTCCTCATGTACAACCTTTAATGAATCTGCCTCTCTACGTTCGTACAAAAGTACGAGTAGCACGACTGCTAAGTCTTCAAAAGCTAAAACTATTGCCTTAAAATTACAACTTTTGGAAGAAGAACGACAACTCTCCATTGCACGTGATAAAGAATTTTTAAATAAAAAATTGCAGCTATTACAACAAGCTGAAGAAGATAGTGAAGATGACGTCACGTCAAAATCTAATATATCTGTACATGACTGGCTTGAAAACCAAACAGAAATTTCTACATCTGATCATGTCACATCTCTTTCGGCTCCTATTTATACAGTAGCGAGTAGCACTGCTTCAAGTTTACCTTTATCTACAACTTTAAACATAAATTATGTCGATAATTTTGTTACAAAAAGTAAAAACACACAACCGCAAGCATCAAGCCAGCCTGCTACAAACGATTATATTTCAAGTAAAAATAATAGTTTTCAAGTACATGATCCTATCTACACAACAACAACGGTATTTACTAACCCCATACCAAGCACAACACACGCATCTTTCGTTAATAATAACGCTGCCGCTGCACCGCCTTCACACCATACCGAGTCGCATCCGACATTTGGAAATAATTATAGTTACCGCAGGGAAACGAACTGCGCACCCTCCACTTATCGCAACACTAATATATTTACTAGCAGCTTTCGCCCTTCAATTCTAAGAAACAATTCATCTACAGGGCAAATACAAGCGCGTGCGTCTGTTCCAAAAGAACTGCCCGTTTTTACTGGAAAGCCCGAAGATTGGCCATTATTTAATTCAACTTTTGAATGGTCAACCGAAGTATGCGGCTTAAGTGATTCAGAAAATTTGATACGGTTACAACGTTCACTGAAAGGCGATGCGTTAAAAGCGGTGCAAAATATTCTGATACATCCAGCGTGTGTAGGTACTGCTATTTCTACGCTAAAACTTTTGTTCGGACAGCCGGAACGTATCTTAAATTCTATTAGGAACAACAAAGATCAGCACCACCGGTCAACGCCAACAAACTTGAAACCATTAATAATTTCGCCATACAGGTTAAAGGTTTTCCGGCTACATTTGAGGCTTGTGGATTATACGACGAAATGAACAATTCTTCTTTGCTTCAGGAGCTTGTTGACAAACTTCCACCTAACCTACAATTAGAATGGGGTAGTAAAAAAACTTAAATTGCTTAAAGATAACAAAAAAGCAAACCTTGTAGAGTTTTCTGTTTGGATGTTTGACATCGGGCTATCGGCTAGTATGACCAATTTTGCTCCTAAATCCAATACAAATAATGCTAATATAATCAAGCCGCGTAATGCTCATATACACGCCCATAATTCCCAATTAAAAACAAACTGCATTATTTGTAAAAAGTATTGTACCGATGTCGCACACTGTAGAGTTTTTAGCAGCTAACCGTTCCGAAAGATGGAATTTAATACGACGATATATTTGCCAAAAAATGTTTAAAAGTTCAAAACACAAATAAAATGTGCAATTGTGATTTTTCGTGCCAAATAAACAGCTGTTCTTATAAACATCATTCTCTCCTTCATAAATTCACCACTCCATCTGTTGAGTATTGCGGCGAAAAGAATGACAACAAAAACACAAACACTATTATGCCAAGAGATAATGGCAGAAATGATATAAACAAAGCATTTAATTGCAATGCACATACAAACAAAGTAGATTGTGTTCTTTTGAAGATAATCCCGATCACAATGTACGGCAAAAAGAAAATAATTAACACATACGCATTTATTGATGAAGGATCATCAATAAGTCTCGTTGACGAAGATTTAATTGAAGACATGGGTTTAAATGGCACGCCTAATCCTCTCTGCCTCAAATGGACTGGACATATGCAGCGAAGGGAAGAAAATTCCAAACAGGTATTTCTGTCAATTTCAGGTCCAAATCAAAAGCGTTTTTCTATTATAGTAAACACAGTTCAACAACTTTGTTTATCGCCAGATTCGCCTGTTGCTGTGGAAACAAAACTAGGTTGGCTAAATTATGGTAATATAGGTCGCGCCTCCAAACTTGTGCCCTTTAATTTACATATTTGTGACTGCGAATCAAATGATATAAATTTAAACGAACTTGTAAAACAATATTTTTCACGTATAGGTGTGAAGCTTGTTGAAAACCCAATTTATGGCAAAGAAGATGAACGTGCATTATATTTATTAAATAATAACACCCATCAGCGCTCAGATAACAGTTATGAAACTGGCTTATTGTGGGGATACGATAACATTAACTTACCAGAAAGTATAACAATGGCCAAAAATCGATTACTGTGCCTAGAACGAAAACTATTAACGGATGCGCAATTTTTCAAAAAACTATTGCGGACTATCTGCAAAAAGGCTATATTGGGAAACTGAGTCAGGCTGAAATTGTTTGTTCTAAATATAAAAGTCGTACTTGGTATCTCCCTATTTTTGCCGTACATACCAAAAATAAACTTGACGAGGTGCGCATTGTTTGGGATGCCGCTGCTAAATCGCATGGCATATCACTGAACAGTATGTTACTCCAAGGACCAGACTTGTTGTCGTCATTGACAGCAATTTTATTTCGTTTCCGTCAAAAATCTGTGGCGATTTGTAGTGACATACAAGAGATGTTTCACCAAGTTTTTATGAAAGAACGCGATCAACACGCTCAACGTTTTCTGTGGCGAAACTGTGACAATGGCAGGGAACCTGACGTATATGTGATAAATGTCATGATATTTGGAGCAGCCTGTGCTTCTAGTATGTCTCAATATATAAAAAATCTAAATGCAGAGAACTTTAAAGGTCGATATCCTGCTGCGGTACAAGCTATACAATTTGATCACTATGTAGACGACCTTTTAACTTCAGTAGATACTGAAGATGATGCTATCCAGTTAGCCAAACAATTGAAATACATTCATACACAAGGCGGTTTTTATATAAGAAACTGGTGTTCGAACAGCTTGCACGTTTTGAACGAATTAAAGGAAACCGTTGAAATTGAAAATCTATCTATTGACGAAAACAAAATTGAAAAAGTTCTTGGTGTCTTCTGGGTTGCATCTAAAGACAACATAATTTTTAAAGTATCGGAAAACCTGACATATTTAATGGTACGCAAATTCCAACAAAAAGGCAAGTTTTGCGTGTTGTGATGACAATTTATGACCCACTTGGGCTTATTGGAAATTTCATTATGTACGGTAAAACACTTTTACAACACATATGGCGCAGTAAAGTTGATTGGGATGAACCAATAAAAACAAATGAATATGAAAAATGGACAAAATGGATTTCACAAATCCCGTAGCTTCGAAAGTTGTCTATACCTAGATGCTATCTGCTAACATATAAAGATTAAAATAAATTGCAGGTTCATTTGCACACCTTTGTCGATGCAAGCTTAGGCGGGTATGCAGTTGATTCTTACTTCAGAATATATGACGGTACTAATGTAACTTGCTCCTTAATTGGCTCAAAAACGCGCGTTGCACCGCTTAAAATAACATCGATACCCATCCTCGAGTTAATGTCTGCATTAATAGGTTCTCGATATGCAAAAACTATTATAGATAACCACACAATACAAATCACTAAAAAATACTTTTGGAGAGATTCAAAAAATGTTCTTGGTTGGTTGAGATCAGATCACCGTATATACTGCCAATTTGTCGCGTTCCGCGTGAGCGAAATACTTGGTAACACTGAGTTGGCTGAGTGGAACTGGGTGTCTTCGAAACTCAATGTCGCTAACGATGCAACTAAATGGGCCAAGGCGCCTGATTTCACCAAGCAAAGTCGTTGGTTTTACGGTCCCGAATTCCTTCGTTTATCGGAAGATGAGTGGCCAAAAGAAAGCGAACCTACATTTACAACGAACGAAGAAGAAAAAGCTCATGTACTGTTAACTACCAACACCGATCCTGTCTTTGATGTATCTCGATTTTCAAAGTGGAGTCGTTTACTACGAACTGCAGCATATGTAGAACGCTTTAAAACTAAACTCGTATGTAGAAAAAATATTCTTGGAGGTAGATCATTTAACCCTATTACTGAAGTGCCTGCATTAACATCTAAAGAGCTTAAGGCAGGTGAAATTTTTTTATATCAACAAGCTCATAAAGAGTTTTATACGTTTGAAATAAAGCTTCTGCAAAAGGACAAATCTCTTCCGAAATCAAGCAATCTTTATAAACTGTCAGCCTTTCTTGACACTAAAAATATTTTACGCATCAATGATAGAATAGATCTGGCTGATGTTTGCGACGAACAAAAAAAGCCCGTAATTTTGCCTAGACAATCTACAATAACCAAACTCATAATTCATCAATATCATTGTAAACTGCATCACTTGAACCATGAGACCGTAATAAATGAAATACGCCAAAAATTTTATATCGGTCGACTGCGTGCTGCTTTAAAAAATATAATTAGAGACTGTCAAACTTGCAAGACAAAAAAAAGCCGCGCCAGTTTATCCTCAAATGGCCCAATTGCCTAAAGCTAGACTACTTGCCTTTACGCATCCGTTTAGCTTTACAGGCCTTGACTTTTTCGGCCCAATAAATATAACTGTCAACCGACACATCGAAAAAAGATATGGCGCATTATTCACGTGCTTAACAGTACGGGCTATACACATTGAGCTCGTGCACTCTTTAACAACATCGTCTTGCATAATGGCTATACGAAATTTCATATGCAAACGTGGTACTCCGATCGAATTTTTCAGCGATAATGGCACTAACTTTGTTGGGGCCGAGCGAGAATTGCGCGAAGCTTTAGCAGATGTTAATCAAGATGAATTTGTGCGTGAGCTCACTACTGCAACAAGCACATGGAATTTTAATCCCCCCACAACCTCGCATATGGGTGGTGCGTGGGAGCGTTTGGTTCGCTCAATAAAAACAGTCCTGTATAGAATAATACCAACGCAACTACCAAGTGAAGAGCTTCTTAGCAGTATGCTGTCGGAAGTTGAGAACATCGTGAACTCACGACCACTCACATATGTACCGCTTGATGAGAACTCCGACGTACTTACACCGAACCATTTTTTACTTAGGTGTTCGAATGGAATGAAGCCATTGGCCATATACGACGACAATCCAATAATTTTACGAAATAACAGGCTACGTTCTCAGCAATATGCCGAAAGATTTTGGAAGCAATGGGTTTCTGATTATTTGCCCATATTGACATGCAGAAAAAAGTGGCATGACTTAGCTAGACCATTACGGGTTGGGGATTTAGTGATAATTGTTGATTTTAAACTGCCTCGCAATGTTTGGCCTAAAGGCAAGGTGTTAGAAGTGAGATTAGCAACTGATGGGCAAACTCGAAGTGCGAAAATTTTGACCGCCCGTGGTATACTTGAGAGACCGACTACGAAGCTAGCTGTGCTGGATGTGGCTAGAGAAGAGGACTACGATGCATCTCGTCATACTGTGGGGGAGTGTTACCGCCACTGTCCAGCTCTGCACTTTATACAGTGCAAATATTTGTCTTTATTTGATATATTCAGTTGTAATATTAAACGCTCAGTTTGTTATCTAAGTATGAACGTTAAAAGCTAAAATATATATATTGAAAAAGCTTTATTCAAACGTGCAAAAGCTAATGAATATCGCGTGAGTTTTCTAGAAGGTCATTCCTGAAAGACAATTACATGAGAAAAGAGGCCTAATTTGTATTGCGCATATTCTTGGCTATTATACTAAAATTGTAAGTTATATTAAAAAAAAAAACTTTGAATTTATAATTATATATTGAATTGTAAAATTAATTTGTAGGAAATTTAATGCAGTCTAAAGAAATAAATTTTCAATTAAAGTTTTGCGTTTGAATTCTAAGGATTCATTCAAATTTAAGCAATAACCAGGACTTAACTCGGAGTAAACGCCTTTCTCGTTTACATCAATTAAATTTCTATTTTATGGCTCATATCACTCCTTACTGACGTACATTATTGATTGGTAAATTATGGTAATATAGGTCGCGCCTCCAAACAACTTGTGCCCTTAAACTTCCACCTAACCTACAATTAGAATGGGGTAGTAAAAAACTTAAATTGCTTAAAGATAACAAAAAAGCAAACCTTGTAGAGTTTTCTGTTTGGATGTTTGACATCGGGCTATCGGCTAGTATGACCAATTTTGCTCCTAAATCCAATACAAATAATGCTAATATAATCAAGCCGCGTAATGCTCATATACACGCCCATAATTCCCAATTAAAAACAAACTGCATTATTTGTAAAAAGTATTGTACCGATGTCGCACACTGTAGAGTTTTTAGCAGCTAACCGTTCCGAAAGATGGAATTTAATACGACGATATATTTGCAAAAAATGTTTAAAAGTTCAAAACACAAATAAAATGTGCAATTGTAATTTTTCGTGCCAAATAAACAGCTGTTCTTATAAACATCATTCTCTCCTTCATAAATTCACCACTCCATCTGTTGAGTATTGCGGCGAAAAGAATGACAACAAAAACACAAACACTATTATGCCAAGAGATAATGGCAGAAATGATATAAACAAAGCATTTAATTGCAATGCACATACAAACAAAGTAGATTGTGTTCTTTTGAAGATAATCCCGATCACAATGTACGGCAAAAAGAAAATAATTAACACATACGCATTTATTGATGAAGGATCATCAATAAGTCTCGTTGACGAAGATTTAATTGAAGACTTGGGTTTAAATGGCACGCCTAATCCTCTCTGCCTCAAATGGACTGGACATATGCAGCGAAGGGAAGAAAATTCCAAACAGGTATTTCTGTCAATTTCAGGTCCAAATCAAAAGCGTTTTTCTATTATAGTAAACACAGTTCAACAACTTTGTTTATCGCCAGATTCGCCTGTTGCTGTGGAAACAAAACTAGGTTGGCTAAATTATGGTAATATAGGTCGCGCCTCCAAACAACTTGTGCCCTTTAATTTACATATTTGTGACTGCGAATCAAATGATATAAATTTAAACGAACTTGTAAAACAATATTTTTCACGTATAGGTGTGAAGCTTGTTGAAAACCCAATTTATGGCAAAGAAGATGAACGTGCATTATATTTATTAAATAATAACACCCATCAGCGCTCAGATAACAATTATGAAACTGGCTTATTGTGGGGATACGATAACATTAACTTACCAGAAAGTATAACAATGGCCAAAAATCGATTACTGTGCCTAGAACGAAAACTATTAACGGATGCGCAATTTTTCAAAAAACTATTGCGGACTATCTGCAAAAAGGCTATATTGGGAAACTGAGTCAGGCTGAAATTGTTTGTTCTAAATATAAAAGTCGTACTTGGTATCTCCCTATTTTTGCCGTACATAACAAAAATAAACCTGACGAGGTGCGCATTGTTTGGGATGCCGCTGCTAAATCGCATGGCATATCACTGAACAGTATGTTACTCCAAGGACCAGACTTGTTGTCGTCATTGACAGCAATTTTATTTCGTTTCCGTCAAAAATCTGTGGCGATTTGTAGTGACATACAAGAGATGTTTCACCAAGTTTTTATGAAAGAACGCGATCAACACGCTCAACGTTTTCTGTGGCGAAACTGTGACAATGGCAGGGAACCTGACGTATATGTGATAAATGTCATGATATTTGGAGCAGCCTGTGCTTCTAGTATGTCTCAATATATAAAAAATCTAAATGCAGAGAACTTTAAAGGTCGATATCCTGCTGCGGTACAAGCTATACAATTTGATCACTATGTAGACGACCTTTTAACTTCAGTAGATACTGAAGATGATGCTATCCAGTTAGCCAAACAATTGAAATACATTCATACAGAAGGCGGTTTTTATATAAGAAACTGGTGTTCGAACAGCTTGCACGTTTTGAACGAATTAAAGGAAACCGTTGAAATTGAAAATCTATCTATTGACGAAAACAAAATTGAAAAAGTTCTTGGTGTCTTCTGGGTTGCATCTAAAGACAACATAATTTTTAAAGTATCGGAAAACCTGACATATTTAATGGTACGCAAATTCCAACAAAAAGGCAAGTTTTGCGTGTTGTGATGACAATTTATGACCCACTTGGGCTTATTGGAAATTTCATTATGTACGGTAAAACACTTTTACAACACATATGGCGCAGTAAAGTTGATTGGGATGAACCAATAAAAACAAATGAATATGAAAAGTGGACAAAATGGATTTCACAAATCCCGTAGCTTCGAAAGTTGTCTATACCTAGATGCTATCTGCTAACATATAAAGATTAAAATAAATTGCAGGTTCATTTGCACACCTTTGTCGATGCAAGCTTAGGCGGGTATGCAGTTGATTCTTACTTCAGAATATATGACGGTACTAATGTAACTTGCTCCTTAATTGGCTCAAAAACGCGCGTTGCACCGCTTAAAATAACATCGATACCCCGCCTCGAGTTAATGTCTGCATTAATAGGTTCTCGATATGCAAAAACTATTATAGATAACCACACAATACAAATCACTAAAAAAATACTTTTGGAGAGATTCAAAAAATGTTCTTGGTTGGTTGAGATCAGATCACCGTAGATACTGCCAATTTGTCGCGTTCCGCGTGAGCGAAATACTTGGTAACACTGAGTTGGCTGAGTGGAACTGGGTGTCTTCGAAACTCAATGTCGCTAACGATGCAACTAAATGGGCCAAGGCGCCTGATTTCACCAAGCAAAGTCGTTGGTTTTACGGTCCCGAATTCCTTCGTTTATCGGAAGATGAGTGGCCAAAAGAAAGCGAACCTACATTTACAACGAACGAAGAAGAAAAAGCTCATGTACTGTTAACTACCAACACCGATCCTGTCTTTGATGTATCTCGATTTTCAAAGTGGAGTCGTTTACTACGAACTGCAGCATATGTAGAACGCTTTAAAACTAAACTCGTATGTAGAAAAAATATTCTTGGAGGTAGATCATTTAACCCTATTACTGAAGTGTCTGCATTAACATCTAAAGAGCTTAAGGCAGGTGAAATTTTTTTATATCAACAAGCTCATAAAGAGTTTTATGCGTTTGAAATAAAGCTTCTGCAAAAGGACAAATCTCTTCCGAAATCAAGCAATCTTTATAAACTGTCAGCCTTTCTTGACACTAAAAATATTTTACGCATCAATGATAGAATAGATCTGGCTGATGTTTGCGACGAACAAAAAAAAGCCCGTAATTTTGCCTAGACAATCTACAATAACCAAACTCATAATTCATCAATATCATTGTAAACTGCATCACTTGAACCATGAGACCGTAATAAATGAAATACGCCAAAAATTTTATATCGGTCGACTGCGTGCTGCTTTAAAAAATATAATTAGAGACTGTCAAACTTGCAAGACAAAAAAAAAGCCGCGCCAGTTTATCCTCAAATGGCCCAATTGCCTAAAGCTAGACTACTTGCCTTTACGCATCCGTTTAGCTTTACAGGCCTTGACTTTTTCGGCCCAATAAATATAACTGTCAACCGACACATCGAAAAAAGATATGGCGCATTATTCACGTGCTTAACAGTACGGGCTATACACATTGAGCTCGTGCACTCTTTAACAACATCGTCTTGCATAATGGCTATACGAAATTTCATATGCAAACGTGGTACTCCGATCGAATTTTTCAGCGATAATGGCACTAACTTTGTTGGGGCCGAGCGAGAATTGCGCGAAGCTTTAGCAGATGTTAATCAAGATGAATTTGTGCGTGAGCTCACTACGGCAACAAGCACATGGAATTTTAATCCCCCCACAACCTCGCATATGGGTGGTGCGTGG
Source organism: Gymnocheta viridis (assembly GCA_956483585.1). Taxonomy (NCBI): domain Eukaryota; kingdom Metazoa; phylum Arthropoda; class Insecta; order Diptera; family Tachinidae; genus Gymnocheta; species Gymnocheta viridis. The sequence goes on along the minus strand of OY101441.1, from coordinate 80,947,201 downwards.
CAGCGTTTGGTTCGCTCAATAAAAACAGTCCTGTATAGAATAATACCAACGCAACTACCAAGTGAAGAGCTTCTTAGCAGTATGCTGTCGGAAGTTGAGAACATCGTGAACTCACGACCACTCACATATGTACCGCTTGATGAGAACTCCGACGTACTTACACCGAACCATTTTTTACTTGGGTGTTCGAATGGAATGAAGCCATTGGCCATATACGACGACAATCCAATAATTTTACGAAATAACAGGCTACGTTCTCAGCAATATGCCGAAAGATTTTGGAAGCAATGGGTTTCTGATTATTTGCCCATATTGACATGCAGAAAAAAGTGGCATGACTTAGCTAGACCATTACGGGTTGGGGATTTAGTGATAATTGTTGATTTTAAACTGCCTCGCAATGTTTGGCCTAAAGGCAAGGTGTTAGAAGTGAGATTAGCAACTGATGGGCAAACTCGAAGTGCGAAAATTTTGACCGCCCGTGGTATACTTGAGAGACCGACTACGAAGCTAGCTGTGCTGGATGTGGCTAGAGAAGAGGACTACGATGCATCTCGTCATACTGTGGGGGAGTGTTACCGCCACTGTCCAGCTCTGCACTTTATACAGTGCAAATATTTGTCTTTATTTGATATATTCAGTTGTAATATTAAACGCTCAGTTTGTTATCTAAGTATGAACGTTAAAAGAAGATAAAATATATATATTGAAAAAGCTTTATTCAAACGTGCAAAAGCTAATGAATATCGCGTGAGTTTTCTAGAAGGTCATTCCTGAAAGACAATTACATGAGAAAAGAGGCCTAATTTGTATTGCGCATATTCTTGGCTATTGTACTAAAATTGTAAGTTATATTAAAAAAAAAACTTTGAATTTATAATTATATATTGAATTGTAAAATTAATTTGTAGGAAATTTAATGCAGTCTAAAGAAATAAATTTGCAATTAAAGTTTTGCGTTTGAATTCTAAGGATTCATTCAAATTTAAGCAATAACCAGGACTTAACTCGGAGTAAACGCCTTTCTCGTTTACATCAATTAAATTTCTATTTTATGGCTCATATCACCCTTTACTGACGTACATTATTGATTGGTAAATTATGGTAATATAGGTCGCGCCTCCAAACAACTTGTGCCCTTAAACTTCCACCTAACCTACAATTAGAATGGGGTAGTAAAAAACTTAAATTGCTTAAAGATAACAAAAAAGCAAACCTTGTAGAGTTTTCTGTTTGGATGTTTGACATCGGGCTATCGGCTAGTATGACCAATTTTGCTCCTAAATCCAATACAAATAATGCTAATATAATCAAGCCGCGTAATGCTCATATACACGCCCATAATTCCCAATTAAAAACAAACTGCATTATTTGTAAAAAGTATTGTACCGATGTCGCACACTGTAGAGTTTTTAGCAGCTAACCGTTCCGAAAGATGGAATTTAATACGACGATATATTTGCAAAAAATGTTTAAAAGTTCAAAACACAAATAAAATGTGCAATTGTAATTTTTCGTGCCAAATAAACAGCTGTTCTTATAAACATCATTCTCTCCTTCATAAATTCACCACTCCATCTGTTGAGTATTGCGGCGAAAAGAATGACAACAAAAACACAAACACTATTATGCCAAGAGATAATGGCAGAAATGATATAAACAAAGCATTTAATTGCAATGCACATACAAACAAAGTAGATTGTGTTCTTTTGAAGATAATCCCGATCACAATGTACGGCAAAAAGAAAATAATTAACACATACGCATTTATTGATGAAGGATCATCAATAAGTCTCGTTGACGAAGATTTAATTGAAGACTTGGGTTTAAATGGCACGCCTAATCCTCTCTGCCTCAAATGGACTGGACATATGCAGCGAAGGGAAGAAAATTCCAAACAGGTATTTCTGTCAATTTCAGGTCCAAATCAAAAGCGTTTTTCTATTATAGTAAACACAGTTCAACAACTTTGTTTATCGCCAGATTCGCCTGTTGCTGTGGAAACAAAACTAGGTTGGCTAAATTATGGTAATATAGGTCGCGCCTCCAAACAACTTGTGCCCTTTAATTTACATATTTGTGACTGCGAATCAAATGATATAAATTTAAACGAACTTGTAAAACAATATTTTTCACGTATAGGTGTGAAGCTTGTTGAAAACCCAATTTATGGCAAAGAAGATGAACGTGCATTATATTTATTAAATAATAACACCCATCAGCGCTCAGATAACAATTATGAAACTGGCTTATTGTGGGGATACGATAACATTAACTTACCAGAAAGTATAACAATGGCCAAAAATCGATTACTGTGCCTAGAACGAAAACTATTAACGGATGCGCAATTTTTCAAAAAACTATTGCGGACTATCTGCAAAAAGGCTATATTGGGAAACTGAGTCAGGCTGAAATTGTTTGTTCTAAATATAAAAGTCGTACTTGGTATCTCCCTATTTTTGCCGTACATAACAAAAATAAACCTGACGAGGTGCGCATTGTTTGGGATGCCGCTGCTAAATCGCATGGCATATCACTGAACAGTATGTTACTCCAAGGACCAGACTTGTTGTCGTCATTGACAGCAATTTTATTTCGTTTCCGTCAAAAATCTGTGGCGATTTGTAGTGACATACAAGAGATGTTTCACCAAGTTTTTATGAAAGAACGCGATCAACACGCTCAACGTTTTCTGTGGCGAAACTGTGACAATGGCAGGGAACCTGACGTATATGTGATAAATGTCATGATATTTGGAGCAGCCTGTGCTTCTAGTATGTCTCAATATATAAAAAATCTAAATGCAGAGAACTTTAAAGGTCGATATCCTGCTGCGGTACAAGCTATACAATTTGATCACTATGTAGACGACCTTTTAACTTCAGTAGATACTGAAGATGATGCTATCCAGTTAGCCAAACAATTGAAATACATTCATACACAAGGCGGTTTTTATATAAGAAACTGGTGTTCGAACAGCTTGCACGTTTTGAACGAATTAAAGGAAACCGTTGAAATTGAAAATCTATCTATTGACGAAAACAAAATTAAAAAAGTTCTTGGTGTCTTCTGGGTTGCATCTAAAGACAACATAATTTTTAAAGTATCGGAAAACCTGACATATTTAATGGTACGCAAATTCCAACAAAAAGGCAAGTTTTGCGTGTTGTGATGACAATTTATGACCCACTTGGGCTTATTGGAAATTTCATTATGTACGGTAAAACACTTTTACAACACATATGGCGCAGAAGTTGATTGGGATGAACCAATAAAAACAAATGAATATGAAAAATGGACAAAATGGATTTCACAAATCCCGTAGCTTCGAAAGTTGTATATACCTAGATGCTATCTGCTAACATATAAAGATTAAAATAAATTGCAGGTTCATTTGCACACCTTTGTCGATGCAAGCTTAGGCGGGTATGCAGTTGTTTCTTACTTCAGAATATATGACGGTACTAATGTAACTTGCTCCTTAATTGGCTCAAAAACGCGCGTTGCACCGCTTAAAATAACATCGATACCCCGCCTCGAGTTAATGTCTGCATTAATAGGTTCTCGATATGCAAAAACTATTATAGATAACCACACAATACAAATCACTAAAAAATACTTTTGGACAGATTCAAAAAATGTTCTTGGTTGGTTGAGATCAGATCACCGTAGATACTGCCAATTTGTCGCGTTCCGCGTGAGCGAAATACTTGATAACACTGAGTGGGCTGAGTGGAACTGGGTGTCTTCGAAACTCAATGTCGCTGACGATGCAACTAAATGGGCCAAGGCGCCTGATTTCACCAAGCAAAGTCGTTGGTTTTACGGTCCCGAATTCCTTCGTTTATCGGAAGATGAGTGGCCAAAAGAAAGCGAACCTACATTTACAACGAACGAAGAAGAAAAAGCTCATGTACTGTTAACTACCAACACCGATCCTGTCTTTGATGTATCTCGATTTTCAAAGTGGAGTCGTTTACTACGAACTGCAGCTTATGTAGAACGCTTTAAAACTAAACTCGTATGTAGAAAAAATATTCTTGGAGGTAGATCATTTAACTATGAAATTTATATTAATCGAGATTGCCTCGATATCTTTTTTCAAAGATTTAAAAACTTTTGTTTGTTGAGGGTTTTTAGCTAGTCTATATACATGCATTTCATTGGTGCTTAAGCCAAATCATCAGTAGACCTTAAACCTAATTTTTAAATGTTTCAAACCTCTTTACTTATACAAAAACTTTTAAAAACTCAATAAGAGTTATAAAAATTACAATAGTATAAGCATAGTATGCTTTGAAACTTATTCAAAAATCCCAACAAACAAATTATTATATTCGATATGAATCTATTTTATTTTCTTTACCACCTTTTTTACAATTAGACGCCCTTTGGGTGACAATAAAAGTATTTAATAAGGCAAAACGGAAAATAAAATGTTAACTAGGTAATTATGAAATTTATATTAATCGAGATTGCCTCGATATCTTTTTTCAAAGATTTAAAAACTTTTGTTTTTTTGTTAATTGTAAAAAAGGTGGTAAAGAAAATAAAATAGATTCATATCGAATATAATAATTTGTTTGTTGGGATTTTTGAATAAGTTTCAAAGCATACTATGCTTATACTATTGTAATTTTTATAACTCTTATTGAGTTTTTAAAAGTTTTTGTATAAGTAAAGAGGTTTGAAACATTTAAAAATTAGGTTTAAGGTCTACTGATGATTTGGCTTAAGCACCAATGAAATGCATGTATATAGACTAGCTAAAAACCCTCAACAAACAAAAGTTTTTAAATCTTTGAAAAAAGATATCGAGGCAATCTCGATTAATATAAATTTCATAATTACCTAGTTAACATTTTATTTTCCGTTTTGCCTTATTAAATACTTTTATTGTCACCCAAAGGGCGTCTAATTGTAAAAAAGGTGGTAAAGAAAATAAAATAGATTCATATCGAATATAATAATTTGTTTGTTGGGATTTTTGAATAAGTTTCAAAGCATACTATGCTTATACTATTGTAATTTTTATAACTCTTATTGAGTTTTTAAAAGTTTTTGTATAAGTAAAGAGGTTTGAAACATTTAAAAATTAGGTTTAAGGTCTACTGATGATTTGGCTTAAGCACCAATGAAATGCATGTATATAGACTAGCTAAAAACCCTCAACAAACAAAAGTTTTTAAATCTTAGATCATTTAACCCTATTACTCAAGTGCCAGCATTAACATCTAAAGAGCTTAAGGCAGGTGAAATTTTTTTATATCAACAAGCTCATAAAGAGTTTTATGCGTTTGAAATAAAGCTTCTGCAAAAGGACAAATCTCTTCCGAAATCAAGCAATCTTTATAAACTGTCAGCCTTTCTTGACACTAAAAATATTTTACGCATCAATAATAGAATAGATCTGGCTAATGTTTGCGACGAACAAAAAAAAGCCCGTAATTTTGCCTAGACAATCTACAATAACCAAACTCATAATTCATCAATATCATTGTAAACTGCATCACTTGAACCATGAGACCGTAATAAATGAAATACGCCAAAAATTTTATATCGGTCGACTGCGTGCTGCTTTAAAAAATATAATTAGAGACTGTCAAACTTGCAAGACAAAAAAAAGCCGCGCCAGTTTATCCTCAAATGGCCCAATTGCCTAAAGCTAGACTACTTGCCTTTACGCATCCGTTTAGCTTTACAGTCCTTGACTTTTTCGGCCCAATAAATATAACTGTCAACCGACACATCGAAAAAAGATATGGCGCATTATTCACGTGCTTAACAGTACGGGCTATACACATTGAGCTCGTGCACTCTTTAACAACATCGTCTTGCATAATGGCTATACGAAATTTCATATGCAAACGTGGTACTCCGATCGAATTTTTCAGCGATAATGGCACTAACTTTGTTGGGGCCGAGCGAGAATTGCGCGAAGCTTTAGCAGATGTTAATCAAGATGAATTTGTGCGTGAGCTCACTACGGCAACAAGCACATGGAATTTTAATCCCCCCACAACCTCGCATATGGTTGGTGCGTGGCAGCGTTTGGTTCGCTCAATAAAAACAGTCCTGTATAGAATAATACCAACGCAACTACCAAGTGAAGAGCTTCTTAGCAGTATGCTGTCGGAAGTTGAGAACATCGTGAACTCACGACCACTCACATATGTACCGCTTGATGAGAACTCCGACGTACTTACACCGAACCATTTTTTACTTGTGTTCGAATGGAATGAAGCCATTGGCCATATACGACGACAATCCAATAATTTTACGAAATAACAGGCTACGTTCTCAGCAATATGCCGAAAGATTTTGGAAGCAATGGGTTTCTGATTATTTGCCCATATTGACATGCAGAAAAAAGTGGCATGACTTAGCTAGACCATTACGGGTTGGGGATTTAGTGATAATTGTTGATTTTAAACTGCCTCGCAATGTTTGGCCTAAAGGCAAGGTGTTAGAAGTGAGATTAGCAACTGATGGGCAAACTCGAAGTGCGAAAATTTTGACCGCCCGTGGTATACTTGAGAGACCGACTACGAAGCTAGCTGTGCTGGATGTGGCTAGAGAAGAGGACTACGATGCATCTCGTCATACTGTGGGGGAGTGTTACCGCCACTGTCCAGCTCTGCACTTTATACAGTGCAAATATTTGTCTTTATTTGATATATTCAGTTGTAATATTAAACGCTCAGTTTGTTATCTAAGTATGAACGTTAAAAGAAGATAAAATATATATATTGAAAAAGCTTTATTCAAACGTGCAAAAGCTAATGAATATCGCGTGAGTTTTCTAGAAGGTCATTCCTGAAAGACAATTACATGAGAAAAGAGGCCTAATTTGTATTGCGCATATTCTTGGCTATTGTACTAAAATTGTAAGTTATATTAAAAAAAAAACTTTGAATTTATAATTATATATTGAATTGTAAAATTAATTTGTAGGAAATTTAATGCAGTCTAAAGAAATAAATTTGCAATTAAAGTTTTGCGTTTGAATTCTAAGGATTCATTCAAATTTAAGCAATAACCAGGACTTAACTCGGAGTAAACGCCTTTCTCGTTTACATCAATTAAATTTCTATTTTATGGCTCATATCACTCCTTACTGACGTACATTATTGATTGGTAAATTATGGTAATATAGGTCGCGCCTCCAAACAACTTGTGCCCTTAAACTTCCACCTAACCTACAATTAGAATGGGGTAGTAAACAACTTAAATTGCTTAAAGATAACAAAAAAGCAAACCTTGTAGAGTTTTCTGTTTGGATGTTTGACATCGGGCTATCGGCTAGTATGACCAATTTTGCTCCTAAATCCAATACAAATAATGCTAATATAATCAAGCCGCGAATGCTCATATACACGCCCATAATTCCTAATTAAAAACAAAATGCATTACTTGTAAAAAGTATTGTACCGATGTCGCACACTGTAGAGTTTTTAGCAGCTAACCGTTCCGAAAGATGGAATTTAATACGACGATATATTTGCAAAAACTGTTTAAAAGTTCAAAACACAAATAAAATGTGCAATTGTAATTTTTCGTGCCAAATAAACAGCTGTTCTTATAAACATCATTCTCTCCTTCATAAATTCACCACTCCATCTGTTGAGTATTGCGGCGAAAAGAATGACAACAAAAACACTATTATGCCAAGAGATAATGGCAGAAATGATATAAACAAAGCATTTAATTGCAATGCACATACAAACAAAGTAGATTGTGTTCTTTTTAAGATAATCCCGATCACAATGCACGGCAAAAAGAAAATAATTAACACATACGCATTTATTGATGAAGGATCATCAATAAGTCTCGTTGACGAAGATTTAATTGAAGACTTGGGTTTAAATGGCACGCCTAATCCTCTCTGCCTCAAATGGACTGGACATATGCAGCGAAGGGAAGAAAATTCCAAACAGGTATTTCTGTCAATTTCAGGTCCAAATCAAAAGCGTTTTTCTATTATAGTAAACACAGTTCAACAACTTTGTTTACCTTCGCAGACTATACAATATAAAACATTAAGTGAGAAATTTCCCCATTTAAAGAATTTACAAATTAAAGACTACTACAATGCTTCCCCGCGTCTGCTCATTGACGCTAATAACTGCGACTTGGGAATTCCTAGAATACGTGAGTTATCGCCAGATTCGCCTGTTGCTGTGGAAACAAAACTAGGTTGGCTAAATTATGGTAATATAGGTCGCGCCTCCAAACAACTTGTGCCCTTAAACTTCCACCTAACCTACAATTAGAATGGGGTAGTAAAAAACTTAAATTGCTTAAAGATAACAAAAAAGCAAACCTTGTAGAGTTTTCTGTTTGGATGTTTGACATCGGGCTATCGGCTAGTATGACCAATTTTGCTCCTAAATCCAATACAAATAATGCTAATATAATCAAGCCGCGTAATGCTCATATAAACGCCCATAATTCCCAATTAAAAACAAACTGCATTATTTGTAAAAAGTATTGTACCGATGTCGCACACTGTAGAGTTTTTAGCAGCTAACCGTTCCGAAAGATGGAATTTAATACGACGATATATTTGCAAAAAATTTTTAAAAGTTCAAAACACAAATAAAATGTGCAATTGTAATTTTTCGTGCCAAATAAACAGCATTCTCTCCTTCATAAATTCACCACTCCATCTGTTTTTTTTTTTAACTAGGACCAGCACTCAGGGGATGACCCCTAGATATGCAATGCATTGTGCCGGAACCAGGAAAATTGGTTATGGGAAGGAGGATAAAGGGAGTAGTGTTTGTGGACGTTCGATTTGAACTTTCCCACACTGAAAGTAACAGGAAAGACCTCTGCAGGAAGTTTATTCCACATGCGAACTGTTCGGCTAAAGAACGAATTTTCTCTGTAATGCGTAGTGCGATCCACTGGCATATCAACCACAAATGGATGCGCTCTTAACGAAGAACGTGTTGTTCGTACAAATGAGCGGGTTTCGGGAAGAAGTTCCCTGATTTCATTAGAGCACATTCCATTGTAGTAACGATAAAACAGTGAAATACATCCCACATTGCGTCGATGCTTCAGTGAGTCAATAGAGTTGGCTACCCTACTGTCACCGATGAGCTTCTTCGCCCTCTCCTGTACCCGGTCGAGTATCTTCAAAATAGACTTTGAAGCATCGGCCCATACATGAGAGTTGTATTCCATTTTCGTCTTAGAAAGCCGAGGCACTTGAATGCTTCTTTTGAAACCTGAAAAATATGATCAGTCCATCGAACATCACATTTAATTTTCATGCCAAGAACATTAAGAGTTTCTGACTCCTCAATATCTACACCACCCATTATTACAGATGAAGCAGCATGATTGTACGTACATTTGTGTGTAAGCATACAACACTGGGTCTTGCGGGCATTAAATTCGACCCTATTCGCACGTCCCCATTCATGGATTGCAAAAAGATCATTATTTATCGAATCATTCATATTTTGCCTCATTGCCACGATCTCCGGCAGGCTTGGTCTGTTATTGAATGAATATGAATGGCACATGCTGCTGTCATCTGCAAAAGAGTAGATAGGATTGAAAGTTTGAAGTAGAAGGTCGTTTAAGAAAATAAGAAATTGTGGGAGAAAGAACGGATCCTTGCGGTACCCCTGAATTAATCTTGAACTCGTTTGATGAGATCCCTTCTATAACAACTCGTATAGTGCGATCTCTGAGAAAGCTTGATATAAATCGAGAGAAGACATCACCGACACCAAAAGCAATAAGTTTAGACAGAAGTGCACCATGCCAAACTCTCTCAAACGCCTTGGAAATATCTAGAGCCACCACCTTACTCTCGCCAAAATGGTGAATAGAATGACACCATCTTTCCGATAGAAAAGCCAGTAGGTCTCCCGTAGAGCGACCCCTACGAAATCCATACTGGCGATTGCTAAGTAAGCTGTTGGACTCTAAATATCTCACAAGATGGAAGTTTACCATACTTTCCATAACTTTGGAAAGTGCAGAGCAAATGGCAATTGGGCGGTAATTTTCAGGGTTGTTAGCCTCTCCTTTTTTGGGGATTGGCGTTACATTAGCAACCTTCCAACACATTGGAAATTCACCAGCATGGTACAATGTACTGAAAAGGTTAGCTAACGGACGCGCTAGCGTCGAAGAGCACTGCTTCAAGACCAGTGCTGGAATACCATACGGCCCAGGAGATTTATTTATGTTGAGATCTGCTAGAACCTTTTTAACTGCACGGGCTCGAAAGAATATTCTAGGCATAGTTACAGATACTCTTTCAAGCACGGGCAGTGGTTGAGTGCTTTCCGGCAAGTGGGAGTTACTTGCAAATAATTCAGTCAGAAGGTTAGCTTTATCAACCGGGTTAGTGAATACTTGATCATCCTTTAAAAAATTGAGGAACTAGCATTATCCTTTACTCTTTTAACGAATGACCAAAAGCTCTTACTACCCCGAGGGGCATTAAGAACTTTAGCACGAAGGCACTGCTCGTACAAAGCTTTTTTCTGCCTTAATACTTTGGCACATGAAGATCTCGCCCTTTTGCGTAGCGAATCAGTATCGGCATTTTTGTTATTACGCCATATACTGAATGCTTCCTCTCTGGATTTGACTGCATTTTTGCACGTCAGATTAAACCACGATTTCGCTCTAGGTTTAATGGATATTTGCTTAGATGGAATGAAAGCTTTCATTCCTTGCAAAATTACGCCTTCAACAATTTCCGCCATGGCATTGACATTTTGTCTAAGAAACAAAGCTTCCAGTTAAAATGCCTAAAGAATGCATTGAGATCAGCCCAACGAGCCTTTTCGTATATGTATTTTGTACGTTTCGTAGCTGTTTGAGAAACGTTGTGAAGTTCTGAAGACAAAAAGGAGGCGGAAATGGTGCAATGGTCCGAGTTACCGAGAGGTGCATTTACGCTCACTTCATACTTTTGAGGGTGTGAAGTTAGAAACAGGTCAAGAGTATTGTGTTGGTGCCCTTCAACGCACGAAATATGTGTTGGCTCATTCACTAGTTGCGCTAGGTGGTTGTGCGCTGCAAATAACTCAACATATTGGCCTTCTGGGGTTGTGTGGCTCGAATGGTGGAGCCAAGATGAGTTGTGAACATTTAAATCACCAGCAACAACAATTTCACTGTCCGGACAACTTTCCAGGATCTTCGATATGGAGTCGGAAAGGGCATCGAAGCCAGAAAAAGTTTTATTCCTTTCCGCATTTGGGCTTCTATATAGGAACCCGAAATGTAATGAATGTGACCTGATTTTGAATTTAACCCAGAGGCAGCTAAATTCCGGATCACTCGTGCCTAAAGATTGCTGGTACACTACTTCATTTCGTATATAAAGTGCAAGGCCTCTGTGAAGCTTAAAAAGTGATAGGAGGTGATACCCTGGTATATGAAAATCCTGTGGATCAGCATCCTCAGATACCTGGGTCTCACATAAGGCGAAGACGTCCGGCCGATGGACACAAACGTGAGCATAGGCAGAGAAGAAATTCGCCCTCAGCCCACGTATGTTGCAGAAGTCAATTTTGAATCGCCCTGTCATAACAATGGTAGGAAAATTAAAATCGAGCGTTTTTTGTATTATTTTACTGATAACAGTGTTATTAATTGTTGCTATTATAACTGCTCAGTGACCAGTGTTATACCTTCGTCACTGAACAGTCTAACAACAATTAACACAATGCACCAGTAAAATAAACTAATTTGAAATTTTGTCACATGGGAAGCACAATAACAATGCTAAAGAAAAAGAGCCATAAAAGCCCTGATCTGGTCATTGTATAAAAAAAATGACCCGTTGTGCCAACACTGGTTTTGCTGTGCCAACACTGTTCTCTCAGAGAGCTCTTTTATTTTTACTGTTTTTATTTGTTTTTGTTTTATTTAATTATCATGTAAGAATGTTGTAATTGTTAAATTATTTTGAGTTTTCAGTTTTTCTTTTTTTTGTTATTTGTTAAGTTTGTGGGCAATATTTTTAATTTTGAGTTTTTTGTTTTTATGTTATTAATTATTTTAAACAAATATATATGTATGTATGTATGCCGCGGACGAAAACATTTAATTTTTAAAACACTTAAACAGGGATAGTGAACACAATAAACGCGGACAACGAAAGGGACACGTGCGAACGGTACGGAAGACAAACTACTACTATCTGTTGAGTATTGCGGCGAAAAGAATGACAACAAAAACACAAACACTATTATGCCAAGAGATAATGGCAGAATTGATATAAACAAAGCATTTAATTGCAATGCACATACAAACAAAGTAGATTGTGTTCTTTTGAAGATAATCCCGATCACAATGTACGGCAAAAAGAAAATAATTAACACATACGCATTTATTGATGAAGGATCATCAATAAGTCTCGTTGACGAAGATTTAATTGAAGACTTGGGTTTAAATGGCACGCCTAATCCTCTCTGCCTCAAATGGACTGGACATATGCAGCGAAGGGAAGAAAATTCCAAACAGGTATTCTGTCAATTTCAGGTCCAAATCAAAAGCGTTTTTCTATTATAGTAAACACAGTTCAACAACTTTGTTTACCTTCGCAGACTATACAATATAAAACATTAAGTGAGAAATTTCCCCCATTTAAAGAATTTACAAATTCCTTCCCCGCGTCTGCTCATTGGCGCTAATAACTGGGACTTGGGAATTCCTAGAAGAATACGTGAGTTATCGCCAGATTCGCCTGTTGCTGTGGAAACAAAACTAGGTTGGCTAATTTATGGTAATATAGGTCGCGCCTCCAAACAACTTGTGCCCTTTAATTTACATATTTGTGACTGCGAATCAAATGATATAAATTTAAATGAACTTGTAAAACAATATTTTTCACTTGACTGTACAGGTGTGAAGCTTGTTGAAAACCCAATTTATGGCGAAGAAGATGAACGTGCATTATATTTATTAAATAATAACACCCATCAGCGCTCAGATAACCATTATGAAACTGGCTTATTGTGGCGATACGATAACATCAACTTACCAGAAAGTAAAACAATGGCCAAAAAGCGATTACTGTGCCTAGAACGAAAACTATTAACGGATCTATTGTCTATTTTTCAAAAAACTATTGCGGACTATCTGCAAAAAGGCTATATTAGGAAACTGAGTCAGGCTGAAGTTGTTTGTTCTAAATATAAAAGTCGTACTTGGTATCTCCCTATTTTTGCCGTACATAACAAAAATAAACCTGACAAGGTGCGCATTGTTTGGGATGCCGCTGCTACATCGCATGCCATATCACTGAACAGTATGTTACTCCAAGGACCAGACTTGTTGTCGTCATTGACAGCAATTTTATTTCGTTTCCGTCAAAAATCTTTGGCGATTTGTGGTGACATACAAGAGATGTTTCACCAAGTTTTTATGAAAGAACGCGATCAACACGCTCAACGTTTTCTGTGGCGAAACTGTGACATTGGCAGGGAACCTGACGAATATGTGATGAATGTCATGATATTTGGAGCAGCCTGTGCTTCTAGTATGTCTCAATATATAAAAAAATCTAAATGCAGAGAACTTTAAAGGTCGATATCCTGCTGCGGTACAAGCTATACAATTTGATCACTATGTAGACGACCTTTTAACTTCAGTAGATACTGAAGATGATGCTATCCAGTTAGCCAAACAATTGAAATACATTTATACACAAGGAGGTTTTTATATAAGAAACTGGTGTTCCAACAGCTTGCACGTTTTGAACGAATTAAAGGAAACCGTTGAAATTGAAAATCTATCTATTGACGAAAACAAAATTGAAAAAGTTCTTCTGTGTCTTCTAGGTTGCATTTAAAGACAACATAATTTTTAAAGTATCGGAAAACCTGACATATTTAATGGTACGCAAACTCCAACAAAAAGGCAAGTTTTGCGTGTTGTGATGACAATTTATGACCCACTTGGGCTTATTGGAAATTTCATTATGTACGGTAAAACACTTTTACAACACATATGGCGCAGTAAAGTTGATTGGGATGAACCAATAAAAACAAATGAATATGAAAAATGGACAAAATGGATTTCACAAATCCCGCAGCTTCGAAAGTTGTCTATACCTAGATGCTATCTGCTAACATATAAAGATTACAATAAATTGCATGTTCATTTGCACACCTTTGTCGATGCAAGCTTAGGCGGGTATGCAGTTGTTTCTTACTTCAGAATATCTGACGGTACTAATGTAACTTGCTCCTTAATTGGCTCAAAAACGCGCGTTGCACCGCTTAAAATAACATCGATACCCCGCCTCGAGTTAACGTCTGCATTAATAGGTTCTCGATATGCAAAAACTATTATAGATAACCACACAATACAAATCACTAAAAAATACTTTTGGACAGATTCAAAAAATGTTCTTGGTTGGTTGAGATCAGATCACCGTAGATACTGCCAATTTGTCGCGTTCCGCGTGAGCGAAATACTTGATAACACTGATTGGGCTGAGTGGAACTGGGTGTCTTCGAAACTCAATGTCGCTGACGATGCAACTAAATGGGCCAAGGCGCCTTATTTCACCAAGCAAAGTCGTTGGTTTTACGGTCCCGAATTCCTTCGTTTATCGGAAAATGAGTGGCCAAAAGAAAGCGAACCTACATTTACAACGAACGAAGAAGAAAAAGCTCATGTACTGTTAACTACCAACACCGATCCTGTCTTTGATGTATCTCGATTTTCAAAGTGGAGTCGTTTACTACGAACTGCAGCTTATGTAGAACGCTTTAAAACTAAACTCGTATGTAGAAAAAATATTCTTGGAGGTAGATCATTTAACCCTATTACTCAAGTGCCAGCATTAACATCTAAAGAGCTTAAGGCAGGTGAAATTTTTTTATATCAACAAGCTCATAAAGAGTTTTATGCGTTTGAAATAAAGCTTCTGCAAAAGGACAAATCTCTTCCGAAATCAAGCAATCTTTATAAACTGTCAGCCTTTCTTGACACTAAAAATATTTTACGCATCAATGATAGAATAGATCTGGCTGATGTTTGCGACGAACAAAAAAAAGCCCGTAATTTTGCCTAGACAATCTACAATAACCAAACTCATAATTCATCAATATCATTGTAAACTGCATCACTTGAACCATGAGACCGTAATAAATGAAATACGCCAAAAATTTTATATCGGTCGAATGCGTGCTGCTTTAAAAAATATAATTAGAGACTGTCAAACTTGCAAGATAAAAAAGGCCGCGCCAGTTTATCCTCAAATGGCCCAATTGCCTAAAGCTAGACTAGTTGCCTTTACGCATCCGTTTAGCTTTACAGGCCTTGACTTTTTCGGCCCAATAAATATAACTGTCAACCGACACATCGAAAAAAGATATGGCGCATTATTCACGTGCTTAACAGTACGGGCTATACACATTGAGCTCGTGCACTCTTTAACAACATCGTCTTGCATAATGGCTATACGAAATTTCATATGCAAACGTGGTACTCCGCTCGAATTTTTCAGCGATAATGGCACTAACTTTGTTGGGGCCGAGCGAGAATTGCGCAAAGTTTTAGCAGATGTTAATCAAGATGAATTTGTGCGTGAGCTCACTACGGCAACAAGCACATGGAATTTTAATCCCCCCACAGCCTCGCATATGGGTGGTGCGTGGGAGCGTTTGGTTCGCTCATTAAAAACAGTCCTGTATAGAATAATACCAACGCAACTACCAAGTGAAGAGCTTCTTCGCAGTATGCTGTCAGAAGTTGAGAACATCGTGAACTCACGACCACTCACATATGTACCGCTTGATGAGAACTCCGACGTACTTACACCGAACCATTTTTTACTTGGGTGTTCGAATGGAATGAAGGCATTGGCCATATACGACGACAATCCAATAATTTTACGAAATAACTGGCTACGTTCTCAGCAATATGCCGAAAGATTTTGGAAGCAATGGGTTTCTGATTATTTGCCCATATTGACATGCAGAAAAAAGTGGCATGACTTAGCTAGACCATTACGGGTTGGGGATTTAGTGATAATTGTTGATTTTAAACTGCCTCGCAATGTTTGGCCTAAAGGCAAGGTGTTAGAAGTGAGATTAGCAACTGATGGGCAAACTCGAAGAGCGAAAATTTTGACCGCCCATGGTATACTTGAGAGACCGACAAAGCTAGCTGTTCTGGATGTGGCTAGAAAAGAGGAGTAGGACTACGATGCATCTCGTCATACTGTGGGGGGGGAGTGTTACCGACACTGTCCAGCTCTGCACTTTATACAGTGCAAATATTTGTCTTTATTTGATATATTCAATTGTAATATTAAACGCTCAGTTTGTTATCTAAGTATGAACGTTAAAAGAAGATAAAATATATATATTGAAAAAGATTTATTCAAACGTGCAAAAGCTAATGAATATCGCGTGAGTTTTCTAGAAGGTCATTCCTGAAAGACAGTTACATGAGAAACGAGGCCTAATTTGTATTACGCATATTCTTGGCTATTGTACTAAAATTGTAAGTTATATTAAAAAAAAACTTTGAATTTATAATTATATATTGAATTGTAAAATTAATTTGTAGGAAATTTAATGCAGTCTAAAGAAATAAATTTGCAATTAAAGTTTTGCGTTTGAATTCTAAGGCCTCTATTCAAATTTAAGCAATAACCAGGACTTAACTCGGAGTAAACGCCTTTCTCGTTTACAATACCCAAATGTGGAAAAACTACGCACACAAACGCAAAGGATTTCAGACCAATCAATCTATCATCCCTTCTACTAAAAACACTAGAACGGTTGATTGATCTACACCTTAGATCGGTAAACAACTCAAACCTACTATCCATCTCTCAACATTACTATACGAAGGGCAAATCTGTTGAAACGGCACTACACTTGCTTGTTGGATACATTGAAAACTCCATAAAGCACAGCGAATTCGCTCTGGCGGCCTTTATAGACATAGAAGGTGCCTTCAAAAATATCAACCCAGAAAGCATCATCATGGCTCTGGTAAGACTGAACGTAAATCAGTCAATAACCAATCTCATCAAAGAATTATTGACTAATAGTACGCAGCAATGTGGGGTTTTATTTCCAATCTTGTGGAACCTTGCCATTAACATGGTCGTGATGGAGCTAGACTCAAATAGATTTAAAACGGTAGCCTACGGAGATGACGTTGCAGTAGTAAATACCCAGATACAATCTCGCATCGTCCACAATCAGCTTTGGGTCACATTACCAGGTGGTGTATCTGTAATGGACTCAACGTTAATCCAATGAAGACGGAGCTCGTACTTTTCACGAGAAAATACAAAATACCGTACTTCACTTCACCAACTCTTAACGGAGTCACACTAAGGTTATCCGACAGTGCGAAATATCTGGGTATCGTCCTGGAACCTAAATGTACAAGCAAGAACAGCGAAGGCCGCTATTGCTCTCTATACCTGCAAAATTGCCATAGGAAACAGATGAAGTATCAACGCCAAAACAGCCAATTGGTTCTTTAAAATGGTCGTCAAGCTCATATAATTGTCTGGTGGCCTGCCCTAGGCAAATCCACCTACTCTAAAATCATTGATAGAATTCTAAGAACATCAGCCTTGATAATTACGGGCGCACCTCGAACCACCCCATCAAAAGCCTTGTTCACAATGTTACACTGGCTTCCTGCCGATTTAATGGTCAAACAACTGGCTATGAACTCGGCAGTTAGACTCAGCGGAGCATGGAAATCACTAGGTGATGGACATGCGAATATTATCACAGTTTGAGAATCTTCCCGAACTTATAGATTACCGTTCTCCCTACCTTATGCCTGAGAAAAGATTTGCAGTGTCGATCTCAGATACTCTCCCTCCATTTAATGATCCTAGATACTGAAGGGAAGTGCTTGAGGTATACACTGACGGATCCAAAAGGGGCTCAGGGGTGGGAGGAGGCATTTAGATTCCTCAATTCCAACAGAGGATATGTTTCAAACTATTAGATCATTGTAGCATAACTCAAGCCGAAATATCGGCCATAAAAAGAGTAGCTAACTGGTTAAGATACAATAGGGTATATAGGCAGGATATTCATATATGTATGTACCGATAGTAAGGCTGCATTGAACGCTTTATCGGGTATTTATACAACATCTGAACTGGTAAAGGAATGCCGGATATCAATAACGAGATGGCGTCACATTCCAACCTGCAGCTATTCTGGGTACGCAGACATGCCTGGAAACAGAATAGCGGACAAGCTTGCCAAGGAAGGCTTCCGTATGCAAGAACGGGACACCGACCGACTAGTAGGAGACCCTCTAAAGAGCTGTAGAGCAGTTTTGCTCTGCGATATGACAATGACCATCTGTGCCCGTATAAATTTTTGTGACAAGACCTATTCTCCATGAAGTGGCAGGTAGCCTTGATTTTGCGATACCGATTAACAACAAATTTATTTACAAAAAAATTTTCTTAAACAGTAAAACTAAAAATAAATAATTAATGTAAATAAAAAGTGGTTTTAAAAAATAGATAAGACTATTAAAAACCAAAGAAAATTCTTATTTCAAATAGTACAATAAAAATTTTTATAAAAAAAAATAATAATTTTTAATTATAATAAAAAAACAAAAAGGCACTTAGTCATGGCTGAAGGTTGCAAATTTAAAACGTCAATACGGGGTGAAACAGGCATACGATGTATGGGAGTGTGTGATAAAATTTATCATAGCCAATCTAAATGTTCAGGAATTGATCAATATTCGATGGGAATCCTAGAAAAAATAACTATACGTTTCATATGTTTTTTTATTACTATTAAAATGTTTTATTCACGAATCTTATAAGCTAAATAAGGTACAATGTTATGAGATTTTACTTACGTACTACAACAGTTAAATCTTATAATTGAATAAGAAAACTATTAATAATACTGTCTTGAAGAAAATTTGTCACAAAAACACCTTATAAACTTTGAAATTGTTATAATGAAATTTGGTAAAACAATCGCTAGTAAGATTCTTTTTAACAAAAGAATCTCAGGCGACTGTTTGGTAAATTTCTTAGTTTCAAAATTAGACAGTCTGCATTTTTCATTAAATGACAGCGTCAGATCATTGACAAACGCGTTTAACTTTTTATGTTTATATCTATTGTGCAGTAAGTCAGTGGGGAATCTAGTGGGAAGATTATGAATTATTTTAAAATTTTTGGTCTGGATAATCTGATGCTTTTTTGTATGGGTCTTAGCAGTTTTGTGAAACCAAGCTGGACTGCCGTAAGTCTGTAGTATCGGCCTAATACACATATTGTACAACAATGTCTTATTTTTGTGGTTGAGCTTAGACCTCCTATTCAGTATGGGGTGTGCTCTATACCACATTCCACATTTTATAGCTTTACCACAGATGTAATTCACATATTGTTTAAATTTAAGTTTTTTATCTAAAGTGATACTTAGATATTTATTATCATCTTTGATGATAAAAACACATTCTGGGTATGGCTCAACAATTCTATATATGTACGTGCTGTTGGGATTCACATCTAGAAAGAATGCAAAAATTGCAAAATAAAGCGATGCGTAGTATATTAAAATGTAACCGATATACATACTTCTATTTATTTGATGATGAATGCACTTAAATGGCTTAATATAAAACAAAGGCTTGAACTGAACACATTTTGCTTTATTCAACAGATTATAATGGGAGATGCACCAAAATACTTGTGTGAAAAAATAGCATATGTTAGAGACGCACAACCATATGAGCTGCGAAATTCTGATAACTTTCGGATCCAACGTGCAAAGTCAACAGCAAATAATTTAAAAATAGAAAGGAATTTCAACATATTTAAAAGAGAAACTGTAAAAATTTTAAGAAATAATAGCTAATGAGCTTTCGAAATTAAATAATGTGGCTGATGGCCTAAACTCCGATTTATCTGCAAAAGATTATTAAAAGTTTGTTAGAAAGTCGTACGTTTATTGTCTGCGTCGACAACACTTTTTCCAGCGAAAGGCAAATACCTGCTGGTGTACCACAGGGGTCAGTGTTATCTCCTACTTTATACTCAATATATACATACGTCTGATATCGCAATACATAATGATCATGAACCAGCTTTCTACGCTAACGATAGCGCGTTCATATATTGCGGTAAAGTCTCAAATGCGATAATTAAAAGAATGCAAGACTGTCTGCAATCAGCAGAGAAATATTTTGATAAATGGAAAATCAAAGTTAATGATCTTAAAAAGCAGGCTATTATATTTCCATATAATAAGTTACCCAAACTGCTACCAGCTTTACATTTAAGTTCTCAAGGAATAACTATTCGTTCAAAAGAAGATATTAAATATCTAGGAGTAATCCTAGACAAAAAACTTACGTTCAAACAACATGTAAATAACATTTGCGATAAATTAATTAAGTGCGGTCGTGCTTTTATTATTGCCCATTAATTAAAGAAACACGAGGTGGTTTTAAATTATAAATCTTTACTTCAAAAATTGCTTATGCTCTAGCCAGGAATGTGGTAAAAAAAGGGATGCAAACCGAATGTCAAAGATTTACATAGTTGCATGCGAAAGTACAACGTATAATTATTTCACATTAGGGGCGTACACATTTATGATGTCTATCTTTTACCACTTTTTTTTTATTCTAGAATATAATCTCTTAAATATAGTGGGGTGTTTCCATAGTAACGGTCGTGACAGGTTTACACGAAATTTCGTAATAAAACTTTAACCTGAAATACAATGTCAAAATGATTTGTTGATTTTAAAAATATAAAATTTCAACCCCTAAAAGCAATAAGAATCATTGCATAGAAACTGCATTTTAAGGTTTTTTTAGATCAATGAAAAGGTAACGGTCGTGACATTACAAATGAGCTGTTTTTGAATGTTCGGTCTTAGCAACTCAGATTGTAAAATTTTCCAAGGAATGCGTTAAATAAAAATTCTTATTAAATTCTTTGCAGTGTTTTGTGTAAGAAAACTCTACTTTTGTGTGAAAATGATGTAGCCAAATAAAAAAAAAATAACTTTGAAAAGGTAACGGTTGTGACAAAAAAAAGTAACGGTCGTGACAGCATAAAAAATAAAACGGTTTTTTTTTTGTAGTCGTATATTTAACAGTATCAAAATGATTACATGGAAGTTTATGGTTATCTTAGAGAAGGCAGCAATGTTTTAAAGCTCGATTTCGTTTTTATTAATTTTCAGTTGAAGAATATACATCATTATACTCCAGACGTTTAAGGCTGCTCATTTTTAGCGCCGAAACTCCAGTTATTCCACAAAGCAAACAGTTAAAGCCAGCATTTTGAAAAAAGTGCATCTTCTGGATGTTTTTGATTGCTTTAAGATGTTCCCATCTTTTTTTTAAACAGCCTGTATTTTGCTTTATTTGGTTCTTATCGCAATACAAAACAGTCACTCCATCCAACTTTTTATTTTGAACAAAAAAAATGAAAGCTTCTGCTGGAGTATTAATTTTAGCTTGGCGAGACATGATTGCTGTCCATAAAGACCTTTTGATAGTGGCTCCAATTCCATCCACAGCGCCTTTGCCATGTCCAGATGCAAAAAACGACCATTTCATATTTACACCGAAGTCTTCCTTTGCAAAACATAAGTTAAATAGATTGAACCTATTTTTGAATTGAGCAGCACATCCATCCGAAAACACGTGTGCAGTATTAATTTCAGTTTTCGTTTTGAGGTGTTCAACAATCATTTTCAAAAAGTACCACACACTTTCTTTATTGTGCGTCAAGTCATCACTTATGATTGCATAAGAATATGATTTCAGGGCCAATTCAGTTTTCACCCAAGCACAGGCTGTAAACACA
The DNA here is from genome assembly GCA_956483585.1 of Gymnocheta viridis. Taxonomy (NCBI): domain Eukaryota; kingdom Metazoa; phylum Arthropoda; class Insecta; order Diptera; family Tachinidae; genus Gymnocheta; species Gymnocheta viridis. Next base: position 80,925,360 of record OY101441.1, on the reverse strand, counting down.
GTTGCTTGAGCTTGGTTCCAGTGTGCGCTTTGCACTTCGTCCTGCGAAATCAACGTGAAATTTTCAGCGAAATCTATCTGAACGACCGCTTCATTTGATTCAATCCGCTCCTTAGCCTCGCGAAATTGATCGCTCTGTGTTCGGTGCACATAAAAATGTTGCTTAAATCTTTGGAGTTTGCTTTCGAATGTTTGAAGTAAAACTTGAAAAGTGCCTTCCTCCTCGCTTATTTGAGTATGATGTTCATTTTTGGTCCATTGTTTCCAACGCACAGTTGCATCTGAACTATAATTCAATGGCAATATATCAAAAATTGTGTCGCAGTTCTTGCAACTGCTAGTCATGCAAGCCTCATTTGTTGTGTCACAGCAAAGTTCATTCATCAAATCCTTAGCAGATTTAGGCACTGTAGAGACCACTTCAGAAACTGATTTAAGCAAAAATTCAAAGTTGGCGTGGTAAATACAGACGCACATGTTTGATGGAGTTTGTGAATTGAGGCGTACATGTTTTGGCCGACTTGCGTAAAACAAAGACTTCCCAATTTTTATTTGTGCATTTTCTTCCTTAAAAAGCTGATAACATTCTCCAACCGTCATCACCATATACTTCAATTGCATTTGTACTCCGTTTATTAGTTTTGTGTCCTTTCGTCCTGGTGTTTGGTAGCTTACATCGTCCCTCAAAAAGAAGTTTTTGACTTTTTCTAACTCGGCATCAGATAGGCGATTAATTTTTCCGCTACGTCGCACAGTGGCTGAAAATCGTTTTTCATTGGCCAAAATTCTGTAACTTTTGAACCGATCAAAATATTGAAGTAATTTTTATTTTATTGGATAGATATTTAGTTCAGCTTGACTCAGTTTAAATTTCATTAAAATTTATTTAGGACTTTTTAAGGAATTCTAGGTCAAAGTTGAACTTTTGAAATTTTTTAACTTTTAGAATGAAATATGGGTTTATTATTTTTTTATTTATTATAAAATTTAATATTTGGAAATTAATAATAATTATAAATATTTTTTGTAATAATGGAATTTTTTTAATGTTACACTTAAAAAAAATTTTACACTGAAAAAAATAGTAAAATCAACTGGAGATTTTGCTATTATTACAGAAAAATTAAAAATTTTTTGCTGTCAAATTTGCAAATTTGTTTAGTCAAAGAATAGTTACACTTAAAAAAAAACGTTAATAATATTATGTAAAAATATTGCTATTACTACAGAAAAATTTATTATTTTTTGCTGTCAAATTTGATAATTTTAAAACATTTTAAAAATAAAAACTGCAATAAATTTTATTAGCATTTGTAACAATGGTAGGTTCGGTTTATTATCATTTTTTACTGATACTACGTTTTTCGTACTTAAATAACAATGAAAGGCAATTATAATTATTATTCATTTCAAATATTCCATGTTTTGTTCTGTGCTATCTCTGTTCTTTAGTAGTTTTTTGGCTTCTTCATCTAAATCCCGATGTTCCACTTTCCATTGAATTCGAATACTGGAGATAAACGGATCTGACGTTGAAAAAAATATATTAAATAGATCTTCATTTGTTGAATTTCGTGAAATTTTTCTAGTATTGTAATCCTTGTTCCTTTTTTCCTGAGCCTCCTCTGATAGATCTCCAAGTGGCACCAAATGATATTTAATGACATCTTCTCCATGATAAAGGATTTTGTGAACTGTTGCAGACATATTTCTCCATGGGTAGTTGGTTGTATATATTTTTGCAGTTTCCTTAGCATAATCTCCAAATTTTCTAGTCAAATTCTTCATTGCACGTAAGTACTTCTAGGATTATTTTAAATCTGAAAATAAGGTTTAAATCCACTCCTGTTATTTCAGATGCTGTTTTTAGATCTGAAAAGAATCTTCTTGCGGTATTGCCATCATTTGTATTGCCTGACCCTTGTTTTGGCTGATCTATAATCAATCCAAATTTGCGATATTCATCTTGAACATGTTTCTTTTTTGAACTTCTTAACTCTTTGTTGGTTTCGTTGTTTCTTATTGATCCTGAAGACCCGAAATCCAAATCATAACTGATTTTTAGTATGTGTTCCATAAGTCGTATTCTTGCATGTAGTGGTGATAATCCAAATTCATATGCATCGGTATTATCTAATGATTTTGTCGGGACTTGGTTTAATTGGGTTGATGTTGCTTGGCATATAATGCAGCTGGATGCAGCCTTCGTGTTAGTCAAAGCCTGACCTACTTTTCCATCTATCATTATCAGCACTAATTGGTAGCTTACTTCAATTTGCTGCCCATCTAACTATAATTGTAATGGCTTTAGTGTTGCAATTTGAGCCTTAATATCACTAACTTCTTTGTTAATGGCATCATGAGTTTCTTTTTTGAATTCAAATTTGATTGGCCTGCAGTATTTCGTAGAAGATGGTGTCTCATTTTTCCAAATATCCATTGTTTGCGTTATACTAGTCGAAGGCTCTGAATCTTCCAAAATCTGTTTCAATCGCAATGGTACAAATGATACCATGAACATATCTGAGTTCGAAATATTTTCACATCCAACTTGTTTGTATTGCTTTTGTCCCGAAGAACCATCACATCCCCATTTACAAAAAAGAATTAACTTTGTGTTTCCACATTTCTTTAACTCATTTCCTGTTATTGATTGTAGCAAGCGTTCGGCTGTGTGATCAAGTAGAGATTGTAGTTGTACCTCTGCCGAAATTGGTGTGATTGTAATAGTGTCCTTTGATGGCAAACAGTCCATTTTAGCAGCGGTTATGTGATGATATGCTGGATACATATTTGAGCCTTTTTCAATCGCACGCAGTCTGAGCTTAATATATTGCTGTTTTGTTAATTTCAAATCCAGAAATAATGCTAATGCCTCCTCATTTGTGTACTGTATTACATCACTCGGAGTTGGTATACTGTTAAGAATCCGTTTTGTTCTCACTGGACTAGCTTTAACAACTTTTTCAATGATATCCACTTTTGTTAATTGGTTCTGTGATCGTAATTGATGTAGGAAAGATTCTTTTATATTTGTACAACCAATTGCATCGTTAATATCTTTAAGTTTCCGCCTCTTAGATCTATCGCTGCAGTTGCCCATTAATGATTTGCGTGGTCTTCCAGCCTTATCTTGCTTTGCTGTTTCTGCAGCGACAGTAAGTTGGCCCTCTAACCAGTTTGCACTTTTTATATAAAAGTTTTGTTTACTGTAGCGAACTTCTTTGTAGCGTTTTTTTAGTGCTTTGACGAAATTAGATAATTCCTCTTCCATTTCGGTGCTACACGAATTTAAGTTTAATTTTATTTTAACGTAACTAAGAACATCTTCCTGGTTTTTGTTTCTAAAATACTCTTCCGCCAGTTCTTTATAACTGAAGCTCTTCATATTTTTCTGAATATTTTTATTTGCGTCTGTTATGTTTTATCCGTAAACTTAGAGGATTAACTGAGTAATCCCTTATCGAATCCGTAGTTTTATACATTTTTAGATACATGTTATTCACACATTGATCTTTAATTTCATAGCAGGTAGTGCTTAAATTGCACAAAACTGCACATGTTGTCCAGACCTTAATATCAGGTAAAACTAATTAGTATCTCGCCAATATTTGTTGTTGTTGTTGGGTTGTTTTTTATCTTTAGTGGTTTAATGTCCCGATTATTGCTATAAAATTGTATATGACTTTGGTTGACCCTAACATTTGATAACAGGTAAATTTAGAAACAGATCATATGTTTACTGTAGAATTTTGTGATAATTTGTGATAATTTTATGACTTATTTTTTGCTGATCAAAACAAAGCCATTAAACCCTTTCGCAGGTATTATATTTAATTTTTTTAGTTTTACGTAGTCTAAAGTAAAAACATAAACTTTTAGGCAAAAAAGTGAAAATTATATACACCATTGTATACGAGTACTTTGGAGTAATTTCATTAAAATGAAAAAAGTGTTCTACACACGGCTCGTCACGGGTGCAAAAGTATATATAGCGGTAAAGAGGACACTTTCACCTTTCTCCGGGTGGTATACATTTCTTGTTCCCTTTTGTTCCCTAGAAGTTCTATTCTACTAAAGTTTAAATTTGAGAAAAATATAGTAGTTTCATAAATATTCCGTAACGCCCTTAATATTAAACGCTAGAGCTCTGACCACTTACAAAAACTAAAGACTATAATCCTACCAACATTATAAAAAAGACCGCAGGCCATTATCGATGATAGCTTGCGAGTAGTAATCATTTATTTTTGATAAAAAACAACAGAAAAACACCTTTTTCTGAAATTACAAAAAACCGTTGAGTTTGACAGCATGCCACGCTCACAATTATCAATAGTTTAACCTAATTTTTTGGCTACCTTAATCTGGATATATTAGCTGCAAAAGGGCGTAAAAATTTTAAAAATCGGTGACAAAAAAAAATTTGACTTTTGGCCAATGAAAAACGATTTTCAGCCACAGTGCGTCGCTTGGTGAAAATCAAATCCATTTCAGGACCAACTACCTCAGAAGCAAGTCTCTTCACAACTGCAATTTTCTTCGAGGGGCTGCTCGGTAGTTTGACCTTAACTTTTGTTACTGCCTTTTTAAGTGAACGATCGGACTTAAAGCTTCCTATATTTGATGATGAGGCTGCAGCTTCAACAACTTTCTCCTTCCCTATGTTCTTTTTTTCACGACACTTCCTTTGACGTTCGCGATCAGTATTCCGATTGTGAGCAAGCATTTCTTCACTCAATGACTCTTTTGCAGCCAGCCGCCGTTTTTTATTTCTTTCTCTTTCTTTTTTCAAATGAGCTTTGTATTTTACTGGATCTTCCTTCAATCTCTTCCGATATCTTTGCATCAATAAGGTAACGGTCGTGACATTCTCAATAAATTAAAAAAAATTGAAATGACTTCCGAGCGCTTATTTTGCTACATGAAACTCTTTAACTTACTTACCTTGTCACCCTTAGCAACTGTGTTTTTTTATAGCTTTAACAGTTTTCACAAAATTTAAACTTTTTTATTTGCGTGGTCACGGTCGTGACACAAATTAGTGATTTTGAAAAATTTCTCAAAATTATAATTTGAAAGCTACACGTGCAAATTTTCTGCTGAACGTAGACAAAAGTAACAACTGTCAGCTGGTAATTGTTTTGATTGCTAACTACCGTTATAAAAGTGTTGTCAAGTGATTTAAAAAAAGACTCAGTATAAGGGGGAAAAAGTGTATGATGCACCAAGTTAAAGTAGATTTTTTTACAAAAAAAAAAAAATCATACACCCCAGGATGTAATGGATACGTATATTTTCTATAACAAAAGAGCTAAAATGGGTCAAAGTTGATAATTTTATTTTTTGCTTGCAAGGGGTCAACTTTCGTGGAATCACCCAGTGGTTTATCTGTTTTTTGTTTAACTCTTGATGAGGGACCAACTTTTAGATTTTCGTCATTTTCTACCTGAGGCTGACCTCTGGGTGTTTCCGCATTAGAAGGTGGTTCCTCCCTGGAGAGCTTTGTTCCACTTGATTGTCAATACATTTTGTTATTTTATTATCTATATTATGATTTACAATAATGTTTTCAATCGGATCATAAAAATCTTCAGAATCACTAAAGTTTTCGGCACAAGAGTTCGGTGATAATATCAAGTGCGGCCTATTTCGTCGGTAATTTCCTTCGTTCATCTGAACTAGATAGGACCGGTGCTCGTTCAGTTATTTCGCAATTTTACCATACTTCTTCAAGTCTACTATCTATACACTATATCCCTTTCTTAATCCAGGTAAATCTTTAGCCCTATGTCGCTTGTTGTAGACATTCTTCTGCTTTTCTTTAATTTCCGCCGCTTTTTCAAAAACTTGTTTACTATTATTTGTTTCCAGTAAGCTAGGCAGTATGGGAACTAAAGATTTAACCTTCCTACCCAACATCAATTCCGCAGGGGAGAATCCATTTGCCAAAGGTGTTGAACGGTAATTTAAAAGACCTTCGTAAATATCGTCGGATTTTTTAATTAACAGTTTTGCCGCCTTCACTGCTGCCTCTGCAGCACCATTAGATTGACTATAATAGGGACTACTTGTGACGTGTTGAAAATTAAATGCTCTAGCAAATTGTCTGAATTTTGTTTGAAATTGTGGACCATTATCATTTCTACATACAGAGCATATCCCAAAACGGAGAAAAATACTTTAACTTTTTCTATTACATCCTCTCCAGTCATAGAGTTCAGCGGGAAGAATTCGAAATATCGCGAATAGTAGTCTGTTATGACAAGATACCACCTATTTACTTTGAAAAGGTCAACCCTGATCTGAAAACGAAATATCGAAACGATACTGATAATAAGGTACCATGAAATCTGGTAGCTTGTTACGGGCAGACCACCCATCCCCCGCGTACTGAACCAAAAGTTTGCAAACTGGATCTTTATTCTGACATTCAATTATTTTCTCCCTGTAATAGTCCCTTACCGGCAAATTACTAACCACAAATTTTACGAATGCGTCCGTTTCCACACTCATCTCTTGGGGCTCATTCACGTCGCATGCTATTGGACTACGGGATAATGCATTCGCTATCGTCAGGTCCTTTCCTGGGACATATGTCACCGAATAGTCGTAACGCATAAGGCGCATTGTAAATCTTTGTAGTCTCGGTGTTAGCGTGTCTAAATTCTTCGATTGCAGGATCTGCACTGAGGGTTTATGATCCGTTTCAAAAACCACAGGAATGCCTGTTATATACTCTGAAAAGTTTTCAGCGGCCCATGTTATCCCTAATGCCTCTCGTTCAATTTGTGCATAACGTCTCTCGGTATCGGTCATGGTCCTTGAAATATATGAAACGATCTGTCTAATACCTCGTGTGTCTGATTGGAGGAGACATGCACCAATGCCATAGCAGGATGCGTCTGAACTAATGATTTTTTTTGACGGGTCATAAAAAGCCAGAGTTGGTGCTTTAGTCAAACTAGTCTCAACCCCCAAAAACGCCTTCTCTTGAACTCTGTCCCACTGAAAATCGGTCGTACCTGTTAACATGTTTATTGGTCCCAATATTTCCGAACGATTTTGCCACGAAATTCACCATCCCTAAGAACCGTTGAATATCTGTTTTGCTCTCAGGTCTAAGGTAGTCTAGAATTACCCGAATTCTTTCCGGGTCAATTGAAATACCGCTTGGAGAGATTACGTAACCAAATATGTTACCCGTTTCACACTAAAACATGATTTTTTTTGTTGATGGTTATTCCTTGTCAAGTCGGGTTAAGACCCTTGTCAGTGTAGCATCATGTTCCGCACGGGTTTTTCAAAATTTAAAATATCGTCAACATGAGAAATGCAATTTTCTATTCCATCCAACACTTTACTAAATTTTGCTACAAAATACTCAGGTGCACAGGAAATGCCAAAGGGTAAACGTTTATATATGAACCGCCCGAATGGACAAATGAAGCAAGTCAAAAGTTGAATCTCCCGACTTAGCTTGATTTGATAAAACCCTATATTCGCATCTATTTTTGGAAAAATGTTAGCCTCTCCAATCTTCGCTAACGAAAGTTCTATCTTTGGCATTGGAAAATACGCCCTAATTACCGCTTCGTTCAACCGTGTATAGTCAACTCATAATCTTATTTCGTTGTTGGGCTTCGGGACAACTACTATGGGGCTAACCCACTCTGTTACATCTTCCATACGTTCTATAATGTTCAAGTCCAACAATCTATCGATCTCAACTTTCAGTTTGGGGATTAGAGGAATTGGTACTTTTCTTGGTACTTGATTGCAGGACGTTAAGCTCAACTAAAGCCTTTCGGCCCAATATAGATGTGCTTAAATTATCTACAGTATAAATTTCCTCCACAATTTCTCTATCCTTGTGGATCAAAGTTGCCGTAGCAACACCTAACACCTTTAGCAAACTGTTATCCGGTCCCTTTAAGCAAGTATTCGTCCCCGATATAGACAGTCTACTCCTCGCAGTTATAAGCTTTTTTTGGTATGCAGATGCACTCAGCCCCTGTGTCTACAAGAAAATCTATCGAATTATTCAGTTCTACGACTACGCACTTTACATACCAGGGGTCCATCCCTACCCTTATGATATTATCAACCTGAACTTCATTCAATGTACCGATCATATACTCGAAACCTTCGTGATTCGTCAAACTTTGGTTCTCCTGTTCTATCGAACATATATTTCTTGACTTTCTTATTTCATTTTTATTTTAAATTTTTTTGTTACATACATTTGCAAAGTGCCCTCTTGTTTTAAATATGTTACAATTTTTTCTCTTGCTGGACAATATTTTGGCTCATGTGAACCATAGCCACAATAATTACACAAAATTTTTTGATAACTATAACTATTCTTACCCTTACGTATTGTCATCTGTGAACACTGTTGTTGAGTGAATCGGTTCCACTGCTGGTTGTCTTCCTCTGTTGTTACGCTGCAAATAGCTTTCTCCTCCCTGATAACTTTTGTTTGTTGAATTTGGATCTCAGCCAGTCGTGCTGTATCGGTTGCAATTATTAACGTCAGGTCTGGTTTCAACATCTGTTCACTAACTTTTGTATTTAGCATGCCAACAACAATTCGATCACGAATCAAATCCTCCTTCAGACTCCCATAATCGCAATTTTCTGCTAGGGCATGTAAGTCTGGTATAAAGCTGTCAATGTCTTGTCTTTAGACCCGGGAATTGAATTTGAATCTTTCAAATATTACATTTCTCTTTGGGTTGAAGTAGGTGTCGAATTTGTTAAGAGCTCCTTGTAAGGTTGTCGGAGCAGGTTTGAACAGCAACCATTAGCAATCCATTTGCTCATGTTGGGGTTTCGCAGATTGGTCGGATACACTTACGTACCTTTCAAATCTTTTCCTCCATTTGACCCACTGTTCTGGTGCCAAAAAATTTAATTCATCTGGAAGGGCGATGTTTGCTGCCAACATATTTTCCATTTTCACTTCTTTGTCAGCACAACTTGCCTTTGATGTCGACATGTGATTTCTTCTTAACCTCACTATTTCACCACTCGGCTAAGTACATATGTGCATATATTTAACTTTGTTTTTCTGTTGGTTTTTTTAATACTTTTTCTTTTGTTTATTTTATTTTTACCGCTGCCACCATATATTATTGCCCATTAATTAAAGAAACACGAGGTGGTTTTATATTATAAATCTTTACTTCAAAAATTGCTTATGCTCTAGCCAGGAATGTGGTAAAAAAGGGAAGCAAACCGAATGTCAAAGATTTACATAGTTGCATGCGAAATTACAACGTATAATTATTTTACATTAGGGGCGTACATATTTATGACTTCTATCTTTTACCACAGTGCTTTGTATCCGTTACTCTGCAGGAGATCTAAGCTAAACTTAAAAAATAAGATACTACTTCACAAAATTCGCCCCATTATGATATACGGCTGCCAAGTATGGTTTCACAAAACTGCTAAAACACATACAAAGAAACTGCAAATAATTCAAAACAACAATTTGAAAATAATATATAAGCTATCTCACAGATACTCAACTGAGTTACTGCACAAAAACTTTAGTCATAAAATGTTTGATACATTAGCGAGGGAACTGACTCTGTCATTCAATGAAAAATGCAGAATGTCTGAATCTGAAACTATAAGGGATTTGCTTAGCAAACGCTGAGATTATTTTTTCTTGAATGAATGTACTTAGTGTTTGTTTTTTAGAATCACTTATACTTTTTATGTATTCGCAAGGTTTTTTAAACAACAATTTTTCCTTTATACTGTGGTATTAGTAGGTTTTTGTTTTTATATTCAATTGTTAGATGTTAATTGCTGAATTACCCTTTTATAATGTCTCATAACTTGTACACATGTAATACACTAATTAAGATTTAAATAAAAATAATAATAATAAAAATAAATAATTGCCTGTTTCCGGGGGCTATACGAAATCTTTTACCGATTCCGTTTAATTATTGTATGTTGAGTTGCTAACCTAAAAAATCATATGCGTCAAATTTCATTCATTTATCTTTAAAAATGGAATTTACAAAGCAAGATGAATATTCATACGTTCAGACAAACGGATATCCCAGGAATTTAAAAAAATCCCAGGGATTTGAAAGTAGCGCATATAACTCCTATTCCGAAGAATAGAAAGCAGTTTCATATAAATAACCTGAGGCCCATTAGTATATTACCTACGAAGGTAGTCGAGGAGAGGAATTTATTGCGTGAATGCCAATATGGCTTTAGATAAGTGCGAAATACGGGGTTTCGTTTGACTGAAATTGTTGAATCCATCAGGAGTACTCTTAATTCAAGTAAAATTGATGTTCTAGTGTCAATTGACCTGTCGAAGGCTTTTGACCAAGTTAAGCACTCATTGCTTGTTTCTAAGCTTAACAGAAAATATGGCTCTCAATAACTACCTGTCGCTTAGTACGGATACAATTTGTCTCCATGAACGGTTTAACGTCTGTATTGATATAGGTTATAACTGGTGTGCTATGGCCTGTCTTGTTTACACTGTTTCTAAATGAACTATTTGATACTCATTCTTTCTTTAAACCATTTGCTCTTGCAGATGATATACAATTGTTTTGGTCAGGTGAGTTCCATTTTGCAGATTCTTTGCAGGTCACCATTAATTCATACTTTGGCTATTCTAAATAATTGGATGTCTCTAAATAGGCTGCATGTTAACCTGGACAAAACTAAGCCCATCGTCAAACAGATTTGATAGAATTAATTGAAAATTTTGTGATCTATCTATTGAATTCGTGAACCATATGAAATGTTTAGCTATTATTATCGATGACAGACTTTCATTTGATGCCCATATAAACAATGTTTGCTCTAAGATATGTTTCCTTTTACGCAGGTTTTATCATGGCAATCTGTTCTTGCCTCTATATGTCAGGAAAACTATTGGGCAGACTCTGCTAACGTCTCAATTAAATTACTGTATTCATACTGTTTCTAGATGCTAGATTTTATTGTAGTCGATATTTCATCACCAACTTTATACAGAAATCGACTTTTGACGCCGACATTTAACATTTAAAAATTGGAATTTGGAATGAATTTCCGTCATCCCACGTCAAATTTGGTTGATAAACAGACCGGTTTCGGCTATGTGCCATCTTCAGTGTTCTCTCACATAGCCGAAACCGGTCTGTTTATCAACCAAATTTGACGTGGGATGACGGAAATTCATTCCAAATTGCATCAAACCCCGTCGGAAGAAAAACACAACACTTATTTAAAAATTGGGTTTAAGGTCTACTGATGATTTGGCATTAGCACCAATGAAATGTATGTATATAGACTAGTTAAAAAACCCTCAACAAACAAGTTTTTTAAATCTTTGAAAAAAGATATCGAGGCAATCTCGATTAAAATAAATTTAATAATTACCTAGTTAAGATTTTATTTTCCGTTTTGCCTTATTATATACTTTTATTGTCACCCAAACGGCGTCTAATTGTATAAAGGTTGTAAAGAAAATAAAATAGTTTCATATCGAATAATATAATTTGTTTGTTGGGATTTTTTAATAAATTACAAAACTTACTATGCTTATTTATACTTTTGTTACTTATAAAATTCTCATTGAGTTTTTAAAAGTTTGTGTATAAGAGGTTTGAAACATTTCAAAATATGGTTTAAGGTCTACTGATGATTTGATATTAGCAACAATGAAATGCATGTACAGAGCAGCCTCGTTGAACGCAACCCTCGATATGCGCAACCCCTCGCTTAACGCAACACCCAATTTCTTAACATTGGTGACTCTGTAAACGCAACTTTTCAAAAAACAAAGCCTCAATTAACGCAAGTTTGCAGAACAAGTAAGGCTTTTTTTGTTTTTTTAGTTTGGTTTTTGATAAATAAATTCAAAACTAAAACGTGTTTGTAAAATCTTATGCTTACGTGCTATAGTCTTTCTGATTTACCGTTATTCTAAGAATGACAAATATTTTTTTTCTTTCTTTTTCCCTTAAAAATCTTTAACTCGATAACAACCATCAGTACAAATTAAAATACATACATTTGATTGTGTACTTTATTAATTTTTTATTAGATGTATGTTTTGTTTTTCTGTTTTTATTCATTATTTTAATCAAATAAATACGATTATTAAAAGCTAACCTTAGCTATTTTTTTATAAAATTCTTGATTGGTTTAAAATGAGCTTTTAAATAGAAAAATATGACTAAAAATTTGTGACTTGGTTTGCGCAACAACTCAGTTATCGCAGCAGCCCAAAATTTCTATTGGTTACGTTCACCAAGGTTGCACTGTATATAGACTAGCTAAAAACCCTCAACAAACAAAACTTTTTTAAAATCATTGAAAGAAGATATCGAGGCAATGTCGATTAATAAATTTAAAAAATACTTAATTAAGATTTAAAGATATTTTCCGTTTTGCCTTATTAAATACTTTTATTGTCACCCAAAGGGCGTCTATTTGTATAAAGGTTGTAAAGAAAATAAAATAGATTCATATCGAATTATATAATTTGTTTGTTGGGATTTTTAAATGAGTTTCGAAACCTACTATGCTTATTTATACTTTTGTAATTTTTAAAATTCTCATTGGTTTTTTAAAAGTTTGTGTATAAGATAAGAGGTTTGAAACATTTCAAAATATGGTTTAAGGTCTACTGATGATTTGGCATTAGCACAAATGAAATGCATGTATATAGACTAGCAAAAGAACCAACAACAAACAGTTCAAACGTTTATTAGCAAGTGATGAAAGAATTAACAAAAGTAGAAAACAAGAAATAAGCGAGAAAAAAAACATAGTAGTATAATATTGGTATTGTTACCAGAGTTGTATTCAAATGCAATTTAGTTTCCAATACTCCTCCTCAACGCCAATATTTATGCTGATGTAGATGAATTATTTTAAGCGTAAGCCCAAAAGCTTACACAAACTTTCGTGGGTAATCTTCTGCCGGTTTTTGGTCATTATATCTGCAATCATATCATTTGTGTGGCAATACTTCAGATTTATTTGTCCTTTCACATAGAGATCCCTAACGTGATGATATTTGATATCTATGTGCTTACTGCGGGCGTGATAGATTGAGTTTTTAACAAGTTGCAGTGCTCCCGTATTGTCACAATGTATTTCTAAGACCTTTTTGTTATGCAAACCAATTTCATTAATTAATTTACTGATATATGTCGCTTCTTTGGCTGCCGAAGATAACGCCATATATTCATTCGGCTTCAGTACTCGATAGGACCACGGATTTTTGTTTGCGGCTTTCCCATGAAAATGCTGCACCTGCTAGATGGAAGGTGTAGCCTGTTTACGATTTGCGGTTGACTGCATCTCCACCCCAATCCGCATCAACATAACATCTAACTAGATCACCAGTTTTACAGCACTTGAGCTGCATATATTTTGTTTTGTTTAAGTATTTCAAAATTCTTTTCAAAGCTGTAAAGTGTTCCATGTGTGGATCACAATTTTTTTTGTGATAGCTTTGCGACTGAAGGTATGATATCAGGACTAATGCTCAAGCCTATATACATAAGAGACCCGATGAACGATTGGTATTCAACAGGTATCCATACCATGCCGCTTTAATAACTGATCTATGTTCATCTTCTGACTAATTGCAATCGAACCGGTGAGTCCATCTCTTTCAACTTCAATGTTTAAGAAATGGCTCACTGGCTCTTTGTCCACAACCTGAATTCTTTTTGATATTTCACGCTTAATATAATTCATATCGTCGATATTTGTGCACGCTATTAACATATCATCTACATAGACTGCGATTATGTTAATTCTGTTGTCAATTCTCTTTATATACAAGCATGGTTCACTCTCACACGCATAAAAACCAATATCATTCAAAATAGAATTCAGTTTACGGTTCCACTGGCGGCCTGATTGTTTGAGTCCGTATAAGGCTTTTTTCAACTTCATTACGTGATGTGGTCGACTCTTGTCCTGAAATTTTTCAGGTTAGTGAATATATACTTCATCGTCTAATTCGCTATTTAAATTGCCATCGAAACTGCTAATGCAAACACCATTCTTATTGTCTCGTACCTTACGACAGGGGAAAATGTTTCGCCGTAATTGACTCCGTACACCTGTGAACATCCTTTTGCCACCAAACGAGCTTTAAATCTTTATATCTATCGTTTTTGCTCCTTTTTAATGAAAAAACCCATCGACAGCCGATTGCCTAATGCCCACTAGGAAGTTCAACCAAATCCCAAGGCTCATTTTTTATAAGTGCGTAGTATTCACTTTCCATCGCATTTCACCAAAAATCGGTATATTTATTATATAGATCATCATTTACACTCTTAGGAACTTCTATGTTTTCGGAACACATAAACATGTTATATACCTTGCGAGGCCTACCAGGTGCACCATTACGATCTATTCTCGGCCTCCCTGGTTTTCGTCTAGCTTCCTCAAAACCATGAAAATCATCTGCCGATTCATCATCACTCGCATCCCACATGCCGATTCCATCGTCTGTGGTTTTATTACTGCCACCGTCAATATTCACTATTACATTTTCATCATATGCCTTATCATTTTCTATTGTGTTCGTTTCTGGCACTATATTAAGGTCAACATAAGCGTTGTTTTTTGTTTCTACAAAATAAACGTCTCTGCTTACGATCAGTTTTCCCGTAGACTTCTCATATAATCGATAAACCTTGGATGTTTTGGAATAACCGACCATAACGTATTCGTTGCCCTTTGGTTTGAACTTACTACGTTGTTTCTTGTCCAGTGCTATAGCAACTGACCCAAATGTTTTTAAATGTTTGACTATGGGCTTATGTCCAAACCAAATTTCATACGGTGTTATGTCATTCAATGCTTTCGTCCGAGATCGATTCCGCAAATATGCCGCGGTATTAATAGCTTCGGCCCATAGATTTTCAGCAATATTTCCAGCATGCATCTTTCCATTTCTACTAGCGTGCGGTTGTATCTCTCCGCAACGCCGTTTTGATGGGGAGTATAGGGCACGGTTAACTGACGAACGATCCCATTTTCTTTTAAAAAGCCATCAAAAATATTGTTCACAAACTCTGTGCCGTTATCGCTGCGTAATATTTTAATTTTACGTTCAACTTGTTGCTCAACCATGGATTTAAATTCCCTAAATCGATCAAAAACCTCCGATTTACTTTTTAAAAAGTAGACAAACACGTAACGGCTCTTGTCATCAATGAACGTAAGCAAATATTTCGCACCACCATGGGATGAGATGTTCATAGGGCCGCACACATCGGAATGTATAATTTCCAGCAAGTCATTTGCTCTTTTTTTTTTTTTGAGCAGTCAAATGGCCTGACAGTACATTTGCATTTTAAGCAAACGTTGCAGCTAATGTCTTTAGGAATCTTCAAATTCAACCCCTGTACCATATTTTTGTTTATCAATTGCCGCAAACTGGCAAAATTCATGTGGCCAAATCGATAATGCCATTTCATCACCTCATCAGTAGTGCCACATGAAAAAAACATTTATTATTTATGTTACTTAAAAATAGGCCGCCAACCCTTTTAGCTTTTAATAAGACCTTACCGCCTTTAATAACCATTGCCTCCTCACTACTAAATTTTATCACACAACCATTGCTTACAGCTTTACCAACCGACACGAAATTGCATTGCAAACAGGGTACATAGAGAACTTTTTTTAAAGTTATATCAAACTCCTTTATATATACATCGCCTATACCCTCTGTCCGAATTTTATTACCACCACCGAGTATAATTTCTTCTATATGATCGTCAAAGTTCTTGAACATATTGCGGTCGCAACACAAATGTGCTGACGCCCCGCTGTCGACGCACCAAAAATTCTGTCGCAGCGTATGTTCATTTGAAATAGAAAAGACTCGATCTTTTTCATTTTCTTTCAGCTTTGCTTTCACATTTTTTTCTTTGCACTGTGCTGCATAGTGACCATTTCTACCACAACTAAAACATTTAAAATTTGATTTTTTAAGAACGTTATTGTTTTTGTTGCTACATGCGTTTCCTTGATTTTGCTTATCTTTATTCTCTCTCGCCATAAAAACCTATACACTACTGTCCTCATGTGCATTTTCATTGTTCCTTGCTTTTCGGCGCTCACCGTCTTCAATTAATTTAACTTTTAACGTAGATAAATTTGGAAGTTCATCTCTTGCCTCGAGAGCCACGACCAGGTTTTCAAACGATTGAGGTAGGCTAGCGAGCAACATAATGACGTACAGCTCCTCCTGGAGAGTGACACCCGTATCCGCCAATTTATCTACAAACGAAGCAAAGTTACATATGTATTGCTGAACACACTCGTCGTCTGACATACGCATTTGCAAGTTGCTTAAACAACGTGACTTTACGTACGGGACCTTTCGGGCGGTGTACTTCTTCCAAGGCATTCCAGGTATCTTTCGATGTTTCGCAATTTTTTATGTGCGCTATTTGTATTGGAGTCGAACACAATATTAAAGTGGCTGTTGCCTTCTCATCTTTACCAACCCATTCCCCTACCGCAGCAGCATTTGTGGCGCTTGGTTGAGGCTTTGTCATGCTTCCTGACACAACAGACCACAAATCTTGATGTATGAGCACACTTTTCACCTGTAGACTCCACGAGTCATAATTTGTGTCATCTAATTTCTGTATGTTAAACATAGATGCCATTTTCTCAAATTTTCCAAAAACAATTAGCACTTACATATATGGCACTGGGCTCATAACCTGTTAGAATTCGATGTACGAAGTAAAAGAAAAAAAGCAGTTGCTTACAGTTCAAACGTTTATTAGCAAGTGATGAAAGAATTAAAAGTAGAAAACAAGAAATAAGCAAGAGAAAAAACATAGTAGTATAATATTGGTATTGTTACCAGAGTTGTATTCAAACACAATTTAGTTTCCAATAATTCCAAAGGAACAAGAAAAAAATTAACATCAATTAATTTCAACTTACACGGCAGATCAGAAACAACGTTGTTTTTCGGGAGCCGCTACACTCCCATCATCAGTGTTCATGTGTGTTTCCATGTATCCGCTATGTTGAATGTGATTTTAAATTTGTATTTATACAAATAATGACTCGAAAAAGGATACGAGAGTTATTTGTATTATGGAAGGTACAAAACTTCACCACTATCAATATTCAAATTTTACCATCATTAATTAACGTTGAATTAAACCATGGTTACACGTTGGTCTTATCTGATTTTTCTTTTAATTGTTTGGTTTCACGCTGCAATTACACATGCAAGTAGTGGCATGCCATTGATGTATGTATATACAGGATGTCAAGAATGAGTTTACACACAAGAAAAATTTATATATTTTACACTTTATTAGCAATATAAGTATACTTGTTTTTTATATACCATAATTTTTTTATTTATTGTAATTATTTACATATTTACAAGGATATTAAACGAAAAAATTTATCAAATTCAGTTCAAAACAAACAAAAATAAAGCAAAAATAAATATTACTCAAATTGGGTAATGTCAAATAACTTTTTACACAAAATTAAAAATTTACTTTTCTATCAGTTTAAGTTACTTAAAAATTCATAAAATTTTTTTTTAATATTTAGTATGGCCACCATTGGCATCTACCACACATTTTAGGCGCTTGTTCATTGAACTAACCAGTTTTTTCATATCATAATTGGCAGGTATATTCTGCCACTCTTCTAATATAGCAGTTTTTAGAGCTGCTTTGCTTGTTGGCTTACGTTTAGCGACTCTCCTTTTCAAATATACCCACAAATTTTCAATGGGGTTTAGGTCGGGACTTTGAGCAGGGGTATCTATAACTTTCCCACAGTTATAAAGGAGCCACATACGAACCATATGGGATTTATGTTTAGGATCGTTGTCCTGGTAAAATTTGAATTGAGGGATGCTATCTCTTATAAACCCGAATTTTTCAGCACTGCTTGTCAAATGTTTCTTCAAAATGTCTAAATATTGGCGTGCATCCATCGTTGATTCTATAAACGCTATGTCTCCAACACCTTTGGTCGAGATGCATCCCCAAACCATTATCGAAAGTTTTCCAAATTTCGTAGTTGAGATTATGTTGCGGTTTTCTAGCGATGTTAAGGGCTTGCGCCATACTTTTGTTGGCCCATCATTGTAGTACAGCATAATCTTCGTTTCGTCGTAAATAACGTTGTCCCAATATTCGGTTGGCTGTGCAATGTTCAAAGTGGCAAAGGAAAGTCGTTTTTCTATATTTAAAGCTGAAAGCATAGGTTTTTTCGTGCTACTCTTGACGAGTACTTGTTGCTTAATAATTGTTTCATGAGAAACGATAGTGCCGCATTCTTCCTGGAGCTCTCTAGCAATTTTTCTTGTCGAAATTTGGGGGTTTTGAATAATTTTTCTAATAATTACGCGCTCCTCACGTTTATTTATTTTTCGTTTTGGACCACCACCTCTCCTTAACTCCAATCTATTCTCGTTTTCTGCGCGTTTTATAATATTGTAAATTGTTTTACGACACACTGAAAACGTTTCTGATAACTCGCTCACGCTTTTTCCCAGGTGCAGATTGTAATAAATTAACTGAATTACATTATAAGTTAACCTTTTTCCTGGCATATTAAATATGATAGTTTTTAAATAAACGATGCGCGCAAAACAAAAACTGGTTGACAAGTAATTTAAAAATATACAGAAATCAACCACGCACATTAAAAATAACGGGAAATACACAGTTGACTTTGTTGTTAATGAAGAAAAGAGTAAAACAAAAAATGTGTAAACAGTTGCTTGACACTAACAAAATTAAGTAACAATGGTTTTTGTTGTACTTTTTTCTTATTTTACGCAAGCCTTGAAAAATTTTTGTCGTAAATGTTTCTACGTATTGCATATAATGACAGTAAATCAAAAAATCTGTGTAAAAACACAAGATCTCTAATTTTTGGCTAACGATGTAAAAAAATTGATTTATTTTTAGTGTGTACTCATTCTTGACATACTGTATATTACCAACGAAAAATTTTTCGAAAAACCCGAAACTCTTGCTTTTGCATTTACACATGCGAGTGCAAGTTCATTCTTTAAATGTCGTGGAAGGGTAAACTTGAGAACATTTTTTCAATTGCTTCCATTTTAACTTTTTGTTTTGTTTAAAAAGTAGAGTTACCGACTTAATCATATACATAGATACATTTTTGGGGAAACGGTTAACATTTATTATTATTACTTTAATGATATTAATGCTCTGTAATTTACACACTGGCGTTTTATATGTGGCTTAATTCTTCAGTTTTCATGAATAACAGCCTATGTTAAATTTTTCTCACTTCAAATTAATGAAATACTTTTTTAAAAAGTAAAATAAAATTTTGAAAAATGGGGACCAATATCACTTTTTTTCTAACAGTACAACACAACTTCTACATTTTCCAACACTAACGTAGTAACATCGGCTTTCTGAAAAATGTCCTTCATTTTTAAAAAGACATACATCATATTATCTGAACACACTTGAAACTTATATTTTGATATTTGTTTAGTTAATAACAAATCACAATCGCTTGTGTTTGGTTCTTTTTGTTCTTTTCAAATTGCTGTGGGATCTGATCTATAGGAAAATATGTAGTAAAAATAATTTTGAATATTGTCATAACCTTCAATACTAAGATCGTAGCTTCAAAAATAACTTATTTTGCATCCCTGTAAAATTTGATTTTTAGACATACGCTGTTATTTAGCAAATTTAGCTGCCATTGCGATAAATATGGATATATGGAGTTTTTCGAACTGGCAGTGGCATGTGTAAACGCTTTTACTTTTATTGTTTTTTTCAATATTAATTACGAAAGAAACTTCCTTTAGAATTTACTGGGACAGGCAGTTAATAAATACAGTTTTAAGTTTAACTTAGAAACACCAAACAAGAAATTTTATTTAAAGGAAAAATGCAAATTGGTTAATTAATCGGAACAGAAAATGGTTGATCGAAAAGTCGATTTTCTGTTTTTTTACGATTCACTACTGGATGCAATATTGGCAATAGAATGAAGATGAAGTCCATAGTGCATAAGGTTGTCAGATATGTCCGTGGGCTCAGATTACTAGTTCATGTCTCATACCTACCTTGATGATTTTCTTAATATGTCATTTAATAGCAACCTCAAATTTCGATTACTCATATACCTTTTTGAAATTATTAAGTTTCAAAGTTGTACAATTGGTCTCGTTTACTAGGTCTATTAGAAATACCTAAATTTGTATTCCTCGTATTTATAAATCAACTTACGAGCATTCTTTTAGAATGTTTTGCAATGGCTCCGATATCATATAAGCGGAACCTTATGGACTTATTTTCCAGTTTTAGACACTAATTATAAAAGGGCTTAAATTTTGTTATAGTATTTAGTTATCCTCTTATTTGATGGTGTTGTGGAATACTGGTGATGAGGTATTTGGACTTTTTGAATTAATTTGTATATATATACATATATACATATATATATATATATATATATATAAACTTTTTATTTTATATGTACATATATTCGCTGTTTTGATTGTAATACGAAATTTAATGGTCAAAAGGTTATTGTATTATAAATGGATTAAATAAATAAAAGGAAAATATTTTTTAATTACTAGTGTTATTGTATTATAAATGGATTAAATAAATAAAAAAAATATTTTTTTAACTACTAATGACCCATTCAATACTATGAAACGAAAAGAAGATGCTATATCTAACGCCTGAATTAAGAACCGTTTTTAGCAATTCCAAGCCAATGTGCGTCGGAGCGAAAACAATAAGGTTTCTCTGTCATACTTTTTGTGCACGGTGCCTAAAATTTAGTTGAATGAGGTGAAGTTAACACATATTTTAAAAATTTTAATTTTTATTCATCTTACTTTAATCTATCAGAGAAGACGAATTTCAGTATGTTTTATGAAAATTGATAACGATGAAGCGCATATGGAGAAAAAAGATTTTTAGTATAAAAAGAACCTTTAGCAATAAACAAAAACTGCATAATCACTTTATTACTTTGTAATACATATTTATGTATATTTAGGTCTAAAAGGCTTTGTATTACATTACTGAGAACAAGTCTAGTTTAGTGACACAGCTCCAAAAAGGAAAAAATATATATAGAGTTGTAGAAAATGGTGAAATAAGAAGAAAATGTTAAATAAAAAATTGGGGGAAACGTTCCCGAGTTATGGGCCTCCGAAGTTTCCATATATATATACATACGTGATTTTCCACTGCATTTATAAACGTATTTGGCCAATATTGATATCATTTTAAAGCTTTTGAAGAGTTCTTTTAGAGTGTACAAGATTTAATGAAAATATTTAACTCTTGAGTTCTCAATACAATTTATACAAAATTTTATGCGAAAATGTTACGATTGTGCTAAGTAAGTATGTAGTTAGGTAAGTATGTAGTTTATTCAAATAAAAGGATTTTGTAATCTATGGTATAACAAACACCGGCTTCGCTAACGAAAGCATTT
The DNA here is from genome assembly GCA_956483585.1 of Gymnocheta viridis. Classification (NCBI taxonomy): domain Eukaryota; kingdom Metazoa; phylum Arthropoda; class Insecta; order Diptera; family Tachinidae; genus Gymnocheta; species Gymnocheta viridis. The sequence continues at coordinate 80,903,851 of OY101441.1, read as the reverse complement.
TTGCATAGCCGGCCGTCGGCCGGGCTTAAGGATTTTCTCCTCCATGTACAACGAACACCGGCTTCGCTAATTAAAGCATTTTTGGATAGCCGGCCTTCGGCCGGGCTTAAAGATGTTCTCCTCCATGTATAACGACCTCAGGCTTCGCTAACTAAAGCATTTTCGCATAGCCGGCCTTTGGCCGGGCTTAAGAATTTTCTCCTCCATGTATAACGAACACCGGCTTCGCTAATTAAAGCATTTTTGAATAGCCGGCCTTCGGCCGGGCTTAACGATTTTCTTCTCCATGTATAACGAACACCTGCTTCGCTATCTAAAGCATTTTCGCATAAATTTTGTATATTCTAAATGAACTCTTCAAAAGCTTTAAAATATCAATATTGGTCATATACGTTTATATATGCAGTGGAAAATCACATATATATGTATATGGAAACTTCAAAGGCCCATAACTCGGGAACTATACGTTTCCCCCAATTTTTTATTTTACATTTTCTTCTTTTTTTCTTATTTCAGTATTTTCTACACCCCTATATATATTTTTTTCATTTTGGAGCTGTGTCACTAAACTAGACTTAAGCCCATTACTGAATAAATAAATAAATAATCAATAAAGACCAAACAGGAATAATAAGTATATGTTACCTCTTGTGGTTTCATGTTCAAGACTTTCGTAATGCGTCCCTGCATTATAAGAAAATTGGGATTATTGACATTAAGCTGCACAGAGCAAAAAAAATCTGAAACTTTTTTATTTTGAACCAACTTTCCATTTATTAGATATTTATTTTTTCCACCAACAACAATTTGTCTTGTCACCGATATTTCTCTACATTTCTCATATCCCAGTGGACATTGACAGGGATTGCTGTTATCAAATATTACCGTAACGGTTGCCTTGGTAATGCCAGCCTGACCGCTCTTATATACTAAATCCTGAAGAGATGTTGCTCTTACTTGACCCAAATTCATTATGCCCAAAACGAAACATATAGAGTCCAATATATTTGATTTTCCCGTTCCATTTAAACCTGTGATGGCAGTGAACTCTGGATCAAAACCATGAATTTCCGTTCGCTTGCCATACGACTTAAAACCATCTATTACCACTGACTTTATATACATCTTATTTTATTTTTAGTATCCTGCGGTATAACTTTTTTCGTAGCACAAGTTTTACAACATAAAGCTTAAACTGAAAAACGCAATGCGTCAGTAATAAAGAGCGAAGCCGATTAGCTGGCTCAGCCGACAAAAATTAGTTTTTCTTGCTCTCTTGCCGCCGCCAGGATCAGGGCTAATGAACAAAGCACACAGTGTTGACAGAGGTGAGAGTAGCGGAAAACTATATAAGCTTATTTTCCGACTCCCACTATACGCACAAGCAACGAAAAAGAAATTGAAAAATATTTTGCATTCTTTGTGGTTTTTATATTTGTATTAACTTATTTTACACAAACTGCTTTGTGGTATTTTATTCTACAAAACATCTCCCAACACGGAATGATTGATTTTTGCATATCCCACAAACTAATAAGCATATTGAAGCTATGTAAAACCTTGCTATTCACAAAACACGAAGCTCACACAAACCACAATTTTTCCAAAATTATATTACAATTTTATTCTTTTTTTCTTTTGTTTATTTTCACTTCTTCGCAGCATTAAGGTGATATATTTGTGTCTTTCTTCAACCACCAGTAATATAGCTGATTTGGATCATTTGCAAATGTCACATTTTACATGTCTGTTGGTAGCATGATAGATTAATACGGGTAGTGTCGAAGCGTTAACAGTCATTTTTATACCCTTCACCAAAAAATTTGGAACGGGGAAATATAGGTTTCTCATTCCGTATGTAATTTCTTCATTATTCATTTAAGAAGCCATAAAGTATATATATTCTGGATCCTTATAGATAGAGAAGTCGAATGAGCGATGTCCGTCTACTATATTTTGGTGTAAGTAGAATTAAGGCCTCACACAACATAGAGACATAAATTTTATACCATTCTCTTGGAATTTTTCATAAAATTGTTTGGTTTGAAAATAACAAAACTCGGTAAAATAATTAATGAGATATAGCCAAAAGACTTTTTTTGTTACATACATATATTTCCAATTGTGTTGTTTTTTATGGCCCTGACTGTCCTACGGTCAATTTTATGAAGCAGATCTTTTGTATGGAGTTCTACGAAGGCTTAGGCTGAAAATAATTGAACTCGGTCCATTAACGACTAAAATATGGGCAAAAAATTGTATTCGAAATAATTTTACTTTAAAATTTTTTTGAAAAAGTTGCGTTGGGAGTCATACCTACAACCCACTGGTGGGTAATCACAAGCGCTTCTTATGCACCACAGAGCAGCTGTATTTTTCACAGTAGTTTACGCGTTTAAGTACATAATATATGTATCTTATTTATTATAACATACTAATGGCCAGTTTATGACTTCTTATATAAATACGCATTTAGTTAATTGTCATTTAAATTTAAGTTGCATTTAAATACAGTTTCAGTTTTTCAGTGATAAATTATTGTTTATTTTTAATTACGATAAAAATGTGGCAGCATCACGAAATTCTCTCAATTCTTTTTGGAGAAGCAGCTGTTGAACAAAATTAAAGAAAAATTTCTAATGTGAATTCTTTTTCAGGCTGAAAATAACAACATTAATAGGCTGCTGCAATGTTTTTAAAGTGTAAGACAATTAAGAAAGAAGATATAAAAGAATAATATTAATAAAAGAAGTCCAAATTGCACCCCAAAAGAAGTTGATTTTTCAATGGCCGCAAATATTTTGTTTACTTTGTTGTGCGAAACAACAACAAGGTAGCAAAACCATATGTTCGTGTATGTATGTGTGCACAACTTAAATAGAACTTAAATCAGCATGGTTGGTCATTTAAATATTATTTAAGCTTCATTTGAATTTGTACTGCAAAACTTTATTTCGTATTTAAATAGAACTTAAATATAAATACCATTTAAATACGAAGTCATAAACTGGCCCTAAGTGGCAATTAGCTAAATGCCATTTAGCTAATTGCCACTTAAATTTAAGTTGCATTTAAATACAGTTTGAGTTTTTCAGCGTGAAATTATTGTTTGTATTTAATTACGATAAAAATATGGCAGCCTCAAGGAATTCTCTCAATTTTCTCAGAGAAACAGCTGTTGAACAAAATTAAAGAAAAATTTCTAATGAGAATTCTTTTTCAGGCTGAAAATAAAAACAATGATAGGTTGCTGCAATGTTTTAAAAGCTTAAAACAATTTTAAAAACCATAAAAAAGAATAATATTAATAAAAGAAGTCCAAATTTCACTCCAAAAGATGTTGATTTTTCAATGGCCGCAAATTTTTTGTTTACTTTGTTGCGCGATACACCAACACGCAAGCAAAAACATATGTTTAAATGGAATTTAAATGCAGAAGAATGGTCATTTAAGTTTCATTTAAATGTCACATAATTTTGTACTGAAAAAATGAAATTGGTACTTAGTGGCATTTAAAGATAAATGACACTTAAATAATTAGTCAATTATTGGGCCTAAGAAAGTCAACTACAAGGCAAAAATTAAAAGTAAACAAAAATGGAAAACTGCTTGATCTCAAAGCCAACGGCTTTGGAAAAAGCAAGAGAGTATGAAATATTTGGAATAATTAAAAATCAGAGATGGAATTTCGTACTAACCGAAATTGATTTAACTTGTAAGAAATGAATAAGTTGCACTTTTCGTATTCTAATTCGTTAAATAATACGGTTAAATAGTTGATTTTCCTAGTTACTAGTATCCACCGTCAAAAGTGGTAAAATCGAACAAAGAACGCTGATGAGATGGTGTAGCGACCTCGAAATCAGTACTGATCTGTTCTGCTAGTCTGATGAATAAATCGTTTCAAATAAAATAGTACTCTCTTAATAAAATATAATGAATTTATCTAAATATAATTTCTTAAATTAAGAAGATATGGGTAAACTCAGATTTGAACTTAAGCCAAAAATTTTCATTTCAATGAAAACGTAATATTTTAAGTTTTCACACGTTATAATAAATAGAAATAAAATTTATTAAAATAAAAGTATTCTTAGTTAATATTATTTTTCGTTTACTGTTGAAGGCGAATATATCTGACAAAATAACGGCTAAGTCTAAAATTTCACCCACTATTTACTAACAATAAAATTACACTAATGACATTGATGTGACTTACACTATCCCAAATATTCCTGGACTTTATCATACAGGAAAGGCGAACAAACAAACATAAACTAAACTATTAATTCCCTATTTGAGAGAGCTCTCTAAAGTGGTTTCTTTTACTTAAAAAACTTATTATTTATTATAAATTTAGTATATTTTTACTTTACACGCGACCTGGCAGTTTTGGGCTAACACTATTATCTCCAAATTATAACACCACCCAATAACACTAACAAATTACTTATAATTATACTATACTTTAAACATTTGCTTTTAAATTTTTATATTAATGTACCGGAAATCACTTTTTATATGTTTACGGATTTATAACTTTTTTCTTTTATATGCAGGTAGTTTTTTTCTTTATTAAGAAATTTGTTACTTTCTTTTTCGCAATTATTTAACGTTACTGTATGTAATAATTTAAGTATTTTATTTACCGTTCCGCACTAACGCAATTTTCTTCTATATATTTTATTATTTTACATATACATATATATTTGTATCTCACCAAACAACAATTTTCCTTCCTTTCCTGGCGCCTTGGCTGACCATTAAATAAATTATTTTAAGTTGCTCCGGACACACACCACCGCAATCGGGCCTCTACCAAAACCTCCGGTCTATGGTTGGCAGATATAATGTTGTTTAAAACAAACTCCTTAAATTGTTTAGCTAGGCCCCACAAGAATTCCTGGGCTTTTGCTTGGCTATTTCTTCCTTCAATTCCGGTATAATATTTCCTCAGTAAAATCAGCTTTTCCTTTCTTTTAAGTTTTAAAAAATACAATTTTTATCTTCCACAAGGCAAGATCAACTTTTTTTCTCGGCTGTTCTCAATTCAATCTCCTGCTTTTTCATTTTCAACTTAACACTACCTCTAAGTAACGAATTCGCCCTAAAGTTTTTGTAGTTCTGTCGTTACTCCCTTTTTACCTCTCTCGCCATTTACAATAATCTTTTCTTTCCTACCTATGCGAAGTCTCTAACGGTTACACGCAATTCAACTCACACGACATACTAATTTCCCCAACGTTAGGCTAATGAACTCCGCCATTATGACCCTGAACTCAGACATGCACTTTCAGTTTTAAATTTTATTTACATATATATTTAAACTAATACAACATTGACCTTGAGACAAATAATAAGCTAAGCAAAAACCTATAACTCACTACAACAACTATTTTTGACAAACAAACTGGTTATAACCATACATACATTTGGCCTCATTAACAGGTCACCATAAAAAATGAAGCGATCCTCACCACAAAAAATCCTATTGTTTACTTTATATTCTTATTTTTATTGTACCTTCTGCCCCACCTCCTCCTTTTATTATCGCCACTCTTTCATTTCAATTTGCACATTGAACATAGCTACTCATTCAGTATGGCAATTTCGCAAACCTAAACACATCTAAATAAATAACAACACACATACGCTACACAATATTGGAAATTATTCCCAAAATTTATTTAAAAAAAATCATATAATTGGCAATCGGCAGCCAAAAGTCTTGAAAAAATCTCTAAAATGCCAAAAATTCTTAAAAATATGCGAACATCAGAAAAATTTTATGATTCAATATTGATTAAAAAACAGCAAAATTATAGAGTAAAAAAACTTACAACATATCATTTCCATTGTGAAAATTAAACTTTTATTAAAAACTATTTTGTATTTGGAATAGAAAAATTAAAATGCATTTTGTATAATATTGGAAAAAACGCAAAAATAAAAAATATATATTATAAATGAGATTGTGCCGTGGTTTTTTAAATAAATTGTGGAACCCACTTTTTTAAATAAAAAGTAAAAGTAAAAAAATAACTAAAATGTTTCAAAAATTCTTAAAAAATATAAATTATTGTGGTTCAGGATTCGAAACCGTGCCACCGGGTAGGGTGCGGTTTCAAATCCTGAACAACAAAATGGTATTTTTTTAGTTTTGGATTCATTTTTAGTTATTTTTATTACTTTTACCTTTTATTTGAAAAAGTCCTTTTTTAAAGGAATTTTCTGTAGTGTGTGCCCGAACAGTCCCATTGTAAGACTTGGCAGTCGTCTATATATGGTAACGTCATATTATATGTATGTAGAAGTAATAAAAATAACTAAAATGTATCAAAAATTCTTTAAATAATAAATAAATTATTGTAGTTCAGGATTCGAAACCGTGCCACCGGGTAGGGTACGGTTTCAAATCCTGAACAACAAAATGCTATTTTTTTTTAATTTTTGATTCATTTTAGTTATTTTTATTACTTTTAATTTTTTATTTGAAAAAGTTCTTTTTTTTAAGTATTTTCTACAGTGTGTGCCCGAACAGACCCATTGTAAGACTTGACTGTCGTCTATATATGGCAACCTCATATTAAATGTTCACTGACGAGAAGAAATCAAACTTTAGGAAAATCAATTTTTTTTACACAGTTGCACAAAAAGTATGATTTTTTCTTACATTGGTATATTCGTAAAAACCAAAAGAATTAAACGAAAGAAAATTGTAATTTTTCACGTCGAGAAAAGTGTTACGCTCATAAAATGGTAACGCTTTGTTGTGCATTATAGCGGTTAGTACCAATCGATAGAGATTTAAAATACAATTTGTTGGTGCAGGATGTCACATTCTGAAATACTTGAATTCAGAAGTTATAGGCCATAAAACTTTTTCAAGTACAAATATTTTTAGGTTAAAAAATGCTGGTAATAGTGAAGGTAGTGTATTGGTAATAGAGTGCTAAACAATGTAAACAAGCAAATTTACAAAATTTTTAAAAAGTGTTACGCTCATAAAATGCTAACGCTTCGTTGTGCATTATAGCGGTTAGTACCAATCGATAGAGCTTGAAAATACAATTTGTTGGTGCCGGATGTCACTTTCTGAAATACTTGAATTCAGAAGTTATAGCCCATCAAACTTTTTTTAGGTCGAAAAAAGTGTTACGCTCATAAAATGGTAACGCTTCGTTGTGCATTATAGCGGTTAGTACCAATCGACAGAGATTTAAAATACAATTTGTTGGTGCCGGATGTCACATTCTGAAATACTTGAATTCAGAAGTTATAGGCCATCAAACTTTTTCAAGTACAAATATTTTTAGGTTAAAAAATGCTGGTAATAGTGAAGGTAGTATATTGGTAATAGAGTGCTAAACAGTGTAAACAAGCAAATTTACAAAATTTTTAAAAAGTGTTATGCTCATAAAATGATAACGCTTCGTTGTGCATTATAGCGGTTAGCACCATTCGATAGAGCTTGAAAATACAATTTGTTGGTTCCGGATGTCACTTTCTGAAATACTTGAATTCAGAAGTTATAGCCCATTAAACTTTTTTAGCTCGAAAAAAGTGTTACGCTCATAAAATGGTAACGCTTCGTTGTGCATTATAGCGGTTAGTACCAATCGATAGAGATTAAAAATACAATTTGTTGGTGCCGGATGTCACATTCTGAAATACTTGAATTCAGAAGTTATAGGCCATCAAACTTTTTCAAGTACAAATATTTTTAGGTTAAAAAATGCTGGTAATAGTGAAGGTAGTATATTGGTAATAGAGTGCTAAACAATGTAAACAAGCAAATTTACAAAATTTTTAAAAAGTGTTACGCTCATAAAATGCTAACGCTTCGTTGTGCATTATAGCGGTTAGTACCAATCCATAGAGCTTGAAAATACAATTTGTTGGTGCCGGTTGTCACTTTCTGAAATACTTGAATTCAGAAGTTATAGGCCATCAAACTTTTTCAAGTACAAATATTTTTAGGTTAAAAAATGCTGGTAATAGTGAAGGTAGTATATTGGTAATAGAGTGCTAAACAATGTAAACAAGCAAATTTACAAAATTTTTAAAAAGTGTTACGCTCATAAAATGCTAACGCTTCGTTGTGCATTATAGCGGTTAGTACCAATCCATAGAGCTTGAAAATACAATTTGTTGGTGCCGGTTGTCACTTTCTGAAATACTTGAATTCAGAAGTTATAGCCCATCAAACTTTTTTAGGTCGAAAAAAGTGTTACGCTCATAAAATGGTAACGCTTTGTTGTGCATTATAGCGGTTAGTACCAATCGATAGAGATTTAAAATACAATTTGTTGGTGCCGGATGTCACATTCTGAAATACTTGAATTCAGAAGTTATAGGCCATCAAACTTTTTCAAGTACAAATATTTTTAGGTTAAAAAATGCTGGTAATAGTGAAGGTAGTATATTGGTAATAGAGTGCTAAACAATGTAAACAAGCAAATTTACAAAATTTTTAAAAAGTGTTACGCTCATAAAATGCTAACGCTTCGTTGTGCATTATAGCGGTTAGCACCATTCGATAGAGCTTGAAAATACAATTTGTTGGTTCCGGATGTCACTTTCTGAAATACTTGAATTCAGAAGTTATAGCCCATCAAACTTTTTTAGGTCGAAAAAAGTGTTACGCTCATAAAATGGTAACGCTTTGTTGTGCATTATAGCGGTTAGTGCTAATCGATAGATATTTAAAATACAATTTGTTGGTGCCGGATGTCACATTCTGAAATACTTGAATTCAGAAGTTATAGGCCATCAAACTTTTTCAAGTACAAATATTTTTAGGTTAAAAAAGCTGGTAATAGTGAAGGTAGTATATTGGTAATAGAGTGCTAAACAATGTAAACAAGCAAATTTACAAAATTTTTAAAAAGTGTTACGCTCATAAAATGCTAACGCTTCGTTGTGCATTATAGCGGTTAGACCAATCGATAGAGCTTGAAAATACAATTTGTTGGTGCCGGATGTCACTTTCTGAAATACTTGAATTCAGAAGTTATAGCCCATCAAACTTTTTTAGGTCGAAAAAAGTGTTACGCTCATAAAATGGTAACGCTTCGTTGTGCATTATAGCGGTTAGTACCAATCGATAGAGATTTAAAATACAATTTGTTGGTGCCGGATGTCACATTCTGAAATACTTGAATTCAGAAGTTATAGGCCATCACTCTTTTTCTAGTACATATATTTTTAGGTTAAAAAATGCTGGTAATAGTGAAGGTAGTATATTGGTAATAGAGTGCTAAACAATGTAAACAAGCAAATTTACAAAATTTTTAAAAAGTGTTACGCTCATAAAATGCTAACGCTTCGTTGTGCATTATAGCGGTTAGTACCAATCGATAGAGCTTGAAAATACAATTTGTTGGTGCCGGTTGTCACTTTCTGAAATACTTGAATTCAGAAGTTATAGCCCATCAAACTTTTTTAGGTCGAAAAAAGTGTTACGCTCATAAAATGGTAACGCTTTGTTGTGCATTATAGCGGTTAGTGCTAATCGATAGATATTTAAAATACAATTTGTTGGTGCCGGATGTCACATTCTGAAATACTTGAATTCAGAAGTTATAGGCCATCAAACTTTTTCAAGTACAAATATTTTTAGGTTAAAAATGCTGGTAATAGTGAAGGTAGTATATTGGTAATAGAGTGCTAAACAATGTAAACAAGCAAATTTACAAAATTTTTAAAAAGTGTTACGCTCATAAAATGCTAACGCTTCGTTGTGCATTATAGCGGTTAGACCAATCGATAGAGCTTGAAAATACAATTTGTTGGTGCCGGATGTCACTTTCTGAAATACTTGAATTCAGAAGTTATAGCCCATCAAACTTTTTTAGGTCGAAAAAAGTGTTACGCTCATAAAATGGTAACGCTTCGTTGTGCATTATAGCGGTTAGTACCAATCGATAGAGATTTAAAATACAATTTGTTGGTGCCGGATGTCACATTCTGAAATACTTGAATTCAGAAGTTATAGGCCATCACTCTTTTTCTAGTACAAATATTTTTAGGTTAAAAAATGCTGGTAATAGTGAAGGTAGTATATTGGTAATAGAGTGCTAAACAATGTAAACAAGCAAATTTACAAAATTTTTAAAAAGTGTTACGCTCATAAAATGCTAACGCTTCGTTGTGCATTATAGCGGTTAGTACCAATCGATAGAGCTTGAAAATACAATTTGTTGGTGCCGGTTGTCACTTTCTGAAATACTTGAATTCAGAAGTTATAGCCCATCAAACTTTTTTAGGTCGAAAAAAGTGTTACGCTCATAAAATGGTAACGCTTTGTTGTGCATTATAGCGGTTAGTACCAATCGATAGAGATTTAAAATACAATTTGTTGGTGCCGGATGTCACATTCTGAAATACTTGAATTCAGAAGTTATAGGCCATCAAACTTTTTCAAGTACAAAAATTTTTAGGTTAAAAAATGCTGGTAATAGTGAAGGTAGTATATTGGTAATAGAGTGCTAACAATGTAAACAAGCAAATTTACAAAATTTTTAAAAAGTGTTACGCTCATAAAATGCTAACGCTTCGTTGTGCATTATAGCGGTTAGTACCCATCGATAGAGCTTGAAAATACAATTTGTTGGTGCCGGATGTCACTTTCTGAAATACTTGAATTCAGAAGTTATAGCCCATCAAACTTTTTTAGGTCGAAAAAAGTGTTACGCTCATAAAATGGTAACGCTTCGTTCGGCATTATAGCGGTTAGTGCCAATCGATAGATATTTAAAATACAATTTGTTGGTGCCGGATGTCACATTCTGAAATACTTGAATTCAGAAGTTATAGGCCATCAAACTTTTTCAAGTACAAATATTTTTAGGTTAAAAATGCTGGTAATAGAGTGCTAAACAATGTAAACAAGCAAATTTACAAAATTTTTAAAAAGTGTTACGCTCATAAAATGCTAACGCTTCGTTGTGCATTATAGCGGTTAGTACCAATCGATAGAGCTTGAAAATACAATTTGTTGGTGCCGGTTGTCACTTTCTGAAATACTTGAATTCAGAAGTTATAGCCCATCAAACTTTTTTAGGTCGAAAAAAGTGTTACGCTCATAAAATGGTAACGCTTCGTTGTGCATTATAACGGTTAGTACCAATCGATAGAGATTTAAAATACAATTTGTTGGTGCCGGATGTCACATTCTAGAAGTTATAGCCCATCAAACTTTTTTAGGTCGAAAAAAGTGTTACGCTCATAAAATGGTAACGCTTCGTTGTGCATTATAGCGGTTAGTACCAATCGATAGAGATTTAAAATACAATTTGTTGGTGCCGGATGTCACATTCTGAAATTCTTGAATTCAGAAGTTATAGGCCATCAAACTTTTTCAAGTACAAATATTTTTAGGTTAAAAAATGCTGGTAATAGTGAAGGTAGTATATTGGTAATAGAGTGCTAAACAATGTAAACAAGCAAATTTACAAAATTTTTAAAAAGTGTTACGCTCATAAAATGTTAACGCTTCGTTGTGCATTATAGCGGTTAGTACCAATCGATAGAGCTTGAAAATACAATTTGTTGGTGCCGGATGTCACTTTCTGAAATACTTGAATTCAGAAGTTATAGCCCATCAAACTTTTTTAGGTCGAAAAAAGTGTTACGCTCATAAAATGGTAACGCTTCGTTGTGCATTATAGCGGTTAGTACCAATCGATAGAGATTTAAAATACAATTTGTTGGTGCCGGATGTCACATTCTGAAATACTTGAATTCAGAAGTTATAGGCCATCAAACTTTTTCAAGTACAAAAATTTTTAGGTTAAAAAATGCTGGTAATAGTGAAGGAAGTATATTGGTAATAGAGTGCTAAACAATGTAAACAAGCAAATTTACAAAATTTTTAAAAAGTGTTACGCTCATAAAATGCTAACGCTTCGTTGTGCATTATAGCGGTTAGTACCAATCGATAGAGCTTGAAAATACAATTTGTTGGTGCCGGATGTCACTTTCTGAAATACTTGAATTCAGAAGTTATAGACCATCAAACTTTTTTAGGTCGATAAAAGTGTTACGCTCATAAAATGGTAACGCTTCGTTCGGCATTATAGCGGTTAGTGCCAATCGATAGATATTTAAAATACAATTTGTTGGTGCCGGTTGTCACTTTCTGAAATACTTGAATTCAGAAGTTATAGCCCATCAAACTTTTTTAGGTCGAAAAAAGTGTTACGCTCATAAAATGGTAACGCTTCGTTGTGCATTATAGCGGTTAGTACCAATCGATAGAGATTTAAAATACAATTTGTTGGTGCCGGATGTCACATTCTGAAATACTTGAATTCAGAAGTTATAGGCCATCAAACTTTTTCAAGTACAAAAATTTTTAGGTTAAAAAATGCGGGTAATAGTGAAGGTAGTATATTGGTAATAGAGTGCTAAACAATGTAAACAAGCAAATTTACAAAATTTTTAAAAAGTGTTACGCTCATAAAATGCTAACGCTTCGTTGTGCATTATAGCGGTTAGTACCAATCGATAGAGCTTGAAAATACAATTTGTTGGTGCCGGATGTCACTTTCTGAAATACTTGAATTCAGAAGTTATAGCCCATCAAACTTTTTTAGGTCGAAAAAAGTGTTACGCTCATAAAATGGTAACGCTTCGTTGTGCATTATAGCGGTTAGTACCAATCGATAGAGATTTAAAATACAATTTGTTGGTGCCGGATGTCACATTCTGAAATACTTGAATTCAGAAGTTATAGGCCATCAAACTTTTTCAAGTACAAATATTTTTAAGTTAAAAAAGCTGGTAATAGTGAAGGTAGTATATTGGTAATAGAGTGCTAAACAATGTAAACAAGCAAATTTACAAAATTTTTAAAAAGTGTTACGCTCATAAAATGATAACGATTCGTTGTGCATTATAGCGGTTAGTACCAATCGATAGAGCTTGAAAATACAATTTGTTGGTGCCGGTTGTCACTTTCTGAAATACTTGAATTCAGAAGTTATAGCCCATCAAACTTTTTTAGGTCGAAAAAAGTGTTACGCTCATAAAATGGTAACGCTTTGTTGTGCATTATAGCGGTTAGTACCAATCGATAGAGATTTAAAATACAATTTGTTGGTGCCGGATGTCACATTCTGAAATACTTGAATTCAGAAGTTATAGGCCTTCAAACTTTTACAAGTACAAAAATTTTTAGGTTAAAAAATGCTGGTAATAGTGAAGGTAGTATATTGGTAATAGAGTGCTAAACAATGTAAACAAGCAAATTTACAAAATTTTTAAAAAGTGTTACGCTCATAAAATGCTAACGCTTCGTTGTGCATTATAGCGGTTAGTACCAATCGATAGAGCTTGAAAATACAATTTGTTGGTGCCGGATGTCACTTTCTGAAATACTTGAATTCAGAAGTTATAGCCCATCAAACTTTTTTAGGTCGAAAAAAGTGTTACCCTCATAAAATGGTAACGCTTCGTTGTGCATTATAGCGGTTAGTACCAATCGATAGAGATTTAAAATACAATTTGTTGGTGCCGGATGTCACATTCTGAAATACTTGAATTCAGAAGTTATAGGCCATCAAACTTTTTCAAGTACAAATATTTTTAGGTTAAAAAATGCTGGTAATAGTGAAGGTAGTATATTGGTAATAGAGTGCTAAACAATGTAAACAAGCAAATTTACAAAATTTTTAAAAAGTGTTACGCTCATAAAATGCTAACGCTTCGTTGTGCATTATAGCGGTTAGACCAATCGATAGAGCTTGAAAATACAATTTGTTGGTGCCGGATGTCACTTTCTGAAATACTTGAATTCAGAAGTTATAGCCCATCAAACTTTTTTAGGTCGAAAAAAGTGTTACGCTCATAAAATGGTAACGCTTCGTTGTGCATTATAGCGGTTAGTACCAATCGATAGAGATTTAAAATACAATTTGTTGGTGCCGGATGTCACATTCTGAAATACTTGAATTCAGAAGTTATAGGCCATCACTCTTTTTCTAGTACAAATATTTTTAGGTTAAAAAATGCTGGTGATAGTGAAGGTAGTATATTGGTAATAGAGTGCTAAACAATGTAAACAAGCAAATTTACAAAATTTTTAAAAAGTGTTACGCTCATAAAATGCTAACGCTTCGTTGTGCATTATAGCGGTTAGTACCAATCGATAGAGCTTGAAAATACAATTTGTTGGTGCCGGTTGTCACTTTCTGAAATACTTGAATTCAGAAGTTATAGCCCATCAAACTTTTTTAGGTCGAAAAAAGTGTTACGCTCATAAAATGGTAACGCTTCGTTGTGCATTATAGCGGTTAGTACCAATCGATAGAGATTTAAAATACAATTTGTTGGTGCCGGATGTCACATTCTGAAATACTTGAATTCAGAAGTTATAGGCCATCAAATTTTTTCAAGTACAAATATTTTTAGGTTAAAAAAGCTGGTAATAGTGAAGGTAGTATATTGGTAATAGAGTGCTAAACAATGTAAACAAGCAAATTTACAAAATTTTTAAAAAGTGTTACGCTCATAAAATGATAACGATTCGTTGTGCATTATAGCGGTTAGTACCAATCGATAGAGCTTGAAAATACAATTTGTTGGTGCCGGTTGTCACTTTCTGAAATACTTGAATTCAGAAGTTATAGCCCATCAAACTTTTTTAGGTCGAAAAAAGTGTTACGCTCATAAAATGGTAACGCTTTGTTGTGCATTATAGCGGTTAGTACCAATCGATAGAGATTTAAAATACAATTTGTTGGTGCCGGATGTCACATTCTGAAATACTTGAATTCAGAAGTTATAGGCCTTCAAACTTTTACAAGTACAAAAATTTTTAGGTTAAAAAATGCTGGTAATAGTGAAGGTAGTATTTTGGTAATAGAGTGCTAAACAATGTAAACAAGCAAATTTACAAAATTTTTAAAAAGTGTTACGCTCATAAAATGCTAACGCTTCGTTGTGCATTATAGCGGTTAGTACCAATCGATAGAGCTTGAAAATACAATTTGTTGGTGCCGGATGTCACTTTCTGAAATACTTGAATTCAGAAGTTATAGCCCATCAAACTTTTTTAGGTCGAAAAAAGTGTTACCCTCATAAAATGGTAACGCTTCGTTGTGCATTATAGCGGTTAGTACCAATCGATAGAGATTTAAAATACAATTTGTTGGTGCCGGATGTCACATTCTGAAATACTTGAATTCAGAAGTTATAGGCCATCAAACTTTTTCAAGTACAAATATTTTTAGGTTAAAAAATGCTGGTAATAGTGAAGGTAGTATATTGGTAATAGAGTGCTAAACAATGTAAACAAGCAAATTTACAAAATTTTTAAAAAGTGTTACGCTCATAAAATGCTAACGCTTCGTTGTGCATTATTTATAGCGGTTAGTACCAATCGATAGAGATTTAAAATACAATTTGTTGGTGCCGGATGTCACATTCTGAAATACTTGAATTCAGAAGTTATAGGCCATCACTCTTTTTCTAGTACAAATATTTTTAGGTTAAAAAATGCTGGTGATAGTGAAGGTAGTATATTGGTAATAGAGTGCTAAACAATGTAAACAAGCAAATTTACAAAATTTTGAAAAAGTGTTACGCTCATAAAATGCTAACGCTTCGTTGTGCATTATAGCGGTTAGTACCAATCGATAGAGCTTGAAAATACAATTTGTTGGTGCCGGTTGTCACTTTCTGAAATACTTGAATTCAGAAGTTATAGCCCATCAAACTTTTTTAGGTCGAAAAAAGTGTTACGCTCATAAAATGGTAACGCTTTGTTGTGCATTATAGCGGTTAGTACCAATCGATAGAGATTTAAAATACAATTTGTTGGTGCCGGATGTCACATTCTGAAATACTTGAATTCAGAAGTTATAGGCCATCAAACTTTTTCAAGTACAAAAATTTTTAGGTTAAAAAATGCTGGTAATAGTGAAGGTAGTATATTGGTAATAGAGTGCTAACAATGTAAACAAGCAAATTTACAAAATTTTTAAAAAGTGTTACGCTCATAAAATGCTAACGCTTCGTTGTGCATTATAGCGGTTAGTACCAATCGATAGAGCTTGAAAATACAATTTGTTGGTGCCGGATTTCACTTTCTGAAATACTTGAATTCAGAAGTTATAGCCCATCAAACTTTTTTAGGTCGAAAAAAGTGTTACGCTCATAAAATGGTAACGCTTCGTTTGGCATTATAGCGGTTAGTGCCAATCGATAGATATTTAATATAAAATTTGTTGGTGCCGGATGTCACATTCTGAAATACTTGAATTCAGAAGTTATAGGCCATCAAACTTTTTCAAGTACAAATATTTTTAGGTTAAAAATGCTGGTAATAGTGAAGGTAGTATATTGGTAATAGAGTGCTAAACAATGTAAACAAGCAAATTTACAAAATTTTTAAAAAGTGTTACGCTCATAAAATGCTAACGCTTCGTTGTGCATTATAGCGGTTAGTACCAATCGATAGAGCTTGAAAATACAATTTGTTGGTGCCGGATGTCACTTTCTGAAATACTTGAATTCAGAAGTTATAGCCCATCAAACTTTTTTAGGTCGAAAAAAGTGTTACGCTCATAAAATGGTAACGCTTCGTTGTGCATTATAGCGGTTAGTACCAATCGATAGAGATTTAAAATACAATTTGTTGGTGCCGGATGTCACATTCTGAAATACTTGAATTCAGAAGTTATAGGCCATCAAACTTTTTCAAGTACAAAAATTTTTAGGTTAAAAAATGCTGGTAATAGTGAAGGAAGTATATTGGTAATAGAGTGCTAAACAATGTAAACAAGCAAATTTACAAAATTTTTAAAAAGTGTTACGCTCATAAAATGCTAACGCTTCGTTGTGCATTATAGCGGTTAGTACCAATCGATAGAGCTTGAAAATACAATTTGTTGGTGCCGGATGTCACTTTCTGAAATACTTGAATTCAGAAGTTATAGACCATCAAACTTTTTTAGGTCGATAAAAGTGTTACGCTCATAAAATGGTAACGCTTCGTTCGGCATTATAGCGGTTAGTGCCAATCGATAGATATTTAAAATACAATTTGTTGGTGCCGGTTGTCACTTTCTGAAATACTTGAATTCAGAAGTTATAGCCCATCAAACTTTTTTAGGTCGAAAAAAGTGTTACGCTCATAAAATGGTAACGCTTCGTTGTGCATTATAGCGGTTAGTACCAATCGATAGAGATTTAAAATACAATTTGTTGGTGCCGGATGTCACATTCTGAAATACTTGAATTCAGAAGTTATAGGCCATCAAACTTTTTTAAGTACAAAAATTTTTAGGTTAAAAAATGCTGGTAATAGTGAAGGTAGTATATTGGTAATAGAGTGCTAAACAATGTAAACAAGCAAATTTACAAAATTTTTAAAAAGTGTTACGCTCATAAAATGCTAACGCTTCGTTGTGCATTTTAGCGGTTAGTACCAATCGATAGAGCTTGAAAATACAATTTGTTGGTGCCGGATGTCACTTTCTGAAATACTTGAATTCAGAAGTTATAGCCCATCAAACTTTTTTAGGTCGAAAAAAGTGTTACGCTCATAAAATGGTAACGCTCTGTTGTGCATTATAGCGGTTAGTACCAATCGATAGAGATTTAAAATACAATTTGTTGGTGCCGGATGTCACATTCTGAAATACTTGAATTCAGAAGTTATAGGCCATCAAACTTTTTCAAGTACAAATATTTTTAGGTTAAAAAATGCTGGTAATAGTGAAGGTAGTATATTGGTAATAGAGTGCTAAACAATGTAAACAAGCAAATTTACAAAATTTTTAAAAAGTTTTACGCTCATAAAATGCTAACGCTTCGTTGTGCATTATAGCGGTTAGTACCAATCGATAGAGCTTGAAAATACAATTTGGTGGTGCCGGATGTCACTTTCTGAAATACTTGAATTCAGAAGTTATAGCCCATCAAACTTTTTTAGGTCGAAAAAAGTGTTACGTTCATAAAATGGTAACGCTTCGTTGTGCATTATAGCGGTTAGTACCAATCGATAGAGATTTAAAATACAATTTGTTGGTGCCGGATGTCACATTCTGAAATACTTGAATTCAGAAGTTATAGGCCATCAAACTTTTTCAAGTACAAATATTTTTAGGTTAAAAAATGATGGTAATAGTGAAGGTAGTATATTGGTAATAGAGTGCTAAACAATGTAAACAAGCAAATTTACAAAATTTTTAAAAAGTGTTACGTTTATAAAATGTTAACGCTTCGTTGTGCATTATAGCGGTTAGTACCAATCGATAGAGCTTGAAAATACAATTTGTTGGTGCCGGATGTCACTTTCTGAAATACTTGAATTCAGAAGTTATAGCCCATCAACCTTTTTTAGGTCGAAAAAAGTGTTACGCTCATAAAATGGTAACGCTTCGTTGTGCATTATAGCGGTTAGTACCAATCGATAGAGATTTAAAATACAATTTGTTGGTGCCGGATGTCACATTCTGAAATACTTGAATTCAGAAGTTATAGGCCATCAAATTTTTCAAGTACAAATATTTTTAGGTTAAAAATGCTGGTAATAGTGTAGGTAGTATATTGGTATTAGAGTGCTAAACAATGTAACCAAGCAAATTTACAAAATTTTTAAAAAGTGTTACGCTCATAAAATGCTAACGCTTCGTTGTGCATTATAGCGGTTAGTACCAATCGATAGAGCTTGAAAATACAATTTGTTGGTGCCGGATGTCACTTTCTGAAATACTTGAATTCAGAAGTTATAGACCATCAAACTTTTTTAGGTCGAAAAAAGTGTTACGCTCATAAAATGGTAACACTTCGTTGTGCATTATAGCGGTTAGTACCAATCGATAGAGATTTAAAATACAATTTGTTGGTGCCGGATGTCACATTCTGAAATACTTGAATTCAGAAGTTATGGGCCATCAAACTTTTTCAAGTACAAATATTTTTAGGTTAAAAAATGCTGGTAATAGTGAAGGTAGTATATTGGTAATAGAGTGCTAAACAATGTTAACAAGCAAATTTACAAAATTTTTAAAAAGTGTTACGCTCATAAAATGCTAACGCTTCGTTGTGCATTATAGCGGTTAGTACCAATCGATAGAGCTTGAAAATACAATTTGTTGGTGCCGGATGTCACTTTCTGAAATACTTGAATTCAGAAGTTATAGCCCATCAATCTTTTTTAGGTCGAAAAAGTGTTACGCTCATAAAATGTTAACGCTTCGTTGTGAACGCCATGTAATGTGTCTATAAGAATGTGTGTGTGAAGTTTTCAGTATTACTGAGCTCTGCAGCCGCTTTTCTTCAGCACCAGAAGTGCCGATTTAGATTTGAGAAATAAAATGAAGATCTCACGCTTTTGCTTGATCAATTATTTCTGAATTTTTATTTACAATAATTACCAACTTATATACTAACTTAATCTATGGTCAGCAATATTGTGGCCAACAACAAATCAATAATGAATTTGCTGTTCCCACGGGAATTTGCAATATTGAAAAAGTTTACTTATTCTAGTTTGTTTGTGTGAATAATTATTATCGAAACATTTTATACAAAAATCGTATTACACCATTCCCATGCTATTTTCGCTGACAAGACAAAAAAATAAAGTATAAATTTAGTTCATTGGCTTTACAATGAAATTCTTAAAATATTTATCATAAACAGAAAAAAATAAACAAAAATGAATTAAATTACAAGTTCAATGTCATATGCATGGAGTAACAAAATTCTTATATTGTTACAGTGCCTTAACTAAATATAGGTACACTACACCCTTACCCTTTTAGGTTTGGGTATTATTAAAAATGAAACAGAATTTGGAAAAAATATATTTTTATAATTAATGCTTATATATCTACTTGTATAAGTACTTTAAGTGTTATATATATATATTTTTTTTTTGTTACTTTTTAAATTCATATTTATATTGTTACATTCTTATGTTCTCTACATTTCTTATCTATATTGTTTTTGTTAATTCAAATATTTTTTTAGTAAATTCTTATGTACTAGTTTTGTTTTAGTCTTATTAATTTCTAAAAGTACATTTAAATCTTCTAAATCTAATACTTTGTATGGGCCTTTGTATGGAGGTTCATACTTTTTTCTATTTAAAACTTTAACTAAAACTAAATCTCCTATTCTAAGATCTATTTTATTTTTCTTTCTTTCAGATTCTATACTTCTTTTTCTTTTTACTTCAATAACTATATCTCTTGCTCTTTGTAATGAGTGATGAAGTCTAATTTTTAGTTCATTTAAGTAATTGTCAATATTATAAATCTTTCTGGCATCATCTAAAATGTCGTTTGGCAATCTAGGAAGTCTACCAAAAATTAGTTCAAATGGTGAATAGTCTGTATCGACATTTGGTGTCGTATTGAAAGCAAAAGTATAATATGGTATCCACTCATGCCAATTACTGTCATTCACAAAATTTAGAAAATATTCATTTAGAACGCGATGATTTCGTTCTATCGTGCCTAAAGTTTCATGATGGTAAGGTGTTGAGAAATTTTGTTTTATTTTTAATAATACACAAATCTCTTTCAGTAATTCATTGGTAAATTCGGTTCCTTTATCTGTTTTGAGAATGTTAAATAAACCGTATTTTAAAACTATATGTTCTATTAAAGCTTTTGCGACTGTTTTGGCATCTTTTGATTCAATCGGACAAGCAACAACATATTTTGTCAGTTCACACTGCATAGTAAGTATGTATCTAAATTGTCCAGATGGTCTTAAAGGTCCAACTGTGTCCATTACAATAGTATCAAAACCGTGTGATGGTGTATCTGTCATAGTAAAAGGTGCTTTTGTATTTTTTATTTGTTTATGTCTTTGGCATGAATCACATGTTGTTATGTATTTCTTAACCATTTTGTTCATTTTTTTCCATATATATCTTTGTTTTAATTTGGAAAGTGTTTTCTTAATTCCAAAGTGTCCTCCATGTGGTGAGTCATGAAATTCTTCTATCAATCTATATTGTGTTATATTATCTTTTATTTCTCTTGGCATTCTGTATATAATTATTTCTATGTCGTTCTTCTTTATATTGTTATATCTTCCTTTCAATTCTTCGGCCGTTATATATTTAAATATTTCATCATTATTATATAGTACGTACTTTTTAAATTTCAATTTCTTTAATCTCAATAAAAGTTTCTCCAAAAATGTTCCTGAAAACATAGGATTTTCGCTTTTATTGCATATTATGCGCGTTATTTTATCATTTTTCTCTTTCGATTCTTCTTTCAATTCTTGCTTCAATTCTTGCTGCAGCTTATTATCGTATATAAATTCAATCTTTTGGGTACCCTTAATATTATTTATTGACGTACATTCCCACATTTGGAGGTGATCAGTCTCCTTTTGAGATATGCAGTCTTTTATAATATCTTCTTTTCTACGAACGTTCTTTTTATCATTATTTTTATCATATATATCTTCTTTTTCGTCACTACTTTTATTTTTCATACTTCGTGTTATTGCCAAGGTTTTCTTTTCTTTTTCATCAATATAGATTGGAATCATTTCTCTTAATGTTTGTGAATTTATGTCTATGCGTGATAGAGCGTCTGCGTTTGTATTATTCGCTCCTTTTTTATATTTTATATCAAAGTCATAATCCGATAGTTCTAGTCTAATTCTTGTTAATTTTGAAGACGGGTTTTAATGGGTAAATAAAGCAATAAGGGGTCTATGGTCTGTGACTACGGTAAATTTTCTACCATATAGATATGGTCTAAAAAATTGTATTCCCCAATGAATACCTAACAATTCTTTTTCAATTACTGATTTATTCTTTTCGTGTTTGTTTAGCGTTCTGCTTGCATAAGATATGGGTAGATCGTTACCAATTTCACCCTGTGATAGAACTGCTCCTAGCGCTATATTTGAAGCGTCTGTGGTTAGAATAAATGGTTCGTCAAAGTTCGGATATTGTAGTATAGGCGGGTTTTTTAATTTGTCTCTTAGAGTCTCAAATGCTGTTTGGCAATTTTCTGTCCAATCGAAAGTTACTTTTTTTTTAAATAAATTATTAAGGCAATTTGCCGTTGTGGCGAAGTCTGGAATGAATCTTCTGTAATAATTGCAGAAGGCTATAAACCGTCTAACGTCGTCTGCATTTTTTGGAACAGGATATTGTTCAATTATTTTGTATTTTGTCGGGTCGGATTTTATACCCTTCTTTGTAATTAAATGTCCCAAATACAAAACTTCTGGTTTCAGGAAACAACATTTTGCTGGATTCAGTTTTAAATTGTATTGTTTTAGTCTTTCCAACACTCTTATGAGGTTTTCGTTGTGGTGCTTCAAACTGCATCCGAAAATAATGATGTCATCAACGTATAAAAATGCTTCTGAATCTAAACCAGATAACGCTATTGTCAACATTCTTTGGAAACTGTTAGATGATATTTTTAAACCAAAAGGTAATCTTGTATATTGAAAGTGACCGTTTGGTGTTGAAAATGCTGTTAGTGGTCGTGATTTTGGTTCGAGTTCTATTTGGTGGAACGAGCTTGTCATGTCTAAAGTGGAAAAATATTTAGCTCTACATAATCTGTCCAATACGTCTTCAAGTCTGGTTAAAGGGAATTTGTCACTTATTATCTTGTCATTCAAACGTCTGAAATCTACAACCAAACGCCATTTTTCTGTGTCATTTTGTCCTTTTTTTGGTACTAATAATAATGGAGAATTATATGGACTAATGGACGGTTCCACTACTTCTTTTTCCAACAACTCTTGCACTTGTTTACTTATTTCGTCTAATTGTGTTTGTGGAAGTCTGTAATTTTTTATGTAAGTGGGAGTGTTATCGTTTAATTCAATACTTTGTTTATAAAAATTGTTTACCGTTAATGGTTCGTCTTCAAGATGAAATACTTCTTGATATTGTCGTAGAATATCACATATGACTTTTTTGTTTGCTTCTTCAATGTTCTTAAAATCTAGTTTTTCTAGTAATCTCTGAAATCTTTGTTCCGAGTGTTTAATTTTATTGTTCATGTTAGTTTTATAAATTGTGTAATTTTTTAATGGTATTGTTGTGATTCCCAACTTCTCTAGGCGCACTGGTTCCTCTAATGTATTCAAAATTTTAACATAGCGTTGACCATCCTTGGGTATGATAGTATTTGCTAAAAATATTCCGTTTATTATTTCTTTACTACATGTGACACTATCTTCTTTTATGTCAATGTTTATAGGTACTATCTTCTCTGTTCTCGGTGGTATAGTTATATTATGTATTTTCTTTTTGTTAATCTCTATTGGGATTGTTATTTTCTCTCCTTCTAAAGTCAGTGTCTCATAGTCAATCTGACAATTGTATTTACAGAAAAAATCTAGTCCTAAAATTCCATCAGTAATAATTGGAAATTCTTCTTCTACTAATTGAAATCTGTGTGTTAATATTTGTTCTCCTACTATTAATTGTAAATCAGTGGTTCCTAATGTTTCTTTAAAGTCATTTGTAATGCCACTCAATAAATTTTGTAGAACTCTTCAGCAAGGGGAGAAAAATTATTTAAGGTTTCGAAAAGGAAAACAAGCAGGATCTTAAAAATTTATTCTATTTTTATGGATTCTCCAGGATTCTTTTTTTTTTTTTTTAGATCGGCAGGATCGCCATGTAACTGAACGCCATGTAATGTGTCTATAAGAATGTGTGTGTGAAGTTTTCAGTATTACTGAGCTCTGCAGCCGCTTTTCTTCAGCACCAGAAGTGCCGATTTAGATTTGAGAAATAAAATGAAGATCTCACGCTTTTGCTTGATCAATTATTTCTGAATTTTTATTTACAATAATTACCAACTTATATACTAACTTAATCTATGGTCAGCAATATTGTGGCCAACAACAAATCAATAATGAATTTGCTGTTCCCACGGGAATTTGCAATATTGACAAAGTTTACTTATTCTAGTTTGTTGGTGTGTGTGAATAATTATTATCGAAACATTTTATACAAAAATCGTATTACACCATTCCCATGCTATTTTCGCTGACAAGACAAAAAAATAAAGTATAAATTTAGTTCATTGGCTTTACAATGAAATTCTTAAAATATTTATCATAAACAGAAAAAAATAAACAAAAATGAATTAAATTACAAGTTCAATGTCATATGCATGGAGTAACAAAATTCTTATATTGTTACAGTGCCTTAACTAAATATAGGTACACTACAGGTTAGTACCAATCGATAGAGATTTAAAATACAATTTGTTGGTGCCGGATGTCACATTCTGAAATACTTGAATTCAGAAGTTATAGGCCATCAAACTTTTTCAAGTACTGTTTAAGCCAGATCGTTAATATTTTATATTGCTTCGTTCAATTTGTTTATTTAATTTTCATTTAATATTTACTACTTTGTCAGGACCCAAATTTACTCCTTTCTTAAATCATTCCTGATTTTTCGGAGTATTCTCTTGGATTCTGACTAATAAAAATACCTAACGGTTTGGTTTTTATTCGTTTGTTCGGTCCTTTGTTATTTTTCTTATGTATAAGCACTTACTTGTTTGTGAGCCTTTGATAAATTGGCACATTCCAATCGTTTTATACAAATTCTCATAATAGAGAAAAAAAGGTAATAAAGATATATTTAATTCCATTTGAAAACATTAAATTACAATTGTCTTTTTATTTATACCTCCCTCTTTACACGCAAACATTTGGTCCTTCGAACCGGATCTTGGAAAAGCTAACAAATTGCAAAAGGTGCTAATTTTGTTTTTTTCTTCATTAAAAGATCGCCATCAATCTCTACTTCTGAAGGAGTATTATAACAGCGTTTTTTTATTATACAAATATATTTTCACTGGTTAATTAAAAGGTGCGTAAAACATTTTTTAATATTATTTCAGAGTGAAAAAATAAAATATATATAATAATATATTTATAGTGTAAAGATAAAGAGGGAAACAATTACAATTGTTGTTGTTTTCATATGTGATTGATCGCTTTGGAATAAAATTACAAGCAGACATATTTGTGTTGAAACGCCATCTGGTTTTCAACTATCCTTAAAAATTGTGACGTTTGCTTTGATTTATTTTTCATCGTGCTAAATAAATCAATCGTGCGTATTGTTTACGTGGACTACAGATTTATTAAAATTAATTTAATAATTACTAAAGAAATTTTATTATTACCGGTGAATTTCCAAAGTGAAAATTAAATTAAGTTGCAAATATAAAATTCATTTGTGGTTGCCTGAATAAATAAATGGTGTTGTGATATATTTTGTTGTGATACATAAACACATAATTTTTTTGTGCTTTTTCTTTGCTTATATACTTGTTTAAATTGCACTCTATAGTCGGTCAAATTGGTCGAGATAGTGTTTGTGGTAAATTTTTGTGAATAAATTTTAAGATATATAATTTTTTTTAAATTTATTTAAAATTTATAGAAATTTACCCTATATTCGGTATATTTAATACGAATATTTAGCAACAAAAATTCCTTGAAAAAAAAGGATAAATAATAATAACATAAATTAGTATCGTAAAGAAAAACGATGGCAACTGCAATTTTAAAGAAATTTATTCGTGTATCAAATGCTGTTATTATATTTGAAGCAAAGTTTAACGATATACGTGAGGATTTGCATACTACATATACTTTGGATATTCACCGTGAAGAATTAAAAGAATTGTGGGATAAAGTGAAAGTTGTTTATGAGGACTGTCTTGATGATATTGACAATAATGCAAAGGCAGATCCCAACGACGCAACAACAACTACGGCAATATGACGCTTCTTACGCAGCTTATTTGAATTGTTTGTCGGCCATTAATGAAAAAATTAGAAGTTTTGAAAAGGTCCCGAAAATGAATGAATCTATGATGAAAGATGGTCATTCAAATAATTCTGATCATAATCTGACTTTACCTCCGTGTGATGTAAATACATTTGAAGGTGATTATATTTCATGGCCAGCCTTTCGAGACCTTTTCACAGCTCTGTATATAAATAGTTCGCGTTTAAGTAATATAGAGAGGTATTGCCATTTACTAAGAAAAACTACCGGTGAAGCGAAAGAAATTGTATCAAAATACCCCCTTAGTAATGAAGGTTTTGATATAGCTTGGCAAAGTTTAAAGGACGCATATGAGAATCCGCGTATGCTTGTTAATAACCAGTTGAAGATTTTGTTTAAGCTTCCCGTATTTGATAACGAAACAAGTGACGGTTTAACAACTTTGCAGCGTGGTGTCAATAATTGTTTGACTTCATTGGCAATATATAAGGTTTCAACTTAAAGTTGGGATCCAATTTTGATTTTCTTATGTATTCAACGGTTGCCCACGTCCACTATTAGTTTATGGGAACAAAGTGTTAGGGATAAAGCGGAATTATCTAAATGGAAAGATTTTGACGCCTTTCTAACAGAAAGGATTCAAACTCTAGAATGTTTTCGCGATCTTAGGGACTCCACAGTAGTAAAACCTTCAGTACAGAAGACCAAGGTTCATGTTGGGAATTCTAATTTAACTTCTTGTGTCCTTTGCCGTACATCGGGGCATTTCTTGAGGACATTTAAACGTTTTAAGAATCTCTCAATTTCGGAAAGGTTTGCAACAGTTAAGAAATATCGTTGTTGTGTTAATTGTTTGTCGAGAGAACATGAAGTCAAAAATTGTAAAAGTGCCTTTAATTGCACGACGTGCAATAAGAGACATCATTCATTGTTGCACCGTGAGTTATCTAGTACTGAAGGTGCGTTAAATATGTCAGTGCGGGATGGTTCTTCGATTTCCCCTGCTATTTCACAAAATAATAATAGTAATTCGTCCCTACCGTCTACTTTTAGAGACTTGTCTGCAAATCGACAAGTTTTTCATGCTACTCAGAACCGCAAAGTGCTTCTGGGAACCGCTATGGTCAATATTATTCATCAGGGTATGACGTATCCAGCCAGAGCTCTTATTGACCCTGCTTCAGAAACATCCTTTGTGTCCGAAAATTTAAAAAATCGCTTGAAACTAATTACACATTCGACGAATGTTGAAGTTTCCGGTATTAACCAAACCGTTTCTGCTAAGGCTAGAAAGGTTTGTTCTTTAAGAATTAGCTCGTTTGTGGATCAGACTCTTGTCTTAGAGACAAAGGCTTTTGTATTACCAAGCATTTCTGGTGCATTGCCATCTTTCTGTATAAGTTAGAGTCTTCGTAATAAGTTCGCAACTTTACAATTGGCCGACCCTAATTTTTACCAATCAAGACCGGTTGATATATTATTAGGGGCTGAGATATATCCGCAATTGATCTTGGGCGGTATTCAACGGGATGGTTTCGAATCTTTAGTAGCTCAGAAAACAGTATTCGGGTGGATTATTACGGGATCTGTTGTTAACACACCAATTCAAGTGTATTCGACTACTGTAGAAGATTTGCCTGAGGATAATCTTAATATAAATCTTCTTAGGTTTTGGGAATTGGAGGAAACCCCAAAACGCAGAATATTGACATCTTTTGATAATATTTGTGAGGAAAATTATCGGAGAACAACGCGACGCAACTCCGAAGGCCGATATGTAGTGACGCTACCATTTAAGCTTGAATTTCCTCATTCTATCAATTTGGGTTTTTCAAAACAGAATGTCATGGCACAATTCTTGAGAAACTAATCTTCTCTGCTACGCAAACCTGATATTAAAACATTGTATGATGATGTCGTTGATGAATATAGGCTTTTGGACCATATGAGGCCTGTTTCGGAAAATGCTTTTACTAAGAATATATCATCGTGTTATCTTCCTCATCATCCTGTTATTAAACCTGATAGGAAAACTACAAAGTTGCGTGTCGTGTTTAACGCATCGAATAAGACTTCAAACGGAAGTAGCTTGAATGATTGCCTATATGTGGGCCCCACATTGCAATCAGACTTGGTGCTTTTGATTTTACGTTGGAGGCTCTTTCGATATGTCTTTAATTGCGACATTACGCAGATGTATAGACAGATTCGACTTGATTCTGCTCATACTCCATATCAACGGATATTATTTCGGCGTTCTCCGACGGAGGAGGTCAAGGCGTATGAGTTGCAGACTGTAACTTTCGGTGTGAATTGTGCTCCCTATCTGGCGATACGGACCCTTTTGCAATTGGCAGATGATTCAGAGAATGAGTATCCTATTGCCGCTCATATTTTGCGCAAATCTATGTACGTTGACGACGTACTAACTGGTGCTCATGAAATTTCATCTGCTTTAAAGGCTAGGGATCAACTTCGAACTGTTCTATTTTCGGCGAAATTTGACCTTAGAAAATGGACTTCTAATGTCATGGAAATTTTAGATGGCCTTCCCTCAGAATATTTGGTAGATTCGAAGCTTTTAACATTTGTTGAATCCGGCAACTCTAATGCTCAATTGGATTCTTTTTACTTTAAGGTGGAGCCCATTGCTGATAAAATAGATTATACAAAGAGGGAAGTATTGTCCATAATAGCTAAATTGTTTGATCCCGTTGGTTGGTTAGGTCCTGTCATTATTGTTGCAAAAATGATTATGCAAAGGATTTGGCGTGACAACATTGAGTGGGATGATAAATTACTTCCTTCTACAGATATAGAATGGAAAAAATTCGTGAGTTTCTACACTGATGTGAACAATATACAGATACCGAGATGGGTGAAATATGCGCCTAATACTTCCGCTGAACTTCATGTTTTCTCTGATGCTTCAGAGAAAGCATACGCGGGGGTAGTGTATATAAGAATTGAGTCATTTGGACGAATTCATACTTATTTACTTTCCTGTAAAACCAAAGTTGCCCCTATAAAAACGATTTCTCTTCCTCGATTGGAACTTTGTGGTGCCGTACTGGCTTCCGAACTATTGAAAACCATTGTTAGGGAAATTGATATTCCATTTAGGGAAGTGTATTGCTGGACAGATTCTACCATTGTTCTTTGTTGGTTAAGAAACACTCCTAGTAATTGGACCACTTTTGTAGCCAATAGAGTTTGTCGAATTCAGGAGAATGTTAAGAATAATAATTGGTATCATGTCAGATCTGAAGAAAATCCTGCGGATTTAGCTAGCAGAGGAGTTTCCCCTTCAGATTTATCGAAAAGTGACCTTTGGTGGCACGGACCTAAGTGGCTTCGTAAAAATAGGTGTAATTGGCAGCTAAATGACATGTCGTCCATGGACACGGAGATGGAAGCTCGAACGGTGAAGACCCATGCATCTTTCTTTACCAAATTTGAAGATATTCTTGAAAGGTTTTCTAAGTTGGATCGTGCTCTTAGAGTAATAGCTTATATGTTACGATTCTTTTATATGACACACCCGTCTCACAGAGGCAAAAATTCGTTTACTTCTACGGCAGCTACCAGTGAGGAATTGTCTAGAGTTAAGTTACGTTTAGCAATTTTGGCTCAAAAGGTTCATTTTGCAGAAGAGTATAAATTTTTGCAATTGAAGAAACCCATTTCTTCTAGAAGTTCATTGAAATCGCTCAATCCATTTTTGGATAAGGATGGAGCTATGAGCTATCCATATCTGTCCTATACAGAAAAACATCCTATCATTCTACCATACTCTTGTCGTTTTACGATTCTGTTAGCAGAATTTGTGCATATACTTTCTATTCATGGCGGAAATCAATTGATGCTGAGAATTATTCGCATTGAATATTGGGTTCCCCATTTGAAAGTTTTATTACGTACTGTAGTGAGTCGGTGCAAAAGTTGTATAGGACTGTTCTAGACCGAGCTTTTAACACCACGGGTGTAGACTTCGCTGGTCCGTTTGATATGAAGAGTTTTACTGGCCGCGCTTGTAGGATAACGAAGGCATATGTATGCATTTTCTTTTGTTTTTCTACGAAAGCAGTACATTTGGAGGCTACCACTGATTTATCAACGGATGCATTTTTAGCTGCTTGTCATCGTTTCATTGCTAGGCGAGGTTGTCCATTTACTATATTTTCTGATAATGGAACAAATTTTGTTGGCGCTTCTAGAGATATTGAAAGGGACTTTCGTACATTTCTATCGGAATGTAGAGCACGAATGTGTTCTACTTTTGGCATACAGGGTCTTACGTGGCATTTTATCCCAGCTGGTGTCCCTCACATGGGTGGGTTATGGGAGGCTGATGTTAAAAGTTTTTAAACACATTTTCGAAGAGAAGCTCAAAATCTGCGATATACATTTGAAGAATTGTCTACTATATTGGCAAGAATTGAAGCATGCCTCAATTCTCGTCCCTTGTGTCCCATTTCGGATGACCCTAATGAAACTGTGGCTCTTACGCCTGGTCACTTCTTAATAGGCTGTCCTATATTGGCTCCTCCGGAACCAAGTATTTTGGAAACTCATGATAGCATTGTAAATAGATATCGTAAGATTAAGGCATTTTCTCAAGATATCTGTTGACGATGGAAAGAGGAATATTTGCAAAATTTACATAAGAGGTATAAATGGAAGTTTCTTGAGAGGGATATACAGGTTGACGATTTAGTTGTTGTTCGTCATGAACAGCTTTCTCCCACTTCTTGGAAATTAGGCAGAGTAATTAAAACCTACCCCGGGACTGATAATCATATTCGCGTCGCGGACATACGTACTGCAAACGGCATTGTGAAACGACCAATCACAAAACTGGTCATCTTGACCCCATAAAATTTTGAAATTTATTAACTTCCACTATTTCCTAGCAATATGGACTCATTATCATTGTTAATGGAAGAGGCTCTCTTGGAAGAGACTGTGGAGGTTATGGAAGTAGCCCCTCCGGCTGTGGTGCTGTCTGGCAACATTTCTGCGGGTTTGGCACAGACTCCTGCTGCTGCGACTAGGCCTGATATTGCGAAGGTGGTGAAATCTACGGAGAGCCCAGCTATTACTGCTGGTGGCTCCGATGATATATCCAAACTGCCTGCTGCTGAGCGGCCTAAAGCTACTGCACCTGCTTGCAGCCTCTGCAAGAAACCGCATCCCTTGGTAGCTTGCTTCCGTTTCAGGCGGCTGTCACATGAAAAGAAGCTACGTCACTAATTGGTTTGGGGTCACTGCTCAAGATGTTTGGCCAGCAACCATAAAGTTAAAGATTGTGGCAGCATGCGGAAATGTGGCAAATGCCAAGGAGATCACCACACTCTAATACATTTCTCTAGGCCGTCTGAAAAAGGTACACCGAAACCCAAGGTTGTCCTCCCCCCGAAAAAGCAGAAAAATTTAACGAAGCCTGTGCTGTCGGGAGCGGGTCCGGCTAGTATAGCGCCGTTGCCACTCCGCCATGTTGTTTCCTTTTCCCCTACGGCGCAGGTTAAGTTGCAGGCGGGAAGTCATGAGGTTTCGGTGAGAGCGGTGATAGACGTATGCTGTGCGGTCAGCTATGTAAGCGATCAGCTTGTCGCCAAACTGAAGCTGCCAGCTCCAGATGGCTACTGTCGCTTACGCATACGCTCTATATATGATGCTGCCAAACACATATCCCTTACTGCCAAGGTGCAGCGCATGCATGGCATAAGGACGCCTCGAGAAAATGTGGCAGAGGCTGTTAAGAACAGATTTCTGGGGTTACAGTTAGCTGACCCCACGTTTTATCATGCTGGGCAGGTGGCACTGGTTTTGGGTCCGGAATTGAGCGGGCAGATATTTACTGGCAACATATTTTCGACTCCGGGTTCACCTTTGGCCCAATATACCATCTTTGGCTGGGTGATCTCCGGAGCGTCTCCGATTTAATTTTAGTAATAATACAGTCCATTTAATGTCGATTGAATCTTTGAATTTATTGTAATATTTTTATAAATACAAAATATATGTAAGTTTTTATTATTGAATAACTTCGTTATTGCAAGGTGGCCGGCAATGTTTAAGCCAGATAGTTAATATTTTATATTGCTTCGTTCAATTTGTTTATTTAATTTTCATTTAATATTTACTACTTTGTCAGAACCCAAATTTACTACTTTCTTAAATCATTCCTGATTTTTCGGAGTATTCTCTTGGATTCTGACTAGTAAAAATACCTAACGGTTTGGTTTTTACTCGTTTGTTCGGTCCTTTGTTGTTTTTCTTATGTATAAGCACTTACTTGTTTGTGAGCCTTTGATAAAGTGGCACATTCCAATCGTTTTATACAAATTCTCATAATAGAGAAAAAAAGGTAATAAAGATATATTTAATTCCATTTATTTATACCTCCCTCATTACACGCAAACAAGTACAAATATTTTTAGGTTAAAAAATGCTGGTAATAGTGAAGGTAGTATATTGGTAATAGAGTGCTAAACAATGTAAACAAATAAATTTAAAAAATTTTAAAAAAGTGTTACGCTCATAAAATGCTAACGCTTCGTTGTGCATTATAGCGGTTAGTACCACTCGATAGAGCTTGAAAATACAATTTGTTGGTGCCGGATGTCACTTTCTGAAATACTTGAATTCAGAAGTTATAGCCCATCAAACTTTTTTAGCTCGAAAAAAGTGTTACGCTCATAAAATGGTAACGCTTCGTTGTGCATTATAGCGGTAAGTACCAATCGATAGAGATTTAAAATACAATTTGTTGGTGCCGGATGTCACATTCTGAAATACTTGAATTCAGAAGTTATAGGCCATCAAACTTTTTCAAGTACAAAAATTTTTAGGTTAAAAAATGCGGGTAATAGTGGTAATAGTGGTAATAGAGTGCTAAACAATGTAAACAAACAAATTTAAAAAATTTTTAAAAAGTGTTACGCTCATAATATGGTAACGCTTCGTTGTACATTATAGCGGTTAGTACCAATCGATAGAACTCGAAAATACAATTTGTTGGTGCCGGATGTCACTTTCTGAAATACTTGAATTCAGAAGTTATAGCCCATCAAACTTTTTTAGGTCGAAAAAAGTGTTACGCTCATAAAATGGTAACGCTTCGTTGTGCATTATAGCGGTTAGTACCAATCGATAGAGATTTAAAATACAATCTGTTGGTGCCGGATGTCACTTTCTGAAATACTTGAATTCAGAAGTTATAGCCCATCAAACTTTTTTAGGTCGAAAAAGTGTTACGCTCATAAAATGGTAACGCTTCGTTGTGCATTATAGCGGTTAGTACCAATTGATAGAGATTTAAAATACAATTTGTTGGTGCCGGATGTCACTTTCTGAAATTCTTGAATTCAGAAGTTATAGCCCATTAAACTTTTTTAGGTCGAAAAAAGTGTTACGCTCATAAAATGGTAACGCTTCGTTCGGCATTATTGCGGTTAGTACCAATCGATAGATATTTAAAATACAATTTGTTGGTGCCGCATGTCACTTTCTGAAATTCTTGAATTCAGAAGTTATAGCTCATCAAACTTTTTTAGGTCGAAAAAAGTGTTACGCTCATAAAATGGTAACGCTTCGTTGTGCATTATAGCGGTTAGTACCAATTGATAGAGATTTAAAATACAATTTCTTTGTGCCGCATGTCACTTTCGGAAATTCTTGAATTCAGAAGTTATAGCCCATTAAACTTTTTTAGGTCGAAAAAAGTGTTACGCTCATAAAATGGTAACGCTTCGTTCGGCATTATAGCGGTTAGTGCCAATCGATAGATATTTAAAATACAATTTGTTGGTGCCGGATGTCACTTTCTGAAATACTTGAATTCAGAAGTTATAGCCCATCAAACTTTTTTAGGTCGTAAAAAGTGTTACGCTCATAAAATGGTAACGCTTCGTTGTGCATTATAGCGGTTAGTACCAATTGATAGAGATTTAAAATACAATTTGTTGGTGCCGCATGTCACTTTCTGAAATTCTTGAATTCAGAAGTTATAGCCCATTAAACTTTTTTAGGTCGAAAAAAGTGTTACGCTCATAAAATGGTAACGCTTCGTTCGGCATTATAGCGGTTAGTACCAATCGATAGATATTTAAAATACAATTTGTTGGTGCCGCATGTCACTTTCTGAAATTCTTGAATTCAGAAGTTATAGCTCATCAATCTTTTTTAGGTCGAAAAAAGTGTTACGCTCATAAAATGGTAACGCTTCGTTGTGCATTATAGCGGTTAGTACCAATTGATAGAGATTTAAAATACAATTTCTTTGTGCCGCATGTCACTTTCGGAAATTCTTGAATTCAGAAGTTATAGCCCATTAAACTTTTTTAGGTCGAAAAAAGTGTTACGCTCATAAAATGGTAACGCTTCGTTCGGCATTATAGCGGTTAGTGCCAATCGATAGATATTTAAAATACAATTTGTTGGTGCCGGATGTCACTTTCTGAAATACTTGAATTCAGAAGTTATATGCCATCAAACTTTTTCAAGTACAAAAATTTTTGGGTTAAAAAATGCGGGTAATAGTGCTAATAGTGGTAATAGAGTGCTAAACAATGTAAACAAACAAATTTAATAAATTTTTAAAAAGTGTTACGCTCATAAAATGCTAACGCTTCGTTGTGCATTATAGCGGTTAGTGCCAATCGATAGAGCTTGAAAATACAATTTGTTGGTGCCGGATGTCACTTTCTGAAATACTTGAATTCAGAAGTTATAGCCCATTAAACTTTTTTAGGTCGAAAAAAGTGTTACGCTCATAAAATGGTAACGCTTCGTTCGGCATTATAGCGGTTAGTACCAATCGATAGATATTTAAAATACAATTTGTTGGTGCCGCATGTCACTTTCTGAAATTCTTGAATTCAGAAGTTATAGCTCATCAAACTTTTTTAGGTCGAAAAAAGTGTTACGCTCATAAAATGGTAACGCTTCGTTGTGCATTATAGCGGTTAGTACCAATTGATAGAGATTTAAAATACAATTTCTTTGTGCCGCAAGTCACTTTCGGAAATTCTTGAATTCAGAAGTCATAGCCCATTAAACTTTTTTAGGTCGAAAAAAGTGTTACGCTCATAAAATGGTAACGCTTCGTTCGGCATTATAGCGGTTAGTGCCAATCGATAGATATTTAAAATACAATTTGTTGGTGCCGGATGTCACTTTCTGAAATACTTGAATTCAGAAGTTATAGCTCATCAAACTTTTTTAGGTCGAAAAAAGTGTTACGCTCATAAAATGGTAACGCTTCGTTGTGCATTATAGCGGTTAGTACCTATCGATAGAGATTTAAGAAACAATTTGTTGGTGCCGGATGTCACATTCTAAAATACTTGAATTCAGAAGTTATAGGCCATCAAACTTTTTCAAGTAAAAAAATTTTTAGGATAAAAAATGCTGTTAATAGTGAAGTAGTATATTGGTCATAGAGTGCAAAACAATGTAAACAAATAAATTTTAAAAATTTTAAAAAAGTGTTACGCTCATAAAATGCTAACGCTTCGTTGTGCATTATAGCGGTTAGTACCAATCGATAGAGCTTGAAAATACAATTTGTTGGTGCCGGATGTCACTTTCTGAAATACTTGAATTCAGAAGTTATAGCCCATCAAACTTTTTTAGGTCGAAAAAAGTGTTACGCTCATAAAATGGTAACGCTTCGTTGTGCATTATAGCGGTTAGTACCAATCGATAGAGATTTAAAATACAATTTGTTGGTGCCGGATGTCACATTCTGAAATACTTGAAATCAGAAGTTATAGGCCATCAAACTTTTTCAAGTACAAAAAATTTTAGGTTAAAAAATGCGGGTAATAGTGAAGGTAGTATATTGGTAATAGAGTGCTAAATAATGTAAACAAGCAAATTTAAAAAATTTTTAAAAAGTGTTACGCTCATAAAATGGTAACGCTTCGTTGTGCATTATAGCGGTTAGTGTCAGTCGCTAGAGGTTGAAAATACAATTTGTTGGTGGCGGATGTCACTTTTTGAAATACTTGAATTCAGAAGTTATAGCCCATCAAACTTTTTTAAGTCGAAAAAAGTGTTACGCTCATAAAATGGTAACGCTTCGTTGTGCATTATAGCGGTTAGTACTAATCGATTGAGATTTAAAATACAATTTGTTATTGGCAAATGTCACATTCTGAAATACTTGAATTCAGAAGTTATAGGCCATCAAACTTTTTCAATAAAAAAATTTTAAGGTTAAAAAATGCGGGTAATAGGGAAGGTAGTATATTGGTAATAGAGTGCTAAACAATGTAAACAAACAAATTAAAAAAATTTTTAAAAAGAGTTACGCTCATAACATGCTAACGCTTCGTTGTGCATTATAGCGGTTAGTACCAATCGATAGAGCTTGAAAATACAATTTGTTGGTGCCGGATGTCACTTTCTGAAATACTTGAATTAAGAAGTTATAGCCCATCAAATTTTTAAATCGAAAAAAGTGTTACGCTCATAAAATGGTAACGCTTCGTTGTACATTATAGCGGTTAGTACCAATTGATAGAGATTTAAAATACAATTTCTTTGTGCCGCATGTCACTTTCTGAAATTCTTGAATTCAGAAGTTATAGCCCATTAAACTTTTTTAGGTCGAAAAAAGTGTTACGCTCATAAAATGGTAACGCTTCGTTCGGCATTATAGCGGTTAGTACCAATCGATAGATATTTAAAATACAATTTGTTGGTGCCGCATGTCACTTTCTGAAATTCTTGAATTCAGAAGTTATAGCTCATCAAACTTTTTTAGGTCGAAAAAAGTGTTACGCTCATAAAATGGTAACGCTTCGTTGTGCATTATAGCGGTAGTACCAATTGATAGAGATTTAAAATACAATTTCTTTGTGCCGCATGTCACTTTCTGAAATTCTTGAATTCAGAAGTTATAGCCCATTAAACTTTTTTAGGTCGAAAAAAGTGTTACGCTCATAAAATGGTAACGCTTCGTTCGGCATTATAGCGGTTAGTGCCAATCGATAGATATTTAAAATACAATTTGTTGGTGCCGGATGTCACTTTCTGAAATACTTGAATTCAGAAGTTATAGCCCATCAAACTTTTTTAGGTCGAAAAAAGTGTTACGCTCATAAAATGGTAACGCTTCGTTGTGCATTATAGCGGTTAGTACCTATCGATAGAGATTTAAGATACAATTTGTTGGTCCGGATGTCACATTCTAAAATACTTGAATTCAGAAGTTATAGGCGATCAAACTTTTTCAGGTACAAAAAATTTTTAGGATAAAAAATGCTGTTAATAGTAAAGGTAGTATATTGGTCATAGAGTGCAAAACAATGTAAACAAATAAATTTAAAAAATTTTAAAAAAGTGTTACGCTCATAATATGCTAACGCTTCGTTGTGCATTATAGCGGTTAGTACCAATCGATAGAGCTTGAAAATACAATTTGTTGGTGCCGGATGTCACTTTCTGAAATACTTGAATTCAGAAGTTATAGCCCATCAAACTTTTTTAGGTCGAAAAAAGATTTACGCTCGTAAAATGGCAACGCTTCTTTGTGCATTATAGCGGTTAGTACCAATCGATAGAGATTTAAAATACAATTTGTTGGTGCCGGATGTCACATTCTGAAATACTTGAATTCAGAAGTTATAGGCCATCAAACTTTTTCAAGTACAAATATTTTTAGGTTAAAAAATGCGGGTAATAGTGGAGGTAGTATATTGGTAATAGAGTGCTAAACAATGTAAACAAGCAAACTTACAAAATTTTTAAAAAGTTTTACGCTCATAAAATGCTAACGCTTCGTTGTGCATTATAGCGGTTAGTACTAATCGATAGAGCTTGAAAATACAATTTGTTGGTGGCGGATGTCTCTTTCTGAACTACTTGAATTCAGAAGTTATAGCCCATCAAACTTTTTTAGGTCGAAAAAAGTGTTACGCTCATAAAATGGTAACGCTTCGTTGTGCATTATAGCGGTTAGTACCAATCGATAGAGATTTAAAATACAATTTGTTGGTGCCGGATGTCACATTCTGAAATACTTGAATTCAGAAGTTATAGGCCATCAAACTTTTTTAAGTCGAAAAAAGATTTACGCTCATAAAATGGTAACGCTTCGTTGTGCATTATAGCGGTTAGTACTAAACGATTGAGATTTAAAATACAATTTGTTATTGGCGGATGTCACATTCTGAAATACTTGAATTCAGAAGTTATAGGCCATCAAACTTTTTCAAGTACAAAAATTTTAAGGTTAAAAAATGCGGGTAATAGTGGAGGTAGTATATTGGTAATAGAGTGCTAAACAATGTAAACAAACAAATTAAAAAATTTTTAAAAAGTGTTACGCTCATAACATGCTAACGCTTCGTTGTGCATTATAGCGGTTAGTACTAATCGATAGAGCTTGAAAATACAATTTGTTGGTGGCGGATGTCACTTTCTGAACTACTTGAATTCAGAAGTTATAGCCCATCAAACTTTTTTAGGTCGAAAAAAGTGTTACGCTCATAAAATGGTAACGCTACGTTGGGCATTATAGCGGTTAGTACCAATCGATAGAGATTTAAAATACAATTTGTTGGTGCCGGATGTCACTCTCTGAAATACTTGAATTCAGCAGTTATAGGCCATCAAACTTTTTCAAGTACAAAAATTTTTAGGATAAAAAATGCTGTTAATAGTGAAGGTAGTATATTGGTAATAGAGTGCTAAACAATGTAAACAAGCAAATTTACAAAATTTTTAAAAAGTTTTACGCTCATAAAATGCTAACGCTTCGTTGTGCATTATAGCGGTTAGTACCAATCGATAGAGCTTGAAAATACAATTTGTTGGTGCCGGATGTCACTTTCTGAAATACTTGAATTCAGAAGTTATAGCCCATCAAACTTTTTTAGGTCGAAAAAAGTGTCACGCTCATAAAATGGTAACGCTTCGTTGTGCATTATAGCGGTTAGTACCAATTGATAGAGATTTAAAATACAATTTCTTTGTGCCGCATGTCACTTTCTGAAATTCTTGAATTCAGAAGTTATAGCCCATTAAACTTTTTTAGGTCGAAAAAAGTGTTACGCTCATAAAATGGTAACGCTTCGTTTGGCAATATAGCGGTTAGTGCCAATCGATAGATATTTAAAATACAATTTGTTGGTGCCGGATGTCACTTTCTGAAATACTTGAATTCAGAAGTTATAGCCCATCAAACTTTTTTAGGTCGAAAAAAGTGTTACGCTCATAAA
The DNA here is from genome assembly GCA_956483585.1 of Gymnocheta viridis. Classification (NCBI taxonomy): domain Eukaryota; kingdom Metazoa; phylum Arthropoda; class Insecta; order Diptera; family Tachinidae; genus Gymnocheta; species Gymnocheta viridis. Next base: position 80,864,845 of record OY101441.1, on the reverse strand, counting down.
ATGGTAACGCTTCGTTGTGCATTATAGCGGTTAGTACCTATCGATAGAGATTTAAGATACAATTTGTTGGTCCGGATGTCACATTCTAAAATACTTGAATTCAGAAGTTATAGGCCATCAAACTTTTTCAAGTACAAAAATTTTTAGGATAAAAAATGCTGTTAATAGTGAAGGTAGTATATTGGTCATAGAGTGCAAAACAATGTAAACAAATAAATTTTAAAAATTTTAAAAAAGTGTTACGCTCATAAAATGCTAACGCTTCGTTGTGCATTATAGCGGTTAGTACCAATCGATAGAGCTTGAAAATACAATTTGTTGGTGCCGGATGTCACATTCTGAAATACTTGAATTCAGAAGTTATAGCCCATCAAACTTTTTTAGGTCGAAAAAAGATTTACGCTTGTAAAATGGTAACGCTTCGTTGTGCATTGTAGCGGTTAGTACCAATCGATAGAGATTTAAAATACAATTTGTTGGTGCCGGATGTCACATTCTGAAATACTTGAATTCAGAAGTTATAGGCCATCAAACTTTTTCAAGTACAAACATTTTTAGGTTAAAAAATGCGGGTAATAGTGAAGGTAGTATATTGGTAATAGAGTGCTAAACAATGTAAACAAACAAATTAAAAAAATTTTTAAAAAGTGTTACGCTCATAACATGCTAACGCTTCGTTGTGCATTATAGCGGTTAGTACCAATCGATAGAGCTTGAAAATACAATTTGTTGGAGCCGGATGTCACTTTCTGAAATACTTGAATTCAGAAGTTATAGCCCATCAAACTTTTGTAGGTCGAAAAAAGTGTTACGCTCATAAAATGGTAACGCTTCGTTGTGCATTATAGCGGTTAGTACCGATACAGATTTAAAATACAATTTGTTTGTGCCGGATGTCACATTCTGAAATACTTGAATTCAGCAGTTATAGCCCATCAAACTTTTTTAGGTCGAAAAAAGTGTTACGCTCATAAAATGGTAACGCTTCGTTGTGCATTGTAGCGGTTAGTACCAATCGATAGAGATTTAAAATACAATTTGTTGGTGCCGGATGTCACATTCTGAAATACTTGAATTCAGAAGTTATAGGCCATCAAACTTTTTCAAGTACAAAAATTTTTAGGTTAAAAAATGCTGGTAATGATGAAGGTAGTATATTGGTAATAGAGTGCTAAACAATGTAAACAAACAAATTTATAAAATTTTTAAAAAGTGTTACGCTCATAAAATGGTAACGCTTCGTTGTGCATTATAGCGGTTAGTACTAATCGATAGAGCTTGAAAATACAATTTGTTGGTGGCGGATGTCACTTTCTGAACTACTTGAATTCAGAAGTTATAGTCCATCAAACTTTTTTAGGTCGAAAAAAGTGTTACGCTCATAAAATGGTAACGCTTCGTTGGGCATTATAGCGGTTAGTACCAATCGATAGAGATTTAAAATACAATTTGTTGGTGCCGGATGTCACTCTCTGAAATACTTGAATTCAGCAGTTATAGCCCATCAAACTTTTTAAGGTCGAAAAAAGTGTCACGCTCATAAAATGGTAACGCTTCGTTGTGCATTATAGCGGTTAGTACCAATCGATAGAGATTTAAAATACAATTTGTTTGTGCCGGATGTCACATTCTGAAATACTTGAATTCAGAAGTTATTGGCCATCAAACTTTTTAAAGTACAAAAATTTTTAGGTTAAAAAATGCTGGTAATGGTGAAGGTAGTATATTGGTAATAGAGTGCAAAACAATGTAAACAAATAAATTTAAAAAATTTGTAAAAAAGTGTTACGCTCATAAAATGCTAACGCTTCGTTGTGCATTATAGCGGTTAGTACCAATCGATAGAGCTTGAAAATACAATTTGTTGGTGCCAGATGTCACTTTCTGAAATACCTGAATTCAGAAGTTATAGCCTATCAAACTGTTTTAGGTCGAAAAAAGTGTTACGCACATAAAATGGTAACGCTTCGTTGTGCATTATAGCGGTTAGTACCAATCGATAGAGATTTAAAATACAATTTGTTGGTGCCGGATGTCACAGTCTGAAATACTTGAATTCAGAAGTTATAGGCCATCAAACTTTTTCAAGTACAAAAATTTTTAGGTTAAAAAATGCGGGTAATAGCGAAGGTAGCATATTGGTAATAGAGTGCTAAAAAATGTAAACAAACAAATTTAAAAAATTTTTAAAAAGTGTTACGCTCATAAAATGCAAACGCTTCGTTGTGCATTATAGCGGTTAGTACCAATCAATAGAGCTTGAAAATACAATTTGTTGGAGCCGGATGTCACTTTCTGAAATACTTGAATTCAGAAGTTATAGCCCATCAAACTTTTTTAGGTCGAAAAAAGTGTCACCCTCATAAAATGGTAACGCTTCGTTGTGCATTATAGCGCTTAGTACCCATCGATAGAGATTTAAAATACAATTTGTTGGTGCCGGATGTCACTTTCTGAAATACTTAAATTCAGAAGTTATAGGCCATCAAACTTTTTCAAGTACAAACATTTTTAGGTTAAAAAAATGCGGGTAATAGTGAAGGTAGTATATTGGTCATAGAGTGCAAAACAATGTAAACAAATAAATTTAAAAAATTTAAAAAAGTGTTACGCTCATAATATGCTAACGCTTCGTTGTGCATATAGCGGTTAGTACCAATCGATAGAGCTTGAAAATACAATTTGTTGGTGCCGGATGTCACTTTCTGAAATACTTGAATTCAGAAGTTATAGCCCATCAAACTTTTTTAGGTCGAAAAAAGTGTTACGCTCATAAAATGGTAACGCTTCGTTGTGCATTATAGCGGTTAGTACCAATCGATAGAGATTTAAAATACAATTTGTTGGTGCCGGATGTCACATTCTGAAATACTTGAATTCAGAAGTTATAGGCCATCAAACTTTTCAAGTACAAACATTTTTAGGTTAAAAAATGCGGGTAATAGTGAAGGTAGTATATTGGTAATAGAGTACTAAATAATGTAAACAAGCAAATTAAAAAAATTTTTAAAAAGTGTTACGGTCATAAAATGATAACGCTTCGTTGTGCATTATAGCGGTTATTGCCAGTCGATAGAGGTTGAAAATACAATTTGTTGGTGGCGGATGTCACTTTCTGAAATACTTGAATTCAGAAGTTATAGCCCATCAAAGTTTTTTAAGTCGAAAAAAGAGTTACGCTCATAAGATGGTAACGCTTCGTTGTGCATTATAGCGGTTAGTACTAATCGATTGAGATTTAAAATACAATTTGTTATTGGCGGATGTCACATTCTGAAATACTTGAATTCAGAAGTTATAGGCCATCAAACTTTTTCAAGTACAAAAATTTTAAGGTTAAAAAATGCGGGTAATAGTGAGGGTAGTATATTGGTAATAGAGTGCTAAACAATGTAAACAAACAAATTAAAAAAATTTTTAAAAAGTGTAACGCTCATAACATGCTAACGCTTCGTTGTGCATTATAGCGGTTAGTACCAATCGATAGAGCTTGAAAATACAATTTGTTGGTGCCGGATGTCACTTTCTGAAATACTTGAATTCAGAAGTTATAGCCCATCAAACTTTTGTAGGTCGAAAAAAGTGTTAACCTCATAAAATGGTAACGCTTCGTTGTGCATTATAGCGGTTAGTATCAATCGATACAGATTTAAAATACAATTTGTTTGTGCCGGATGTCACATTCTGAAATACTTGAATTCAGAAGTTATAGCCCATCAAACTTTTTTAGGTCGAAAAAAGTGTTACGCTCATAAAATGGTAACGCTTCGTTGGGCATTATAGCGGTTAGTACCAATCGATAGAGATTTAAAATACAATTTGTTGGTGCCGGATGTTACTCTCTGAAATACTTGAATTCAGCAGTTATAGCCCATCAAACTTTTTTAGGTCGAAAAAAGTGTCACGCTCATAAAATGGTAACGCTTCGTTGTGCATTATAGCGGTTAGTACCAATCGATAGAGATTTAAAATACAATTTGTTTGTGCCGGATGTCACATTCTGAAATACTTGAATTCAGAAGTTATTGGCCATCAAACTTTTTAAAGTACAAAAATTTTTAGGTTAAAAAATGCTGCTAATGGTGAAGGTAGTATATTGGTAATAGAGTGCAAAACAATGTAAACAAACAAATTAAAAAAATTTTTAAAAAGTGTAACGCTCATAACATGCTAACGCTTCGTTGTGCATTATAGCGGTTAGTACCAATCGATAGAGCTTGAAAATACAATTTGTTGGTGCCGGATGTCACTTTCTGAAATACTTGAATTCAGAAGTTATAGCCCATCAAACTTTTGTAGGTCGAAAAAAGTGTTAAGCTCATAAAATGGTAACGCTTCGTTGTGCATTATAGCGGTTAGTATCAATCGATACAGATTTAAAATACAATTTGTTTGTGCCGGATGTCACATTCTGAAATACTTGAATTCAGAAGTTATAGCCCATCAAACTTTTTTAGGTCGAAAAAAGTGTTACGCTCATAAAATGGTAACGCTTCGTTGTGCATTATAGCGGTTAGTACCAATGGATAGAGATTTAAAATACAATTTGTTGGTGCCGGATGTCACAGTCTGAAATACTTGAATTCAGAAGTTATAGGCCATCAAACTTTTTCAAGTACAAAAATTTTTAGGTTAAAAAATGCGGGTAATAGTAAAGGTAGCATATTGGTAATAGAGTGCTAAAAAATGTAAACAAACAAATTTAAAAAATTTTTAAAAAGTGTTACGCTCATAAAATGCAAACGCTTCGTTGTGCATTATAGCGGTTAGTCCCAATCAATAGAGCTTGAAAATACAATTTGTTGGTGCCGGATGTCACTTTCTGAAATACTTGAATTCAGAAGTTATAGCCCATCAAACTTTTTTAGGTAGAAAAAAGTGTTACGCTCATAAAATGGTAACGCTTCGTTCGGCATTATAGCGGTTAGTACCAATCGATAGATATTTAAAATACAATTTGTTGGTGCCGCATGTCACTTTCTGAAATTCTTGAATTCAGAAGTTACAGCTCATCAAACTTTTTTAGGTCGAAAAAAGTGTTACGCTCATAAAATGGTAACGCTTCGTTGTGCATTATAGCGGTTAGTACCAATTGATAGAGATTTAAAATACAATTTCTTTGTGCCGGATGTCACATTCTGAAATACTTGAATTCAGAAGTTATAGGCCATCAAACTTTTTCAAGTACAAAAATTTTTAGGTTAAAAAATGCTGGTAATGATGAAGGTAGTATATTGGTAATAGAGTGCTAAACAATGTAAACAAACAAATTTAAAAAATTTTTAAAAAGTGTTACGCTCATAAAATGGTAACGCTTCGTTGTGCATTATAGCGGTTAGTACTAATCGATAGAGCTTGAAAATACAATTTGTTGGTGGCGGATGTCACTTTCTGAACTACTTGAATTCAGAAGTTAGAGTCCATCAAACTTTTTTAGGTCGAAAAAAGTGTTACGGTCATAAAATGGTAACGCTTCGTTGGGCATTATAGCGGTTAGTACCAATCGATAGAGATTTAAAATACAATTTGTTGGTGCCGGATGTCACTCTCTGAAATACTTGAATTCAGCAGTTATAGCCCATCAAACTTTTTTAGGTCGAAAAAAGTGTCACGCTCATAAAATGGTAACGCTTCGTTGGGCATTATAGCGGTTAGTACCAATCGATAGAGATTTAAAATACAATTTGTTTGTGCCGGATGTCACATTCTGAAATACTTGAATTCAGAAGTTATTGGCCATCAAACTTTTTAAAGTACAAAAATTTTTAGGTTAAAAAATGCTGGTAATGGTGAAGGTAGTATATTGGTAATAGATTGCAAAACAATGTAAACAAATAAATTTAAAAAATTTGTAAAAAGTGTTACGCTCATAAAATGCTAACGCTTCGTTGTGCATTATAGCGGTTAGTACCAATCGATAGAGCTTGATAATACAATTTGTTGGTGCCGGATGTCACTTTCTGAAATACCTGAATTCAGAAGTTATAGCCTATCAAACTTTTTTAGGTCGAAAAAAGTGTTACGCTCATAAAATGGTAACGCTTCGTTGTGCATTATAGCGGTTAGTACCAATGGATAGAGATTTAAAATACAATTTGTTGGTGCCGGATGTCACAGTCTGAAATACTTGAATTCAGAAGTTATAGGCCATCAAACTTTTTCAAGTACAAAAATTTTTAGGTTAAAAAATGCGGGTAATAGCGAAGGTAGCATATTGGTAATAGAGTGCTAAAAAATGTAAACAAACAAATTTAAAAAATTTTTAAAAAGTGTTACGCTCATAAAATGCAAACGCTTCGTTGTGCATTATAGCGGTTAGTACCAATCAATAGAGCTTGAAAATACAATTTGTTGGTGGCGGATGTCACTTTCTGAAATACTTGAATTCAGAAGTTATAGCCCATCAAACTTTTTTAGGTCGAAAAAAGTGTCACCCTCATAAAATGGTAACGCTTAGTTGTGCATTATAGCGGTTATTGCCAGTCCATAGAGGTTGAAAATACAATTTGTTGATGGCGGATGTCACTTTCTGAAATACTTGAATTCAGAAGTTATAGCCCATCAAACTTTTTTAAGTCGAAAAAAGAGTTACGCTCATAAGATGGTAACGCTTCGTTGTGCATTATAGCGGTTAGTACCAATCGATAGAGCTTGAAAATACAATTTGTTGGTGCCGGATGTCACTCTCTGAAATACTTGAATTCAGCAGTTATAGCCCATCAAACTTTTTTAGGTCGAAAAAAGTGTCACGCTCATAAAATGGTAACGCTTCGTTGTGCATTATAGCGGTTAGTACCAATCGATAGAGATTTAAAATACAATTTGTTTGTGCCGGATGTCACATTCTGAAATACTTGAATTCAGAAGTTATTGGCCATTAAACTTTTTAAAGTACAAAAATTTTTAGGTTAAAAAATGCTGCTAAAGGTGAAGGTAGTATATTGGTAATAGAGTGCAAAACAATGTAAACAAATAAATTTAAAAAATTTTTAAAAAGTGTTACGCTCATAAAATGCTAACGCTTCGTTGTGTATTATAGCGGTTAGTACTAATCGATAGAGCTTGAAAATACAATTTGTTGGTGCCGGATGTCACTTTCTGAAATACTTGAATTCAGAAGTTATAGCCCATCAAACTTTTTTAGGTCGAAAAAAGTGTTACGCTCATAAAATGGTAACGCTTCGTTGTGCATTATAGCGGTTAGTACCAATCGATAGAGATTTAAAATACAATTTGTTGGTGCCGGATGTCACATTCTGAAATACTTGAATTCAGAAGTTATAGGCCATCAAACTTTTTCAAGTACAAAAATTTTAAGGTTAAAAAATGCGGGTAATAGTGAAGGTAGTATATTGGTAATAGAGTGCTAAACAATGTAAACAAACAAATTAAAAAAAATTTTAAAAAGTGTAACGCTCATAACATGCTAACGCTTCGTTGTGCATTATAGCGGTTAGTACCAATCGATAGAGCTTGAAAATACAATTTGTTGGTGCCGGATGCCACTTTCTGAAATACTTGAATTCAGAAGTTATAGCCCATCAAACTTTTGTAGGTCGAAAAAAGTGTTACGCTCATAAAATGGTAACGCTTCGTTGTGCATTATAGCGGTTAGTATCAATCGATACAGATTTAAAATACAATTTGTTTGTGCCGGATGTCACATTCTGATATACTTGAATTCAGAAGTTATAGGCCATCAAACTTTTTCAAGTACAAAAATTTTTAGGTTAAAAAATGCTGGTAATGGTGAAGGTAGTATATTGGTAATAGAGTGCTAAACAATGTAAACAAACAAATTTAAAAAATTTTTAAAAAGTGTTACGCTCATAAAATGGTAACGCTTCGTTGTGCATTATAGCGGTTAGTACTAATCGATAGAGCTTGAAAATACAATTTGTTGGTGGCGGATGTCACTTTCTGAACTACTTGAATTCAGAAGTTGTAGCCCATCAAACTTTTTTAGGTCGAAAAAAGTGTTACGCTCATAAAATGGTAACGCTTCGTTGGGCATTATAGCGGTTAGTACCAATCGATAGAGATTTAAAATACAATTTGTTGGTGCCGGATGTCACTCTCTGAAATACTTGAATTCAGCAGTTATAGCCCATCAAACTTTTTTAGGTCGAAAAAAGTGTCACGCTCATAAAATGGTAACGCTTCGTTGTGCATTATAGCGGTTAGTACCAATCGATAGAGATTTAAAATACAATTTGTTTGTGCCGGATGTCACATTCTGAAATACTTGAATTCAGAAGTTATTGGCCATCAAACTTTTTAAAGTACAAAAATTTTTAGGTTAAAAAATGCTGCTAATGGTGAAGGTAGTATATTGGTAATAGAGTGCAAAACAATGTAAACAAATAAATTTAAAAAATTTGTAAAAAGTGTTACGCTCATAAAATGCTAACGCTTCGTTGTGCATTATAGCGGTTAGTACCAATCGATAGAGCTTGAAAATACAATTTGTTGGTGCCGGATGTCACTTTCTGAAATACCTGAATTCAGAAGTTATAGCCTATCAAACTTTTTTAGGTCGAAAAAAGTGTTACGCTCATAAAATGGTAACGCTTCGTTGTGCATTATAGCGGTTAGTACCAATGGATAGAGATTTAAAATACAATTTGTTGGTGCCGGATTTCACAGTCTGAAATTCTTGAATTCAGAAGTTATAGGCCATCAAACTTTTTTAGGTCGAAAAAAGTGTTACGCTCATAAAATGGTAACGCTTCGTTCGGCATTATAGCGGTTAGTACCAATCGATAGATATTTAAAATACAATTTGTTGGTGCCGCATGTCACTTTCTGAAATTCTTGAATTCAGAAGTTATAGCTCATCAAACTTTTTTAGGTCGAAAAAAGTGTTACGCTCATAAAATGGTAACGCTTCGTTGTGCATTATAGCGGTTAGTACCAATTGATAGAGATTTAAAATACAATTTCTTTGTGCCCCATGTCACTTTCTGAAATTCTTGAATTCAGAAGTTATAGCCCATTAAACTTTTTTAGGTCGAAAAAAGTGTTACGCTCATAAAATGGTAACGCTTCGTTCGGCATTATAGCGGTTAGTACCAATCGATAGATATTTAAAATACAATTTGTTGGTGCCGCATGTCACTTTCTGAAATTCTTGAATTCAGAAGTTATAGCTCATCAAACTTTTTTAGGTCGAAAAGAGTGTTACGCTCATAAAATGGTAACGCTTCGTTGTGCATTATAGCGGTTAGTACCAATGGATAGAGATTTAAAATACAATTTGTTGGTGCCGGATGTCACAGTCTGTAATACTTGAATTCAGAAGTTATAGGCCATCAAACTTTTTCAAGTACAAAAATTTTTAGGTTAAAAAATGCTGCTAAAGGTGAAGGTAGTATATTGGTAATAGAGTGCAAAACAATGTAAACAAACAAATTAAAAAAATTTTTAAAAAGTGTAACGCTCATAACATGCTAACGCTTAGTTGTGCATTATAGCGGTTAGTACCAATCGATAGAGCTTGAAAATACAATTTGTTGGTGCCGGATGTCACTTTCTGAAATACTTGAATTCAGAAGTTATAACCCATCAAACTTTTGTAGGTCGAAAAAAGTGTTAAGCTCATAAAATGGTAACGCTTCGTTGTGCGTTATAGCGGTTAGTATCAATCGATACAGATTTAAAATACAATTTGTTTGTGCCGGATGTCACATTCTGAAATACTTGAATTCAGAAGTTATAGCCCATCAAACTTTTTTAGGTCGAAAAAAGTGTTACGCTCATAAAATGGTAACGCTTCGTTGTGCATTATAGCGGTTAGTACCAATGGATAGAGATTTAAAATACAATTTGTTGGTGCCGGATGTCACAGTCTGAAATACTTGAATTCAGAAGTTATAGGCCATCAAACTTTTTCAAGTACAAAAATTTTTAGGTTAAAAAATGCGGGTAATAGTAAAGGTAGCATATTGGTAATAGAGTGCTAAAAAATGTAAACAAACAAATTTAAAAAATTTTTAAAAAGTGTTACGCTCATAAAATGCAAACGCTTCGTTGTGCATTATAGCGGTTAGTCCCAATCAATAGAGCTTGAAAATACAATTTGTTGGTGCCGGATGTCACTTTCTGAAATACTTGAATTCAGAAGTTATAGCCCATCAAACTTTTTTAGGTAGAAAAAAGTGTTACGCTCATAAAATGGTAACGCTTCGTTCGGCATTATAGCGGTTAGTACCAATCGATAGATATTTAAAATACAATTTGTTGGTGCCGCATGTCACTTTCTGAAATTCTTGAATTCAGAAGTTACAGCTCATCAAACTTTTTTAGGTCGAAAAAAGTGTTACGCTCATAAAATGGTAACGCTTCGTTGTGCATTATAGCGGTTAGTACCAATTGATAGAGATTTAAAATACAATTTCTTTGTGCCGGATGTCACATTCTGAAATACTTGAATTCAGAAGTTATAGGCCATCAAACTTTTTCAAGTACAAAAATTTTTAGGTTAAAAAATGCTGGTAATGATGAAGGTAGTATATTGGTAATAGAGTGCTAAACAATGTAAACAAACAAATTTATAAAATTTTTAAAAAGTGTTACGCTCATAAAATGGTAACGCTTCGTTGTGCATTATAGCGGTTAGTACTAATCGATAGAGCTTGAAAATACAATTTGTTGGTGGCGGATGTCACTTTCTGAACTACTTGAATTCAGAAGTTATAGTCCATCAAACTTTTTTAGGTCGAAAAAAGTGTTACGCTCATAAAATGGTAACGCTTCGTTGGGCATTATAGCGGTTAGTACCAATCGATAGAGATTTAAAATACAATTTGTTGGTGCCGGATGTCACTCTCTGAAATACTTGAATTCAGCAGTTATAGCCCATCAAACTTTTTAAGGTCGAAAAAAGTGTCACGCTCATAAAATGGTAACGCTTCGTTGTGCATTATAGCGGTTAGTACCAATCGATAGAGATTTAAAATACAATTTGTTTGTGCCGGATGTCACATTCTGAAATACTTGAATTCAGAAGTTATTGGCCATCAAACTTTTTAAAGTACAAAAATTTTTAGGTTAAAAAATGCTGGTAATGGTGAAGGTAGTATATTGGTAATAGAGTGCAAAACAATGTAAACAAATAAATTTAAAAAATTTGTAAAAAGTGTTACGCTCATAAAATGCTAACGCTTCGTTGTGCATTATAGCGGTTAGTACCAATCGATAGAGCTTGAAAATACAATTTGTTGGTGCCGGATGTCACTTTCTGAAATACCTGAATTCAGAAGTTATAGCCTATCAAACTGTTTTAGGTCGAAAAAAGTGTTACGCACATAAAATGGTAACGCTTCGTTGTGCATTATAGCGGTTAGTACCAATCGATAGAGATTTAAAATACAATTTGTTGCTGCCGGATGTCACAGTCTGAAATACTTGAATTCAGAAGTTATAGGCCATCAAACTTTTTCAAGTACAAAAATTTTTAGGTTAAAAAATGCGGGTAATAGCGAAGGTAGCATATTGGTAATAGAGTGCTAAAAAATGTAAACAAACAAATTTAAAAAATTTTTAAAAAGTGTTACGCTCATAAAATGCAAACGCTTCGTTGTGCATTATAGCGGTTAGTACCAATCAATAGAGCTTGAAAATACAATTTGTTGGAGCCGGATGTCACTTTCTGAAATACTTGAATTCAGAAATTATAGCCCATCAAACTTTTTTAGGTCGAAAAAAGTGTCACCCTCATAAAATGGTAACGCTTCGTTGTGCATTATAGCGCTTAGTACCCATCGATAGAGATTTAAAATACAATTTGTTGGTGCCGGATGTCACTTTCTGAAATACTTAAATTCAGAAGTTATAGGCCATCAAACTTTTTCAAGTACAAACATTTTTAGGTTAAAAAAATGCGGGTAATAGTGAAGGTAGTATATTGGTCATAGAGTGCAAAACAATGTAAACAAATAAATTTAAAAAATTTAAAAAAGTGTTACGCTCATAATATGCTAACGCTTCGTTGTGCATATAGCGGTTAGTACCAATCGATAGAGCTTGAAAATACAATTTGTTGGTGCCGGATGTCACTTTCTGAAATACTTGAATTCAGAAGTTATAGCCCATCAAACTTTTTTAGGTCGAAAAAAGTGTTACGCTCATAAAATGGTAACGCTTCGTTGTGCATTATAGCGGTTAGTACCAATCGATAGAGATTTAAAATACAATTTGTTGGTGCCGGATGTCACATTCTGAAATACTTGAATTCAGAAGTTATAGGCCATCAAACTTTTCAAGTACAAACATTTTTAGGTTAAAAAATGCGGGTAATAGTGAAGGTAGTATATTGGTAATAGAGTACTAAATAATGTAAACAAGCAAATTAAAAAAATTTTTAAAAAGTGTTACGCTCATAAAATGATAACGCTTCGTTGTGCATTATAGCGGTTATTGCCAGTCGATAGAGGTTGAAAATACAATTTGTTGGTGGCGGATGTCACTTTCTGAAATACTTGAATTCAGAAGTTATAGCCCATCAAAGTTTTTTAAGTCGAAAAAAGAGTTACGCTCATAAGATGGTAACGCTTCGTTGTGCATTATAGCGGTTAGTACTAATCGGTTGAGATTTAAAATACAATTTGTTATTGGCGGATGTCACATTCTGAAATACTTGAATTCAGAAGTTATAGGCCATCAAACTTTTTCAAGTACAAAAATTTTAAGGTTAAAAAATGCGGGTAATAGTGAGGGTAGTATATTGGTAATAGAGTGCTAAACAATGTAAACAAACAAATTAAAAAAATTTTTAAAAAGTGTAACGCTCATAACATGCTAACGCTTCGTTGTGCATTATAGCGGTTAGTACCAATCGATAGAGCTTGAAAATACAATTTGTTGGTGCCGGATGTCACTTTCTGAAATACTTGAATTCAGAAGTTATAGCCCATCAAACTTTTGTAGGTCGAAAAAAGTGTTAACCTCATAAAATGGTAACGCTTCGTTGTGCATTATAGCGGTTAGTATCAATCGATACAGATTTAAAATACAATTTGTTTGTGCCGGATGTCACATTCTGAAATACTTGAATTCAGAAGTTATAGCCCATCAAACTTTTTTAGGTCGAAAAAAGTGTTACGCTCATAAAATGGTAACGCTTCGTTGGGCATTATAGCGGTTAGTACCAATCGATAGAGATTTAAAATACAATTTGTTGGTGCCGGATGTTACTCTCTGAAATACTTGAATTCAGCAGTTATAGCCCATCAAACTTTTTTAGGTCGAAAAAAGTGTCACGCTCATAAAATGGTAACGCTTCGTTGTGCATTATAGCGGTTAGTACCAATCGATAGAGATTTAAAATACAATTTGTTTGTGCCGGATGTCACATTCTGAAATACTTGAATTCAGAAGTTATTGGCCATCAAACTTTTTAAAGTACAAAAATTTTTAGGTTAAAAAATGCTGCTAATGGTGAAGGTAGTATATTGGTAATAGAGTGCAAAACAATGTAAACAAACAAATTTAAAAAATTTTTAAAAAGTGTTACGCTCATAAAATGCAAACGCTTCGTTGTGCATTATAGCGGTTAGTACCAATCAATAGAGCTTGAAAATACAATTTGTTGGAGCCGGATGTCACATTCTGAAATACTTGAATTCAGAAGTTATAGCCCATCAAACTTTTTTAGGTCGAAAAAAGTGTTACGCTCATAAAATGGTAACGCTTCGTTGGGCATTATAGCGGTTAGTACCAATCGATAGAGATTTAAAATACAATTTGTTGGTGCCGGATGTTACTCTCTGAAATACTTGAATTCAGCAGTTATAGCCCATCAAACTTTTTTAGGTCGAAAAAAGTGTCACGCTCATAAAATGGTAACGCTTCGTTGTGCATTATAGCGGTTAGTACCAATCAATAGAGCTTGAAAATACAATTTGTTGGTGCCGGATGTCACTTTCTGAAATACTTGAATTCAGAAGTTATAGCCCATCAAACTTTTTTAGGTAGAAAAAAGTGTTACGCTCATAAAATGGTAACGCTTCGTTCGGCATTATAGCGGTTAGTACCAATCGATAGATATTTAAAATACAATTTGTTGGTGCCGCATGTCACTTTCTGAAATACTTGAATTCAGAAGTTATAGCCCATCAAACTTTTGTAGGTCGAAAAAAGTGTTAACCTCATAAAATGGTAACGCTTCGTTGTGCATTATAGCGGTTAGTATCAATCGATACAGATTTAAAATACAATTTGTTTGTGCCGGATGTCACATTCTGAAATACTTGAATTCAGAAGTTATAGCCCATCAAACTTTTTTAGGTCGAAAAAAGTGTTACGCTCATAAAATGGTAACGCTTCGTTGGGCATTATAGCGGTTAGTACCAATCGATAGAGATTTAAAATACAATTTGTTGGTGCCGGATGTTACTCTCTGAAATACTTGAATTCAGCAGTTATAGCCCATCAAACTTTTTTAGGTCGAAAAAAGTGTTACGCACATAAAATGGTAACGCTTCGTTGTGCATTATAGCGGTTAGTACCAATCGATAGAGATTTAAAATACAATTTGTTGCTGCCGGATGTCACAGTCTGAAATACTTGAATTCAGAAGTTATAGGCCATCAAACTTTTTCAAGTACAAAAATTTTTAGGTTAAAAAATGCGGGTAATAGCGAAGGTAGCATATTGGTAATAGAGTGCTAAAAAATGTAAACAAACAAATTTAAAAAATTTTTAAAAAGTGTTACGCTCATAAAATGCAAACGCTTCGTTGTGCATTATAGCGGTTAGTACCAATCAATAGAGCTTGAAAATACAATTTGTTGGAGCCGGATGTCACTTTCTGAAATACTTGAATTCAGAAGTTATAGCCCATCAAACTTTTGTAGGTCGAAAAAAGTGTTAACCTCATAAAATGGTAACGCTTCGTTGTGCATTATAGCGGTTAGTATCAATCGATACAGATTTAAAATACAATTTGTTTGTGCCGGATGTCACATTCTGAAATACTTGAATTCAGAAGTTATAGCCCATCAAACTTTTTTAGGTCGAAAAAAGTGTTACGCTCATAAAATGGTAACGCTTCGTTGTGCATTATAGCGGTTAGTACCAATCGATAGAGCTTGAAAATACAATTTGTTGGTGCCGGATGTCACTTTCTGAAATACTTGAATTCAGAAGTTATAGCCCATCAAACTTTTGTAGGTCGAAAAAAGTGTTAACCTCATAAAATGGTAACGCTTCGTTGTGCATTATAGCGGTTAGTATCAATCGATACAGATTTAAAATACAATTTGTTTGTGCCGGATGTCACATTCTGAAATACTTGAATTCAGAAGTTATAGCCCATCAAACTTTTTTAGGTCGAAAAAAGTGTTACGCTCATAAAATGGTAACGCTTCGTTGGGCATTATAGCGGTTAGTACCAATCGATAGAGATTTAAAATACAATTTGTTGGTGCCGGATGTTACTCTCTGAAATACTTGAATTCAGCAGTTATAGCCCATCAAACTTTTTTAGGTCGAAAAAAGTGTCACGCTCATAAAATGGTAACGCTTCGTTGTGCATTATAGCGGTTAGTACCAATCAATAGAGCTTGAAAATACAATTTGTTGGTGCCGGATGTCACTTTCTGAAATACTTGAATTCAGAAGTTATAGCCCATCAAACTTTTTTAGGTAGAAAAAAGTGTTACGCTCATAAAATGGTAACGCTTCGTTCGGCATTATAGCGGTTAGTACCAATCGATAGATATTTAAAATACAATTTGTTGGTGCCGCATGTCACTTTCTGAAATTCTTGAATTCAGAAGTTACAGCTCATCAAACTTTTTTAGGTCGAAAAAAGTGTTACGCTCATAAAATGGTAACGCTTCGTTGTGCATTATAGCGGTTAGTACCAATTGATAGAGATTTAAAATACAATTTCTTTGTGCCGGATGTCACATTCTGAAATACTTGAATTCAGAAGTTATAGGCCATCAAACTTTTTCAAGTACAAAAATTTTTAGGTTAAAAAATGCTGGTAATGATGAAGGTAGTATATTGGTAATAGAGTGCTAAACAATGTAAACAAACAAATTTAAAAAATTTTTAAAAAGTGTTACGCTCATAAAATGGCAACGCTTCGTTGTGCATTATAGCGGTTAGTACTAATCGATAGAGCTTGAAAATACAATTTGTTGGTGGCGGATGTCACTTTCTGAACTACTTGAATTCAGAAGTTATAGTCCATCAAACTTTTTTAGGTCGAAAAAAGTGTTACGGTCATAAAATGGTAACGATTCGTTGGGCATTATAGCGGTTAGTACCAATCGATAGAGATTTAAAATACAATTTGTTGGTGCCGGATGTCACTCTCTGAAATACTTGAATTCAGCAGTTATAGCCCATCAAACTTTTTTAGGTCGAAAAAAGTGTCACGCTCATAAAATGGTAACGCTTCGTTGGGCATTATAGCGGTTAGTACCAATCGATAGAGATTTAAAATACAATTTGTTTGTGCCGGATGTCACATTCTGAAATACTTGAATTCAGAAGTTATTGGCCATCAAACTTTTTAAAGTACAAAAATTTTTAGGTTAAAAAATGCTGGTAATGGTGAAGGTAGTATATTGGTAATAGATTGCAAAACAATGTAAACAAATAAATTTAAAAAATTTGTAAAAAGTGTTACGCTCATAAAATGCTAACGCTTCGTTGTGCATTATAGCGGTTAGTACCAATCGATAGAGCTTGATAATACAATTTGTTGGTGCCGGATGTCACTTTCTGAAATACCTGAATTCAGAAGTTATAGCCTATCAAACTTTTTTAGGTCGAAAAAAGTGTTACGCTCATAAAATGGTAACGCTTCGTTGTGCATTATAGCGGTTAGTACCAATGGATAGAGATTTAAAATACAATTTGTTGGTGCCGGATGTCACAGTCTGAAATACTTGAATTCAGAAGTTATAGGCCATCAAACTTTTTCAAGTACAAAAATTTTTAGGTTAAAAAATGCGGGTAATAGCGAAGGTAGCATATTGGTAATAGAGTGCTAAAAAATGTAAACAAACAAATTTAAAAAATTTTTAAAAAGTGTTACGCTCATAAAATGCAAACGCTTCGTTGTGCATTATAGCGGTTAGTACCAATCAATAGAGCTTGAAAATACAATTTGTTGGTGCCGGATGTCACTTTCTGAAATACTTGAATTCAGAAGTTATAGCCCATCAAACTTTTTTAGGTCGAAAAAAGTGTCACCCTCATAAAATGGTAACGCTTAGTTGTGCATTATAGCGGTTATTGCCAGTCCATAGAGGTTGAAAATACAATTTGTTGATGGCGGATGTCACTTTCTGAAATACTTGAATTCAGAAGTTATAGCCCATCAAACTTTTTTAAGTCGAAAAAAGAGTTACGCTCATAAGATGGTAACGCTTCGTTGTGCATTATAGCGGTTAGTACCAATCGATAGAGCTTGAAAATACAATTTGTTGGTGCCGGATGTCACTCTCTGAAATACTTGAATTCAGCAGTTATAGCCCATCAAACTTTTTTAGGTCGAAAAAAGTGTCACGCTCATAAAATGGTAACGCTTCGTTGTGCATTATAGCGGTTAGTACCAATCGATAGAGATTTAAAATACAATTTGTTTGTGCCGGATGTCACATTCTGAAATACTTGAATTCAGAAGTTATTGGCCATTAAACTTTTTAAAGTACAAAAATTTTTAGGTTAAAAAATGCTGCTAAAGGTGAAGGTAGTATATTGGTAATAGAGTGCAAAACAATGTAAACAAATAAATTTAAAAAATTTTTAAAAAGTGTTACGCTCATAAAATGCTAACGCTTCGTTGTGTATTATAGCGGTTAGTACTAATCGATAGAGCTTGAAAATACAATTTGTTGGTGCCGGATGTCACTTTCTGAAATACTTGAATTCAGAAGTTATAGCCCATCAAACTTTTTTAGGTCGAAAAAAGTGTTACGCTCATAAAATGGTAACGCTTCGTTGTGCATTATAGCGGTTAGTACCAATCGATAGAGATTTAAAATACAATTTGTTGGTGCCGGATGTCACATTCTGAAATACTTGAATTCAGAAGTTATAGGCCATCAAACTTTTTCAAGTACAAAAATTTTAAGGTTAAAAAATGCGGGTAATAGTGAAGGTAGTATATTGGTAATAGAGTGCTAAACAATGTAAACAAACAAATTAAAAAAAATTTTAAAAAGTGTAACGCTCATAACATGCTAACGCTTCGTTGTGCATTATAGCGGTTAGTACCAATCGATAGAGCTTGAAAATACAATTTGTTGGTGCCGGATGCCACTTTCTGAAATACTTGAATTCAGAAGTTATAGCCCATCAAACTTTTGTAGGTCGAAAAAAGTGTTACGCTCATAAAATGGTAACGCTTCGTTGTGCATTATAGCGGTTAGTATCAATCGATACAGATTTAAAATACAATTTGTTTGTGCCGGATGTCACATTCTGATATACTTGAATTCAGAAGTTATAGGCCATCAAACTTTTTCAAGTACAAAAATTTTTAGGTTAAAAAATGCTGGTAATGGTGAAGGTAGTATATTGGTAATAGAGTGCTAAACAATGTAAACAAACAAATTTAAAAAATTTTTAAAAAGTGTTACGCTCATAAAATGGTAACGCTTCGTTGTGCATTATAGCGGTTAGTACTAATCGATAGAGCTTGAAAATACAATTTGTTGGTGGCGGATGTCACTTTCTGAACTACTTGAATTCAGAAGTTATAGCCCATCAAACTTTTTTAGGTCGAAAAAAGTGTTACGCTCATAAAATGGTAACGCTTCGTTGGGCATTATAGCGGTTAGTACCAATCGATAGAGATTTAAAATACAATTTGTTGGTGCCGGATGTCACTCTCTGAAATACTTGAATTCAGCAGTTATAGCCCATCAAACTTTTTTAGGTCGAAAAAAGTGTCACGCTCATAAAATGGTAACGCTTCGTTGTGCATTATAGCGGTTAGTACCAATCGATAGAGATTTAAAATACAATTTGTTTGTGCCGGATGTCACATTCTGAAATACTTGAATTCAGAAGTTATTGGCCATCAAACTTTTTAAAGTACAAAAATTTTTAGGTTAAAAAATGCTGCTAATGGTGAAGGTAGTATATTGGTAATAGAGTGCAAAACAATGTAAACAAATAAATTTAAAAAATTTGTAAAAAGTGTTACGCTCATAAAATGCTAACGCTTCGTTGTGCATTATAGCGGTTAGTACCAATCGATAGAGCTTGAAAATACAATTTGTTGGTGCCGGATGTCACTTTCTGAAATACCTGAATTCAGAAGTTATAGCCTATCAAACTTTTTTAGGTCGAAAAAAGTGTTACGCTCATAAAATGGTAACGCTTCGTTGTGCATTATAGCGGTTAGTACCAATGGATAGAGATTTAAAATACAATTTGTTGGTGCCGGATTTCACAGTCTGAAATTCTTGAATTCAGAAGTTATAGGCCATCAAACTTTTCCAAGTACAAAAATTTTTAGGTTAAAAAATGCGGGTAATAGTGAAGGTAGCATATTGGTAATAGAGTGCTAAAAAATGTAAACAAACAAATTTAAAAAATTTTTAAAAAGTGTTACGCTCATAAAATGCAAACGCTTCGTTGTGCATTATAGCGGTTAGTACCAATCAATAGAGGTTGAAAATACAATTTGTTGGTGCCGGATGTCACTTTCTGAAATACTTGAATTCAGAAGTTATAGCCCATCAAACTTTTTTAGGTCGAAAAAAGTGTTACGCTCATAAAATGGTAACGCTTCGTTCGGCATTATAGCGGTTAGTACCAATCGATAGATATTTAAAATACAATTTGTTGGTGCCGCATGTCACTTTCTGAAATTCTTGAATTCAGAAGTTATAGCTCATCAAACTTTTTTAGGTCGAAAAAAGTGTTACGCTCATAAAATGGTAACGCTTCGTTGTGCATTATAGCGGTTAGTACCAATTGATAGAGATTTAAAATACAATTTCTTTGTGCCCCATGTCACTTTCTGAAATTCTTGAATTCAGAAGTTATAGCCCATTAAACTTTTTTAGGTCGAAAAAAGTGTTACGCTCATAAAATGGTAACGCTTCGTTCGGCATTATAGCGGTTAGTACCAATCGATAGATATTTAAAATACAATTTGTTGGTGCCGCATGTCACTTTCTGAAATTCTTGAATTCAGAAGTTATAGCTCATCAAACTTTTTTAGGTCGAAAAGAGTGTTACGCTCATAAAATGGTAACGCTTCGTTGTGCATTATAGCGGTTAGTACCAATTGATAGAGATTTAAAATGCAATTTCTTTGTGCCGCTTGTCACTTTCTGAAATTCTTGAATTCAGAAGTTATAGCCCATTAAACTTTTTTAGGTCGAAAAAAGTGTTACGCTCATAATATGCTAACGCTTCGTTGTGCATTATAGCGGTTAGTACCAATCGATAGAGCTTGAAAATACAATTTGTTGGTGCCGGATGTCACTTTCTGAAATACTTGAATTCAGAAGTTATAGCCCATCAAACTTTTTTAGGTCGAAAAAAGTGTTACACTCATAAAATGGTAACGCTTCGTTGTGCATTATAGCGGTTAGTACCAATCGATAGAGATTTAAAATACAATTTGTTGGTGCCGGATGTCACATTCTGAAATACTTGAATTCAGAAGTTATAGGCCATCAAACTTTTCAAGTACAAACATTTTTAGGTTAAAAAATGCGGGTAATAGTGAAGGTAGTATATTGGTAATAGAGTACTAAATAATGTAAACAAGCAAATTAAAAAAATTTTTAAAAAGTGTTACGCTCATAAAATGGTAACGCTTCGTTGTTCCTTATAGCGGTTATTGCCAGTCGATAGAGGTTGAAAATACAATTTGTTGGTGTGGGATGTCACTTTCTGAAATACTTGAATTCAGAAGTTATAGCCCATCAAACTTTTTTAAGTCGAAAAAAGAGTTACGCTCATAAGATGGTAACGCTTCGTTGTGCATTATAGCGGTTAGTACTAATCGATTGAGATTTAAAATACAATTTGTTATTGGCGGATGTCACATTCTGAAATACTTGAATTCAGAAGTTATAGGCCATCAAACTTTTTCAAGTACAAAAATTTTAAGGTTAAAAAATGCGGGTAATAGTGAAGGTAGTATATTGGTAATAGAGTGCTAAACAATGTAAACAAACAAATTAAAAAAATTTTTAAAAAGTGTTATCTCATAACATGCTAACGCTTCGTTGTGCATTATAGCGGTTAGTACCAATCGATAGAGCTTGAAAATACAATTTGTTGGTGCCGGATGTCACTTTCTGAAATACTTGAATTCAGAAGTTATAGCCCATCAAACTTTTGTAGGTCGAAAAAAGTGTTACGCTCATAAAATGGTAACGCTTCGTTGTGCATTATAGCGGTTAGTATCAATCGATACAGATTTAAAATACAATTTGTTTGTGCCGGATGTCACATTCTGAAATACTTGAATTCAGAAGTTATAGGCCATCAAACTTTTTCAAGTACAAAAATTTTTAGTTTAAAAAATGCTGGTAATGGTGAAGGTAGTATATTGGTAATAGAGTGCAAAACAATGTAAACAAATAAATTTAAAAAATTTGTAAAAAGTGTTACGCTCATAAAATGCTAACGCTTCGTTGTGCATTATAGCAGTTAGTACCAATCGATAGAGCTTGAAAATACAATTTGTTGGTGCCGGATGTCACTTTCTGAAATACCTGAATTCAGAAGTTATAGCCTATCAAACTTTTTTAGGTCGAAAAAAGTGTTACGCTCATAAAATGGTAACGCTTCGTTGTGCATTATAGCGGTTAGTACCAATGGATAGAGATTTAAAATACAATTTGTTGGTGCCGGATGTCACAGTCTGAAATACTTGAATTCAGAAGTTATAGGCCATCAAACTTTTTCAAGTACAAAAATTTTTAGGTTAAAAAATGCGGGTAATAGTGAATGTAGCATATTGGTAATAGAGTGCTAAAAAATGTAAACAAACAAATTTAAAAAATTTTTAAAAAGTGTTACGCTCATAAAATGCAAACGCTTCGTTGTGCATTATAGCGGTTAGTACCAATCAATAGAGCTTGAAAATACAATTTGTTGGTGCCGGATGTCACTTTCTGAAATACTTGAATTAAGAAGTTATAGCCCATCAAACTTTTTTAGGTCGAAAAAAGTGTTACGCTCATAAAATGGTAACGCTTCGTTGTGCATCATAGCGGTTAGTACCAATTGATAGAGATTTAAAATACAATTTCTTTGTGCCGCATGTCACTTTCTGAAATTCTTGAATTCAGAAGTTATAGCCCATTAAACTTTTTTAGGTCGAAAAAAGTGTTACGCTCATAAAATGGTAACGCTTCGTTCGGCAATATAGCTGTTAGTGCCAATCGATAGATATTTAAAATACAATTTGTTGGTGCCGCATGTCACTTTCTGAAATTCTTGAATTCAGAAGTTATAGCTCATCAAACTTTTTTAGGTCGAAAAAAGTGTTACGCTCATAAAATGGTAACGCTTCGTTGTGCATCATAGCGGTTAGTACCAATTGATAGAGATTTAAAATACAATTTCTTTGTGCCGCATGTCACTTTCTGAAATTCTTGAATTCAGAAGTTATAGCCCATTAAACTTTTTTAGGTCGAAAAAAGTGTTACGCTCATAAAATGGTAACGCTTCGTTCGGCAATATAGCGGTTAGTGCCAATCGATAGATATTTAAAATACAATTTGTTGGTGCCGGATGTCACTTTCTGAAATACTTGAATTCAGAAGTTATAGCCCATCAAACTTTTTTAGGTCGAAAAAAGTGTTACGCTCATAAAATGGTAACGCTTCGTTGTGCATTATAGCGGTTAGTACCTATCGATAGAGATTTAAGATACAATTTGTTGGTCCTGATGTCACATTCTAAAATACTTGAATTCAGAAGTTATAGGCCATCAAACTTTTTCAAGTACAAAAATTTGTAGGATAAAAAATGCTGTTAATAGTGAAGGTAGTATATTGGTCATAGAGTGCAAAACAATGTAAACAAATAAATTTAAAAAATTTTAAAAAAGTGTTACGCTCATAAAATGCTAACGCTTCGTTGTGCATTATAGCGGTTAGTACCAATCGATACAGATTTAAAATACAATTTGTTTGTGACGGATGTCACATTCTGAAATACTTGAATTCAGAAGTTATAGGCCATCAAACTTTTTCAAGTACAAAAATTTTTAGGTTAAAAAATGCTGGTAATGATGAAGGTAGTATATTGGTAATAGAGTGCTAAACAATGTAAACAAACAAATTTAAAAAATTTTTAAAAAGTGTTAATCTCATAAAATGGTAACGCTTCGTTGTGCATTACAGCGGTTAGTACTAATCGATAGAGCTTGAAAATACAATTTGTTGGTGGCGGATGTCACTTTCTGAACTACTTGAATTCAGAAGTTATAGCCCATCAAACTTTTTTAGGTCGAAAAAAGTGTTACGCTCATAAAATGGTAACGCTTCGTTGGGCATTATAGCGGTTAGTACCAATCGATAGAGATTTAAAATACAATTTGTTGGTGCCGGATGTCACTCTCTGAAAACTTGAATTCAGAAGTTATAGCCCATCAAACTTTTTTAGGTCGAAAAAAGTGTCACGCTCATAAAATGGTAACGCTTCGTTGTGCATTATAGCGGTTAGTACCAATCGATAGAGATTTAAAATACAATTTGTTTGTGCCGGATGTCACATTCTGAAATACTTGAATTCAGAAGTTATTGGCCATCAAACTTTTTAAAGTACAAAAATTTTTAGGTTAAAAAATGCTGGTAATGGTGAAGGTAGTATATTGGTAATAGAGTGCAAAACAATGTAAACAAATAAATTTAAAAAATTTGTAAAAAGTGTTACGCTCATAAAATGCTAACGCTTCGTTGTGCATTATAGCGGTTAGTACCAATCGATAGAGCTTGAAAATACAATTTGTTGGTGCCGGATGTCACTTTCTGAAATACCTGAATTCAGAAGTTATAGCCTATCAAACTTTTTTAGGTCGAAAAAAGTGTTACGCTCATAAAATGGTAACGCTTCGTTGTGCATTATAGCGGTTAGTACCAATGGATAGAGATTTAAAATACAATTTGTTGGTGCCGGATGTCACAGTCTGAAAACTTGAATTCAGAAGTTATAGGCCATCAAACTTTTTCAAGTACAAAAATTTTTAGGTTAAAAAATGCTGGTAATGGTGAAGGTAGTATATTGGTAATAGAGTGCTAAACAATGTAAACAAACAAATTTAAAAAATTTTTAAAAAGTGTTACGCTCATAAAATGGTAACGCTTCGTTGTGCATTATAGCGGTTAGTACCAATTGATAGAGATTTAAAATACAATTTGTTGGTGCCGGATGTCACTTTCTGAAATACTTGAATTCAGCAGTTATAGCCCATCAAACTTTTTTAGGTCGAAAAAAGTGTCACCCTCATAAAATGGTAACGCTTCGTTGTGCATTATAGCGCTTAGTACCCATCGATAGAGATTTAAAATACAATTTGTTGGTGCCGGATGTCACTTTCTGAAATACTTGAATTCAGAAGTTATAGCCCATCAAACTTTTTTAGGTCGAAAAAAGTGTTACGCTCATAAAATGGTAACGCTTCGTTGTGCATTATAGCGGTTAGTACCAATTGATAGAGATTTAAAATACAATTTCTTTGTGCCGCATGTCACTTTCTGAAATTCTTGAATTCAGAAGTTATAGCCCATTAAACTTTTTTAGGTCGAAAAAAGTGTTACGCTCATAAAATGGTAACGCTTCGTTCGGCATTATAGCGGTTAGTGCCAATCGATAGAGATTTAAAATACAATTTGTTTGTGCCGGATGTCACATTCTGAAATACTTGAATTCAGAAGTTATTGGCCATCAAACTTTTTAAAGTACAAAAATTTTTAGGTTAAAAAATGCTGGTAATGGTGAAGGTAGTATATTGGTAATAGAGTGCAAAACAATGTAAACAAATAATGGATAGAGATTTTAAATACAATTTGTTGGTGCCGGATGTCACTTTCATCAAACTTTTTTAGGTCGAAAAAAGTGTCACCCTCATAAAATGGTAACGCTTCGTTGTGCATTATAGCGCTTAGTACCCATCGATAGAGATTTAAAATACAATTTGTTGGTGCCGGATGTCACATTCTGAAATACTTGAATTCAGAAGTTATAGGCCATAAAACTTTTTCAAGTACAAATATTTTTAGGTTAAAAAATGCTGGTAATAGTGAAGGTAGTATATTGGTAATAGAGTGCTAAACAATGTAAACAAGCAAATTTACAAAATTTTTAAAAAGTTTTACGCTCATAAAATGCTAACGCTTCCTTCGGCATTATAGCGGTTAGTACCAATCGATAGATATTTAAAATACAATTTGTTGGTGCCGCATGTCACTTTCTGAAATTCTTGAATTCAGAAGTTACAGCTCATCAAACTTTTTTAGGTCGAAAAAAGTGTTACGCTCATAAAATGGTAACGCTTCGTTGTGCATTATAGCGGTTAGTGCCAATCGATAGATATTTAAAATACAATTTGTTGGTGCCGGATGTCACTTTCTGAAATACTTGAATTCAGAAGTTATAGCCCATCAAACTTTTTTAGGTCGAAAAAAGTGTTACGCTCATAAAATGGTAACGCTTCGTTGTGCATTATAGCGGTTAGTACCTATCGATAGAGATTTAAGATACAATTTGTTGGTCCGGATGTCACATTCTAAAATACTTGAATTCAGAAGTTATAGGCCATCAAACTTTTTCAAGTACAAAAATTTTTAGGATAAAAAATGCTGTTAATAGTGAAGGTAGTATATTGGTCATAGAGTGCAAAACAATGTAAACAAATAAATTTAAAAAATTTTAAAAAAGTGTTACGCTCATAAAATGCTAACGCTTCGTTGTGCATTATAGCGGTTAGTACCAATCGATAGAGCTTGAAAATACAATTTGTTGGTGCCGGATGTCACTTTCTGAAATACTTGAATTCAGAAGTTATAGCCCATCAAACTTTTTTAGGTCGAAAGAAGATTTACGCTCATAAAATGGTAACGCTTCGTTGTGCATTGTAGCGGTTAGTACCAATCGATAGAGATTTAAAATACAATTTGTTGGTGCCGGATGTCACATTCTGAAATACTTGAATTCAGAAGTTATAGGCCATCAAACTTTTTCAAGTACAAACATTTTTAGGTTAAAAAATGCGGGTAATAGTGAAGGTAGTATATTGATAATAGAGTGCTAAATAATGTAAACAAGCAAATTAAAAAAATTTTTAAAAAGTGTTACGCTCATAAAATGGTAACGCTTCGTTGTGCATTATAGCGGTTAGTACTAATCGATTGAGATTTAAAATACAATTTGTTATTGGCGGATGTCACATTCTGAAATACTTGAATTCAGAAGTTATAGGCCATCAAACTTTTTCAAGTACAAAAATTTTAAGGTTAAAAAATGCGGGTAATAGTGAAGGTAGTATATTGGTAATAGAGTGCTGAACAATGTAAACAAAGAAATTAAAAAAATTTTTAAAAAGTGTTACGCTCATAACATGCTAACGCTTCGTTGTGCATTATAGCGGTTAGTACCAATCGATAGAGCTTGAAAATACAATTTGTTGGTGCCGGATGTCGCTTTCTGAAATACTTGAATTCAGAAGTTATAGCCCATCAAACTTTTGTAGGTCGAAAAAAGTGTTATGCTCATAAAATGTTAACGCTTCGTTATGCATTATAGCGGTTAGTACCAATCGATACAGATTTAAAATACAATTTGTTTGTGCCGGATGTCACATTCTGAAATACTTGAATTCAGAAGTTATAGGCCATCAAACTTTTTCAAGTACAAAAATTTTTAGGTTAAAAAATGCTGGTAATGATGAAGGTAGTATATTGGTAATAGAGTGCTAAACAATGTAAACAAACAAATTTAAAAAATTTTTAAAAAGTGTTACGCTAATAAAATGGTAACGCTTCGTTGTGCATTATAGCGGTTAGTTATAATCGATAGAGCTTGAAAATACAATTTGTTGGTGGCGGATGTCACTTTCTGAACTACTTGAATTCAGAAGTTATAGCCCATCAAACTTCTTTAGGTCGAAAAAAGTGTTACGCTCATCAAATGGTAACGCTTCGTTGTGCATTATAGCGGTTAGTACCAATCGATAGAGCTTGAAAATACAATTTGTTGGTGCCGGATGTCACTCTCTGAAATACTTGAATTCAGCAGTTATAGCCCATCAAACTTTTTTAGGTCGAAAAAAGTGTCACGCTCATAAAATGGTAACGCTTCGTTGTGCATTATAGCGGTTAGTACCAATCGATAGAGATTTAAAATACAATTTGTTTGTGCCGGATGTCACATTCTGAAATACTTGAATTCAGAAGTTTTTGGCCATCAAACTTTTTAAAGTACAAAAATTTTTAGGTTAAAAAATGCTGGTAATGGTGAAGGTAGTATATTGGTAATAGAGTGCTAAACAATGTAAACAAACAAATTTAAAAAAATTTTAAAAAGTGTTACGCTCATAAAATGGTAACGCTTCGTTGTGCATTATAGCGGTTAGTACCAATCGATAGAGATTTAAAATACAATTTGTTGGTGCCGGATGTCACTTTCTGAAATACTTGAATTCAGCAGTTATAGCCCATCAAACTTTTTTAGGTCGAAAAAAGTGTCACCCTCATAAAATGGTAACGCTTCGTTGTGCATTATAGCGCTTAGTACCCATCGATAGAGATTTAAAATACAATTTGTTGGTGCCGGATGTCACTTTCTGAAATACTTGAATTCAGAAGTTATAGCCCATCAAACTTTTTTAGGTCGAAAAAAGTGTTACGCTCATAAAATGGTAACGCTTCGTTGTGCATTATAGCGGTTAGTACCAATTGATAGAGACTTAAAATACAATTTCTTTGTGCCGCATGTCACTTCCTGAAATTCTTGAATTCAGAAGTTATAGCCCATTAAACTTTTTTAGGTCGAAAAAAGTGTTACGCTCATAAAATGGTAACGCTTCGTTCGGCATTATAGCGGTTAGTGCCAATCGATAGATATTTAAAATACAATTTGTTGGTGCCGGATGTCACTTTCTGAAATACTTGAATTCAGAAGTTATAGACCATCAAACTTTTTTAGGTCGAAAAAAGTGTTACGCTCATAAAATGGTAACGCTTCGTTGTGCATTATAGCGGTTAGTACCAATCGATAGAGATTTAAAATACAATTTGTTGGTGCGGGATGTCACATTCTGAAATACTTAAATTCAGAAGTTATAGGCCATCAAACTTTTTCAAGTACAAAAACTTTTAGGTTAAAAAATGCGGGTAATAGTGAAGGTAGTATATTGGTAATAGAGTGCTAAACAATGTAAACAAACAAATTTAAAAAATTTTTAAAAAGTGTTACGCTCATAAAATGCTGGTTTCCAATATTTACACTTCAAAAGCTTTAAAATATTGGTCATATACGTTTGTAAATGCAGTGGAAAATCACATATATAAGTTAACACATTAGTGAATACCCCAAATATGATTCTTATGTTCCACGTAAATTCAATAACCTGCACACTTAACAACAAAAGCAAGAACCCATATATTTATTCGACACGCTTAACAACAAAAACAATAAATTTATCAAACCAATCTAGACACAAAGAATCAAATTACAACTTAGTTTAAGTATCCAATAAGCATATTTTTATTTTATAAAATATTTCGCAATTATTTTCACACAATTTTATTATTTTAATTAGTAAGCAAAATTGTATTCAGTCTATACGAAAAATTAGTAAGCAAAATTGTTTTTGATTTTATTAAATTTAAATAGTAAGCAAAATTGTATTTAGGCTAAGAAAAATATGGTATAAAATTAAATGATTTGCCAATAAAGATCAGTTCTGTTCTGAAGTCCAAATAAACTCGTTTACTGGCGCCCGAGGAAAGTGAAAAAACTATACCCGGTTAAATATTAAAAGTGTCTTAGTGTTAGAAGAATAAAATTGTGCAACTAACCGTTGCTTAAAAACCAAAAGCCAAGATAAATAAATACAAGTGGCCGAAAAATAAACCGGTGCACAGTGGCTGAAAATCGTTTTTCATTGGCCAAAATCCTGTAACTTTTGAACCGATCAAAATATTGAAGTAATTTTTATTTTATTGGATAGATATTTAGTTCAGCTTGACTCAGTTTAAATTACATTAAAATTGATTGAGGACTTTTTAAGGAATTCTAGGTCAAAGTTGAACTTTTGAATTTTTTTAACTTTTAGAGTGAAATATGCGTTTATTATTTTTTTATTTATTAAAAAATTTAATATTTGGAAATTAATAATAATTATAAATATTTTTTGTAATAATGGAATTTTTTTAATGTTACACTTAAAAAAAATTTTACACTGAAAAAATTGTAAAATCAACTGGAGATTTTGCTATTACAGAAAAATTAAAAATTTGTTGCTGACAAATTTGCAAATTTGTTTACACTCAAAGAATAGTTACACTTAAAAAAAAACTTTAATAATATTATCTAAAAATATTGCTATTACTACAGAAAAATTTATTATTTTTTGCTGTCAAATTTGATAATTTTAAAAACATTTTAAAAATAAAAACTGCAATAAATTTTAATAGCATTTGCAACAATGGTATGTTCTGTTTATTATTATTTTTTACTAATACTATGTTTTTCGTACTTAAATAACAATGAAAGGCAATTATAATAATTATTCATTTGACTCAAATATTGATTGCAAATATTCCATATTTTGTTCTGTGCTATCTCTGTTCTTTAGTAGTTTTTTGGCTTGTTCATCTAAATCCCGATGTTCCACTTTCCATTGATTTTGAATACTGGAGATAAACGGATCTGACGTTGCCAATAATATGTTAAATAGATCTTCATTTGTTGAATTTCGTGAAATTTTTCTAGTATTGTGGACTCTATAAAATCTGTAATCCTTGTTCCTTTTTTCCTGAGCCTCCTCTGATAGATCTCCAAGTGGCACCAAATGATATTTAATGACATCTTCTCCATGATAAAGGATTTTGCGAACTGTTGCAGACATATTTCCCCATGGGTAGTTGGTTGTATATATTTTTGCAGTTTCCTTTGCATAATCTCCAAATTTTCAATTTCTTCATTGCACGCAAGTACTTCTAGGATTATTTTAAATCTGAAAATGAGGTTTAAATCCACTCCTGTTATTTCAGATGCTGTTTCTATCGCTGCAGTTGTCCAATGATTTGCGTGGTCTTCCAGCCTTATCTTGCTTTGCTGTTTCTGCAGCGACAGTAAGTTAGCCCTCTAACCAGTTTGCACTTTTTATATAAAAGTTTTGTTTACTGTAGCGAACTTCTTTGTAGCGTTTTTTTAGTGCTTTGACGAAATTATATAATTGCTCTTGCATTTCGGTGCTACACGAATTTAAGTTTAATTTTATTTTAACGTAACTAAGAACATCTTCCTGGTTTTTGTTTCTAAAATACTCTTCAGCCAGTTCTTTATAACTGAAGCTCTCCATATTTTTGTGAATATTTTTATTTGCGTCTGTTATGTTTTACCCGTACACATAGAGGATTAACTTATTACTGAGTAATCCCTTATCGAATCCGTAGTTTTATACATTTTTAGATACATGTTATTCACACATTGATCTTTAATTTCATAGCAGGTAGTGCTTAAATTGCACAAAACTGCACATGTTGTCCAGACCTTAATATCAGGTAAAACTGATTAGTATCTCGCCAATATTTGTTGTTGTTGTTGGGTTGTTTTTTTATTTTTAGTGGTTTAATGTCCCGATTATTGTTATAAAATTGCTTATGACTTTGGTTGACCCTAACATTTGATAACAGGTAAATTTAGAAACATATCATATGTTTACTGTAGAATTTTGTGATAATTTGTGATAATTTTATTACCAATATTTGGCTGATCAAAACAAAGCCATTAAACCCTTTCGCAGGTATTATATTTAATTTTTTTAGTTTTACGTAGTCTAAAGTAAAAAACATAAACTTTTAGGCAAAAAAGTGAAAATTATATACACCATTGTATACGAGTACTTTGGAGTAATTTCATTAAAATGAAAAAAGTGTTCTACACACGGCTCGTCACGGGTGCAAAAGTATATATAGCGGTAAAGAGGACACTTTCACCTTTCTCCGGGTGGTACACATTTCTTGTTCCCTTTTGTTCCCTAGAAGTTCTATTCCACTAAAGTTTAAATTTGAGAAAAATATAGTAGTTTCATAAATATTTCGTAACGCCCCTAATATTAAACACTAGAGCTCTGACCACTTACAAAAACTAAAGACTATAATCCTACCAACATTATAAAAAAGACCGCAGGCCATTATCGATGATAGCTTGCGAGTAGTAACCATTTATTTTTTATAAAAAACAAAAGAAAAACACCTTTTTCTGAAATTAAAAAAAAACCGTTGAATTTGACAGCATGCCACGCTCACAATTATCAATAGTTTAACCTAATTTTTTGGCTACCTTAATCTGGATATATTAGCTGCAAAAGGGCGTAAAAATTTTCAAAATCGGTGACAAAAAAAGACTTTTGTCTAGTGGGAAAAAAACTTTTATAAAAAACCGTTTTCAAAGGAAAAAACATCCCAAAAAAAAATACAAGCGGATAATTAAAAAGTTTGAGGTACAGACACTTAAAAACAAAATTTAAAAAACAAGCTAGTTGAAAAAACTTTTATAAAGAATCGTTTAAATTGAAAAACATTTTAAAGAAATACAAGCGGATCAATTAAAAAGTTTGAGCTACAAGCTAAACCATCGTAAAACTCAGAAAAAGAAATCCTTAGCGAATGTACCGTTTTACAAATTTAAAAATAAGCGGGAACAAAGGTAAAACCCCTGATCAAACAACGAGCTGAACTACCGTTTTAAAATCAAGAAAATAAGCGGAAGGATCAACCAAAAAGGCATATCAGACAGACTCAACAAATCAGTTACTAGTGACGTCAGCCGTACCCTAGTAGATCTTCAACTTCAAACAGGATAAATACGGACCGTACAAGCAGCATGCTGATCTTTCTACTGTAAGCTAACCATAAAATTTTATTAAAAATATATTAAATTATTGTGAAATTAAAAAATCATTTTAATGTTTAAAGATTTATTAATTATTCAAATTAAATTGAACTTAAATCGTATAAAAAAGTATATTTTATTTTTAAAAAAATTAATTAATTAAATTAAACTTAAATCGTATAAAAAATTATATTTTACAAGAAATTAATTATATTTTTCAAAAAAATTAATTAAGTAAATTAAATCATATGAAAAATTATATCTTCCAAAAAAAAACAACCAATCACCTTTTCTTTAACAAGGAAAACAAAGAAAATTTTACATAATAGCAAATAAACATATTATTTATTCCTGAACTGTGAAATTAGATTGCATAAAAGTATATTGAACTTGCAAATATTTTTAAAAACAAACACACACACAATGGAACAAATTAAAGAAGCAATTACACAACTAACTGGTGCACTGAATGCACAAATAGAGCAGGTCAAACAGTTAAATAATAGGATGATTAACTGGGAACAAAAGATAATAGAATTAGAAATTAAGATAGGAAATCCTCCCACTGAGCAATCAAATCTTGCCCTACCTAAAACCGCAAAAGACTTAGATGATATACGTAAACTCCCAGACTGCGTAAGGGATTTAAAAATTTTCGAGGGTAACCCTGTTCATATTTGATGAAAGCTGGGACAAAATAAAAAATTTTCTGTCTCTGCACTATGCAGACAAAAGAGATTTGCAAACGCTAGAATACGAACTCAGTATTATGCGTCAAAAAAATTTAACTGTAGACGAATTTTATGCTAGAGTAAATCACCAGCTCTCACTAATTATTAACAAACTAAAAACCGACAATTACTCGATAGAAACCATTGAAGCCTTAATATCTTGTTACAGAAACAGGGCTTTAGATGTTTTTATACGAGGTATAAATGGCGATGTTTCTCGAATGTTAACTATTCAGAAACCTAGAACTTTGCCTGAAGCTTACACTTCCTGTCTGGAATTTCAAAATCTAAATTTTAGGAATAGCACCATTCACCCACGATACCTTAATAACGTCACCACGCCAATTAATCAAATGACTAAAAATACAAATTTAAATAAGCCACACGCATTACAAAGACCACTAAATGTCCATGAAAAACTGCGAATATACAACACGCCAATTCAGCCTCACGTACAAAATATAGCACCTCCTAGGTCTACTCAATCAAAACCACCGGTACCAATGGAAATAGACCCTTCAATAAGATCCCGACAAATAAATAATATTAATAGACCCGAAAAATCGCCATTGCCATATTCTGGTAACAACTCATTAAATATACCGCGAAAACAACAGCGTGTTTTCAATACGGAAACTATAGACAGTCAGGAGCAATACCCTTCCTGTGGAGAAAACGAGGAAAATGAAGACCTTTCTGAAGATAATTACTATGAAGAGGACACCGAATTTGGGCTAAATGAATTAAATTTTACGATGGACGCCTATCCAGCGTTCCTTACTTAGAAGTACGCTCAAAAAATGACAAAATTTTTAAGTTTTTGATCGATACAGGAGCCAACAAAAACTTTGTTTCAGAAACATTTTCAAAAAATTCTAAACCCGTTAAATCTATTTTTAAAATACAATCGGCGACAGGTCACATTCCAATTACTCATAAAAATTATGGCACCTTTTTTAAAACACTCGGTATAGATAAAAATTTAGTCTTCTTTGTCCTTCCTGGATTAAAGTCTTTCGATGGGATCATCCAATTACTCATAAAAATTATGGCACCTTTTTTAAAACACTCGGTATAGATAAAAATTTAGTCTTCTTTGTCCTTCCTGGATTAAAGTCTTTCGATGGGATCATCGGTGACGACACGGCAGTAATAGACAGGAAAAACAACACGCTGACGCTTTATAATGGCTCCATGATTAAACTTAAATCAAAAATTTCTAAACAAGTCAACAATATAAACACAATACAACATGAAGATAAAGAAATAGAGAATTTAATAAACGAACACCGCACATTATTTGGTCCAGTATCTGATAAAGGTGTGATTGAAACAAACATTCGTGCAGAGATCAGGACCACAACTAAGGAACCAATCTACACAAAATCGTACCCTTATCCAAGTCATTTAAAGTCCGAAGTGGAAAGTCAAATCAACCAAATGCTAGGAAATGGAATTATTAGACCATCCAAAAGCCCCTATAATTCACCCCTTTGGATTGTCGCTAAAAAGCCTAAACCAAATGGTGAAAAACAGTTCAGAGTTGTGATTGATTTTAAACGACTTAATGCAGTAACTGTTGCCGATGCCTATCCAATACCGGATATTAACACAACGCTTTCTAGTCTAGGAGAATGTAAGTTTTTACTGCCTTAGACTTGACCTCTGGATTTCACCAGATTAGGATGAAGGACAAGGACATAGAGAAAACGGCATTTTCCACAAACAATGGCAAGTTCGAATTTTTAAGGTTACCTTTCGGCCTTAAGAATGCCCCTTCGATATTCCAAAGGATGATAATCGACGTACTACACCCACTATTGGGAAAAGCTTGCTACGTCTATATAGACGATATTATAGTTTTTGGAAGGAAAAGGGACGAGCACATAAAAAACTTAAAGAAGGTATTCGTTTTATTGGAAAAAGCAAAAGTAAACCTGGAAAAATCAAAATTCTTAAAAACTAGTGTGGAGTTCCTAGGACACACAGTATCCCAGGATGGCATTAAACCGGATGCAGGTAAAATAACAGCGATTCAAAAAATTCCAGCCCCAAAAAATTTAAAAGATTTAAAAAGTTTTTTGGGATTAGCCTCATACTACAGGCGATTCATAAAAGATTTTGCTGCCGTAGCAAAACCTTTGACAAACCTAACTCGTGGAGTAAATGCTCAAATTAAGGCGAACCAATCTAAACGCGTAAACATTAGCTTGGATGATAATGCCATAAATTCATTTAGGAACCTAAAAGAACTACTGATGTAATCAGAAATTTTAGCATACCCTAATTTTGAGAAGCCCTTTATTTTGACCACCGACGCCTCCAATTATGCAATAGGGTCCGTTCTCTCACAAGGAGATATCGGAAAAGATCGACCGATTATATACCTGTCCAGATCTTTAAACCAAACCGAAGAAAGCTACTCTACAATAGAAAAAGAGATGTTAGCTATAGTTTGGTCTCTTGACAAACTTCGTTCTTACTTATATGGAGCTAGGGAAATAAAAATTCTCACCGATCATCAGCCGCTCACTTTTGCATTAAGCAATGCCAACAACAACGCAAAACTCAAAAGGTGGAAGGCCACGATAGAGGAATATAATTATAAGCCAGGCAAAACAAATGTTGTCGCTGATGCTCTATCCCGCTTGCCAACGGAAGTAAATACACTCTCATCAACCGACGATTGCTCTCAACATAGCGCTGAAGAGGACGGTGCATAGCTAATACACCATTGTGAATCTCCGATAAATGTTTACAGAAACCAAATAATATTTATGAACGGAATGAAGTCAAATTATATGGAAGTTCCTCATGACAAATTTCAACGGCATTACGTAAGACTTGAAAACCTTAACGAAAAAAGGCTTATTCAGGCTTTAAAAAACAAATTAAACCCAAACGTAATAAACGGCATAAAAATTCCAGAAGAAAAGCTCACAATATTACAAAAGGCATACACGGAACACTTTTCTAAATTTAAAATCAGAATTACGCAGAGATTGGTAGAGGATATAGTTGATCCGGAGGAACAATTCGCTATCATTCAAAGCGAACACAAACGCGCGCACAGAAATTTTGCCGAGAACAAAGAGCAAATTTTGGAAAAATACTATTTTCCAAAAATGGCCAAGTTAGTTAAAGACTTTACAAAGTCTTGCGAAGTTTGTAGTAAAAACAAGTACGACCGGCACCCCCCGAACCCAGAATTGCAACCTACTCCAATTCCCTCATACCCTACAGAAATTCTACATATCGACATATTAGAAATCAAAGGCGAAAAATTTATAACCTGCGTGGATAAATTTTCAAAGTTTAAATCAGTTCTGCACATCAGAGATAAGATCATCAAATTACTACATTTCTTTTCCGCACCAAACACAATAGTAATGGATAACGAGAGTAGTTTTATAAGCCCAATAGTTTTAAATTATATTGAAGGACTTGGAATCAAGACATATTTTGCACCTCCTCAAAAGAGTGAGGTAAATGGAACTATCGAAAGAGTCCATTCAAGAATTGCTGAAATGATCAGATGTCTAAAAGAAGAATACCCGGATTTTACACTCAAAGAATTATTAAACATAACAGTCGATAGGTACAACAATACGGTTCATTCCGTCACTAAGAAGAAACCAGCGGACATATTCTTCGGGCGAACCGAAAGAATAAATTACCAAAAATTAAGCGATTTTAATGCAATAATAAACAACGACTTACGCAATGAAATTGCTAGGAACCAAAAAATTAAACTATATAGAGAAAACGCAAAGAAGCAAAAGCCTAGAATATACAGCCAAGGAGACATTGTCTTTAAGAAAAATAAACAAATAAAAGGCAAAGATAAACCTATTTTTATAAAGCAAACTGTCGGGAAGGACAATACCGTCACAATAACAACAACCGATAATAAAAAAATTCACAAATCTCATCTAAAAAACCAATAATTTTTTTTCAGGCTTCTAATCGACTGGACACACGCAACGGTTAACATCTACGAATACAACAATCCACTTGTTACAATTAAGCAAGGTACTGGAAAAATAAGCAAGGGAAACTATAGGATAATCCACACAATCGATCTAAAAGAATACGAAAAGGTTGTTACAGAAATCAGACCCATTATTCATCTTCAATCTAAGAAAACTGGATCACTAGCACTACAAATGGAGCACCAACTCGAACAAATAGAAAATCTACTGAATCAACTCAAGACGAAAAACTTATCCAAAAATAAACGCTCCATTAACTGGATAGGATCCGCGTGGAAATGGATAGCGGGAAACCCTGACGCTACTGATTGGGACAAAATTTTGGAAAAAACTACTGATGTTATTGAAAACAACAATAAGCAGTATTCTGTAAACAAATACTTAATCAAAACTACAAATAGCCTTTTAGATAATTATAATAAAATAGTTGCAGAATCCAATAAGGATAATACACTAAGCAACGCGCAAACACTTTTTAACAAACTCGGATTAATAAAGGAAGAAATATCCCAGATAGTAATGGCAAGCCAGTTGGCCAAAAGAGGTATAGTACATTCGCATTTGCTCAACAAAGGTGATATTGTGAATATCCTATCACAAACGAATACACTCCCTTACAAAAACGAACTTGAAGCCTTGCAATTCGCAGAACCTTCAATGGTTATAAAGGACTCACTCTTGCTATACATTATTTCTATTCCGCAAACCGAAGATACCCTTTACAATAACGTTGTCCTACGGTCAACAATTAAAAATAACAGGAGAATTTTTCTTCAATATAAAAACATATTAATTTCCCAAAAAGAAAAATACGGCGTTGTTGGAAAATGCTTGGAAGTCGACGACGTTACAATATGCAAACAAAATCAAATAGAAAAATTAGGTAAGGACAATTGTATTGCGAGAATACTCGAAGGCGAAGCAGCATCATGCGAATACCAGATTGAAAAACAACATGTGGCGGAACTCGTACTAGACGGAACACTTTTTGTAATAAATTTTATAGGAAATTTAACTTACGGTAATAGCTCCCAAGCGCTTAATGGAACTTTTATTATAAACTTTCTTAACGAAACAATTACAGTAAATAACGTCAGCTATTCGAATTGGCAAACAACATCTTATCAAATACTCCCACCAATATATAAAAATAATGTGACCGAAAACGAAGTCAGGCTAGACCTGCAGTATCTCCATCACACAATTTTATTATTTTAATTAGTAAGCAAAATTGTATTCAGTCTATACAAAAAATTAGTAAGCAAAATTGTTTTTGATTTTATTAAATTTAAATAGTAAGCAAAATTGTATTTAGGCTAAGAAAAATATGGTATAATATTAAATGATTTGCCAATAAAGATCAGTTCTGTTCTGAAGTCCAAATAAACTCGTTT